>QUSF01000015.1:931348-1047380 GCA_003676055.1 Chloebia gouldiae
CCGTGGCACTGAGAGGAGGCTGTGCTTGGCTGCTCCCCGTTCTCCCGTGGCCGTGGCACCGAGAGGAGGCTGTGCTCGGCTGCTCCCCGTTCTCCCGTGGCCGTGGCACCGAGAGGAGGCTGTGCTCGGCTGCGGCCCCTCCGTGCCGGCAGAACTACTGCCTAAGGCTGGGTGGGGTGGAGCTTGGAGCAGCCTGCTCTGGTGGTAGGTGTCCCTACCCATGGCAGATGGTGGAACGAGGTGGGCTTCAAGGTCCCTCACGACCATCCTGCAGTAGCAGCCACAGCTCAGCCTCTTCACTGCACAGCTTGTGAGGCTTTGCTGGGGAAAGAAGCCCCATCTGCCTTCCCCCAGCATCATCAGCTCTGGTGCCCTCAGCATCCAGAGGGTGCTGGTGTGGCTGCCACAGTACCTTCAGTTTGATATTGAGGGTGGTGTGGGGGGTGAGGTGACAGGAGGCAGCCAGTGTTCCCTGCTCACTGCTTTGTGCTGGGATGCAGGAGGGTTTTGGAGGCCTTGGTGGTACTTGTTCAGCAAACCAGGTGCTGCTGCACAAATCCATGCTGAAATTGGAGGTGTGAAGGGTGTCAGCAGCTTTCCTTGTTTCCAGCAGTCTCCTATGCAGTGAGTCCAGGTTGCTGAAGGCTGTTGGCATTAACTCGTGCTGACATTGTCCCAGGTTTGCTCCAGGCAGTGGCCAGCAGGCAGGAGAGGAGTTAAAACTGACTGGTGCTTTCCCAAGCTGAATCCCAGTCAGCTGAATTTCCCCACTGGCCTCTGGTCCTTGGGATCAGCATCTTCACGGAGCGAGGATTTCAGCTAGAGGGGCCACAGAGGTCCTTTCTGGAGGCTGGAATGCTGTGTGGTTCATTCCCTGAGCTTCAGGAGCCTCTGCCCACCTCACCCAGCCTGCCTGATCCAGCTGGTGGCACAGGAGGAGTTGGTGTCGGTGGCAGCAAGTTCTCCAGGAACATTCTGCAGTTTTCTAGCCTAGGAAGGCCTCGAGCAGGCAATTGTGGCCACGACCAAATGAACCTGCTGGGAATAGCCTGGCCAAGCTCCTGCCACTGACACCAAGCCAGAGCTGTCTCTGCCCTGCTTCTGGTGCAGCTCCTGCCTGGTGTCTGAGCTGTGCTTGTGTTTTCCCCTTTGCAGCAGGGAAAAAGGGAGATCTGGGGGGACTGTGGATAAATTGTGACCTTGTGAAGGTGGAACTCGCACTGCTGAGCAAAACAGCAGCTGGGCTGTATGTTTGGAAACCTGGGAAAGTCCAGTCCTGGGCCTTGCAAGAGGAAGGTGCTGGTACCTATGGCAGGCACCAGGTCATGGAGGTGGTCTGGAACTTCTCGGGACCTTTCGTTGGTGAAGAAAAGGAGGATGTAGGAGGTGGCTTGATGGTTTGTGGCCCACCAAGAGGGGCAAGCACCAAGTGCTGTGGGATTTCATGGGAATCACACATCCCTGTGCTGCAAGGGGAGGCTGGTGAGCCACAGCAGCTTATCAGTTGTTTGGCTTTGTTGTGGAAGCCACTGTCGTAACTAATATGTGCCTGTTCTTGTGACCTGGTGGCTTTGTTTGTCTCTGCCCTTGAAAGTTAGGAAAACACTTTCTGGAAGCAGGGGAGGCAGATCTGCCTGGCTGCCAGCATTCAGGAGGCCCAGCAGCACCTGGGCATCGCTAGCAGGGAAGTGTTTGGGTCAGAGCTGAGCAGAACTAGAGCTGGACCTCATCTGTCTATTGACAAAGCTTGGATCCCCGTGTAACCACGGCCCTTTCTAGGGATTTCTCCAAGGATCAGCTCTGCCCAAACAAGTTCTGTTTCCCTGTGGAGAACATCAGGCTGGCATGGGGGGACCTCTGCCCGCACGTGTGATGTTGTGGGGTGCTGAATCCAGCCCCAGGGATGCCTGGTGTTGTGCATGGCCATGGCCCCTCTGTAGCAGCAGATGGAGAAGTAGGAACAGGGCGTGGTGCTTTCATGTCTGAAGAACTAAAGGAACTGAGGAACTACATTTCAGGCAAACTGGGAAGCAGTTGCAGTAGAAAACCACTTTGTCCATGCGCAGTGAGCCTCTTTATGAGCCTAAATATTTCCTGGGGGAGCAGAGGCGCTGTGTGAGCCCTTCTAGTCTGAAGGACTCTGGGGGGATGTTTGGCGTGGAGTGTCCCCACTCTCCATCACTCACACACATAGCTTGTGCCTTTAACTGCTGTCATCCAAGCTGGGAGCAGTCCCTCCTCTAGGAAAACATCCTAAAATACAGGAGCTCTTGCCATCAAGTGAGTGTTTTGATGGCTGTTTTGTTTTTACCACCCAAAGACATGAGCCCACCTTAAAGAAAAGCTGCCTCAGCACGGCTTCACTCCTTCAGGAGCGACGTGATCTGATGGCACTTCCTTGCTGGAGAGAGTGCCAAGGAGCTGCTGGTTTGGAGTCTCTAATAGAGCTCCATTTACTGCCCATCAAAGACCTGTTCTGTTCTCTGCTGGGACCTACAGAATAGCACTTGCTGTTCCCTTCTGCCTTGGGATAGCTGTCTGCCTGCAAAATGAGGGATGATTTGGGATGCAGGCATCTGTAACAGGAATGCTGGAGCACCTCTGTCTTCTGGTGGGGTGGACTGGTTGGCATAAAAGCTCTTGGGTGGGCTGTCCCCAAGCCTACTCCCAGCAGCCAGGATGGTCCTTTCTGGGTGGAAACTGGCTCCAGAGTTTGTTGTGACTCTTGTTGTCCTTAAAAGTGGCAGAACGGGTGCTGCTGAAGGGCACAGGGGGGTGGACAAGGAAGGTGATGTGTCTGCTCCTCCATCCCTCAGTGTAAATGACCTGTCTTTGACCTTTTAATCCTCTCACAGAGCAACTCCCCGGCCCTGAAAGAAGAACCTCCTCTCCCTGTGAGCAGCTCCTCCAAAGAGAACGGAGTTCATGTGGAGCAGGACAATCAGGACCTATTTGCAGGTGAGTCTGTGTGTGCTGGGCCTCTCTCAGCTCCAGGCCTGGAGTGATAGTCCTAAAATATCCATAAAGCCTTGTCTCAAACACACATTCAAGTCCACTTGCTCTGGTGTTGTGTTCAGGAAGGTGGGAGCAGCCTCTGCCAGGTCTCTAGGATAATCCTGCCACAGCAGTAACTGTTTGGGAGCTGAACAGGATTAAAATGAGGCTTGCTTTTGTTGCCTTAAGGCCTGAGGTGCTGAATGTCTCCTTAGAGTTAAAGGGTCTTCCTTCTCCACCTTCTCCTGACTCCAAGCCAGTGGAGGAAGCATCTCTAGTAGAGACCCGGCTGTTCCCAAGGAACAGGAAACACAACCCCCCCTCAGCAGGGGAAAATGAGGGGCTCAGACATTCCCCAGCCCTGGCATGATGGGCTGAGAGTCAGTTCTGGATACTTCTGCGAAGAGGTGGAGGTTTTTACGTCCTCCAGGTGGAGAAGTGACCTGGGAAGGAGCCTTCCTCCCAGGCTGGCCTGTGTGCCAGGTAAAATCTGCTTTGGCTTTAGCTGCCCCAGTGTGCAGCTCCTCAAGCATGCAGCAAGGAGGTGATCAGTGAGAGGTGATGCCTGGCTCCTTCTGGAATAAGAAGTTAATTGGATTTACATGATGTTGTCCAGCAGGATTGGTCAAATGCTCTTGCTGCAGTGATGATGCTTTGTTGTGCTCTTCCCAGTGCTTACAGGTGTTCTCCTTATGGGTTTCTTTGCTAATTAAGACTGTTGTTGCTTCCTGGATCCCATGAATCAGAGAATATTGCAATAGAGATAGAGGCTGACCCTTGCAAACTTCTTTTGACAGATGCCACTGTGGAGTTGTCCCTTGATAACACTCAGAACAACCAGAAGAAGGAGGTGGCCAAAGCATCCAGTCCTTTGCCCTCATTAGACGTAGCAGCAAGTTCTTCTAGAAACCTTTCAAAGAGCTATGAGGAGGTGAGAATTCCAAACTGTCCTGAGGGTTTCAAATTGTCTTTGGCAGGAACGCCTCTGTGCACTCAGTTGTAAACATGAATCTTAAATGATGTAATTAATATGTAATTGCCTGATTGAATGCCCTGATTTGTGTTTGGGGCCGTCACTCTGAGACTGATACCACTGCAGTGGAATGCCTGGTGGCATTCCTGCTCGTGTGGAGGTCCAGATTCCTTCCAGAGCTATCATAGTGCTGGATCTGGTCCTGAGGCCCAAGCTGTGAATTGGAACTCTGCAATTTCTTCTTGGAGCTGAGCAGTTTGGACATCGGTCTGGGCAGATAGTGGGGTAGGAACAACAAACCCAGTTTGGGATCCTTGCCTGGACACGATGAGGAGCTGGAAGGCTTTGTAGAACAGTCCTGGCCAGACTGAGGGGTTAGAGGTGCCCTGCAGAGGAGCAAGCTCACCATAATGGTCTGGAGTGGGTTAAACCCTGGTTTCCTGGGTTTGACTTGCTGTCCCTCTGTGCTTTCTCCAAACAGCTGGAGGAGGAGGAGCAGGAAGACAAATTTGACCTGACTGTGGGAGTGAGTGACCCGGAGAAAGTTGGTGAGTTACAGTCCTGCATGGTGAAAGGGCTGGGGGAGCCAGGCTGGGCCCTGCAGCTCCTGCCTCTGGGCTGTCTCTAAGCACAAACCAGAGCCTTGAATGTTTCCAAGGCTTCCTCTGGCATCTTAAAGAAATGATGTTGCACAAAGCCCAGGGTGAGAATGAGCAAGGCAGAGGCAAGTTCTAGAAAGCTCAGAGCCAGGTTTTTGGGATTCTTGGGGCCTGGCACTGTAGTGACCAACTTGGCAGGACCTCCTGGCAGCACTGCACTGTGTGGAACTGGCATGGGGTAAGCAAAATTCCCTTAACCTGAAACTGAGTGCATTATTCCATGCTCTGGCATGTTCCTTGGAAGCTGGGTTTGCCAGGGAAACAACTCTGGTTTCAAAATGAGAAGTAAGAGCATTTCTGTCTATTGAAAGAGGGGTCAGAGTGTCATGACCAGCCAAGTGGAAGTTCCTGGAGTGCAGAAAACCCAAGGTGACATCTGATCCCAGACAGCAGAGCAGCCCCACGAGTGGGAGCTTGTTCCCACTCCATGGCTTGTGATCTCTGGAGCTCGGAGGTGTAAATCAGATGTATCTTAAGGGTAGCACTGGAGCTCGGAGGATGCCCTTCAGATGAACTGCCAGGTGAACAAGGGGATTTCTGTGTGAGCTGGAGCAAACTGCCTGTGGTGTTCCAGGATCCAGCCCCATCCAGCCTGACTTGCATCCCATGAATAGACTGTTTCATGTGCCCCACAGCCTCTGAATTGTTGGGGTCTGAGCAGATGTGTGGAGCCAGCCCAGAGGCTGCTGGCACAACAAGTGCCCAATTGTCAGTGCTGGCTCCTGTAGGAAGTGTGGGGAGGCATAAGCAGGTTGGGAAGTGGCTGCTGGGCAGGAGTCCAGGGCCATGCAGCAGGATGCTGCCTCTGGTTTTGCAGGAAAATCCTGGGCTCCATCAGGATCACCGAGGCAGAAAAAGGTCAGGAGCCTCGTGCTTTGTGTTCAGGGAATAGTGGAAAGTGCTGATGTTGTGATCCCAACACCTTGTTTCTGTTTTCCTTAGGGGATGGCATGAATGCCTACGTAGCCTACAAAGTGTCAACACAGGTATGTCTAACCCCTCTGTGTCCAATTTTCCATTATTTTTCCATGCTTAAAGGCACTGGACTGTATGTCCTTAGCCAAGCCAGCAGTGACCTAAATAAACAGGAAGCCTGAATGCCTTGTTCTGTGGATTCAGGAGTTATAATCCACAAAGGATGAGCCTGGCGGAGGGATAGGGTTGGAATCTATTTGAAAGGAGACTGGCTTTATTTTCACAGCCAGCTACCTCTTTGCAGCCTTGGCCGAGAGGGATGCTCAGCATTGGAGGGAGCAGCAGGAATGACATCCACTGGGAGAGTCCCTGAGCCCAGGGCTGCTGCTGAAGGTTCTGTGTCAGTGGCAGCATCAGACTGAGCTGACCTGAGCTCAACACTCTCTGCAGAGCTGCTGCTGTAGCTGCATTCACATCAGGACCTATTCACTCAGTTTCCATGAGAAATACAATTGCTGGAATGTTTTGGAGTCCTGCTCTGGGCTCTGGAAAGTTGCTCCAGCTGCCTGTACCATGGCTGCTGGGCTACAGGCAACGTGTGGTCTGAAGAAGAGACTAAAGCACTTGTTATCCTTAATTTCTGCTCTGCAAACTCAGCCCAAAGCACTGGTGGCCTCTGTAGTCTTTAGGTGGCCTGAGGGCTGTGTCCCTGTTCCTGTGTGGAGCAGGGATGATGGGATTAGGCAGTGGGCAGGGCTTACTAAGCAGTCCATGGCTACAGGAACAGCTGTTTGTTATTTAATGCCATTAATTCTGCTGCTGGCTCCAGGGAGAACCCAGCTGGGAGAGGAACTGTGGAAAACCTGGGCCAAAACTTGCTCTGTTCACTGCTCACGTCTTGGAGAGCTGGCACTGTCCCACTTCATCCCAGAGGTGCCAGCAGGCAGAGCTGGCAGGGCCAGGCTTTCCTGGGGGAGTGTGACCCAGGTGTCATCTCTTCCCCAGACCAGCATGCCGATGTTCAGGAGCAAGCAGTTCTCAGTCAAAAGGAGGTTCAGTGACTTCCTGGGGCTCTATGAGAAGCTGTCGGAGAAGCACGCCCAGAACGGGTTCATCGTCCCTCCGCCGCCTGAGAAGAGCCTCATAGGTGAGTGAGGAGCTGCACAGCAGCAGTGCTGGCACCTCACAGCTCTCGTGAGTCCTTCTGACGGCGAGCTCTGTGCCCGAGGATTGGCCTGCAGCTGTCTCTGAGCTGATGGGGAAGCTGCAGAGTAGACAAGGAAAATCATCTGGGTTCTGTGGCACGGACAAAGCTCTGGCTCCATACTTGGAGCTCTGGACTTAAATCCTTGATGGAGTTCACAGATGCCTCTTCACCTGCTTGGTGAAGAGTAAAACCTCTGTGGTGTCACGGAATTGCTGTTCACTTGAGTTCAGCCTGTTGATTTGCCTCTTTCCTGCATGTCACTTCCTTGGGTAAGGGCAGATTTCAAATTTCTGAAGTCTAATTCCTGTTGTAAGATTCCTCCAGTGTCACCCTGATAGTCTGTAATAAACCACTTTACCTTGTGTGTAGAGTTTAGAGCAGCTCATGAATCACATCTTCCCTCTGTGCTAGGCATGACCAAAGTGAAAGTTGGGAAAGAAGATTCCTCCTCTGCAGAGTTCCTAGAAAAACGTCGGGCTGCTCTAGAGAGGTATGACCCATCAGCTGTCCCTGAACCGAGTGAGGGACCTCAGAGAGGCCTGGCAGGTCTGTTCTTTGTGGTGGCATCACCAAATTCCCCAGGGAGATAGGGGAACTGGTGGGTGAATTAGAACAGTTGTTGGCTCTGACTTCCAGCCCCCCAGGTGCTGTTCTGGAGTAAATACCAACGTGTGTTGCTGTGATGGCTCAGAGCTGGATTTGCTGCAGCCAGAGTAAATCCTGGAGTTGTTCCTCCCACAGGTACCTACGGAGAGTGGTCAGCCATCCAACCATGCTGCAGGACCCGGACGTCAGGGAGTTCTTGGAGAAGGAGGAGGTCAGTGGGGTGGAGTAAGGTATCCTTGGAAGTGCTGAAGGAAATGGTTCTTGAGCAGTTAATGAGGCAGGATCCCACAAAGCTCAGCGGGAAGTGGCAGAACCTGTAAGAGTGGGAGCTGGTGTTGGCACCAGGTGCCCACCAAAGCTGCTGAGCCATCCCCTCAGCTGGACATGAGGGAGAAAACAAAAGGCTTGTGGGTATGGAGAGATCACTCAGCAGTTACCTCATGAGAAAAACAGGACCATGGAATGGCTTGGGCTGGAAGGGACTTTAAAAAGCCCATCTCTTTCCACCCCCTGCCATGGCAGGAACGCCTGCTGCTATCCTAGGTTGCTCCAAGCCTCATCCACTGGCTTTGGACGCTTCCAAGGATGGGGGAGCCACAGCTCCTCTGGGAAACCTGTGCCAGAGCCTCATCACCCTCACAGCTAAGAATTTCTTCCCCATATTCCATCTGCCCCTGTCCTCTGGCAGTGGAAACTCATTTCCTCTTATCCTGTCACTCCAGGCCTTGTTCAGAGCCCCTTTTCCAGCTCTCCTGGAGCCCCTTTAGACACCCAGTGGGGCTCTGAGATCTCCCTGGAGCATTCTCCTCTCCAGGTGAACACCCTCAGCTCTCCCAGCCTGGCTCCATCTCCTACAGCAAAGCAAACTGTTCCATTCCTTTCCAGCTCCCAAGAGCAGTAGGAACCCAGACCTTGAGCGGAGCAGGAATTATGAAGATGTTCAACAAAGCCACGGATGCTGTCAGTAAAATGACCATCAAGATGAACGAATCGGACATCGTAAGTGCCGGGGCACCTCTGGGCCGTCCCTGTCCTCGCCCCAGAGCTGTGTGCTCTTCCCAGCCCCACCTGTGGGAATCAGCTCTGCATTTACCTCCTGCAGTGGTTCGAGGAGAAGCTGCAGGAGGTGGAGTGCGAGGACCAGCGGCTGCGGAAGCTGCACGCTGTGGTGGAGACGCTGGTGAACCACCGCAAAGGTGACCGGGCCAGCGCCGCGCGCTCCGGCCTTCGGGCTGGGACAGCACCCCCTGGGCCGTGCCTGGGGGGGGTCACCAGGTGTCCCAGGGACACTTCAGGGAGCTGGGACAGTGCTGTAAAGGATTCTCTGTCCCTTCCTCCTGGGAGACAGATGTACAGCGGTTGCTCTGGTTCTTCTGTCCAGCTCCACAAGCTTGGGATGGTAGTGGGGAAGGGAACCTGTGTCCCAGGATGGCTTGGGGGCTGAAGGAACCTTAAAGTCCATCTTGTTCCACCCCCTCCTGCCATGGGCAGCGATGCCTTCCACTACCCCAGGTTGTTCCAAGCCCTGTCCAGCCTCAGGCACTTCCAGGGATGAGGCAGCCACAGTTAGAGGCACAGGTTGTTCAGACAGTTGCCTCACAGGGAAGAATTCCTTCCCAATATCCCATCTATCTCTGACCCCTGTCAGTGGGAAGCCATCCTTGTCCTGTCCCTCCAGGTCCTTGTCCCAAGTCCCTCTCCAGCTCTCCTGGAGCCCTGTTAGGCACTGGCAGGGGCTCTGAGGTCTCCCTGGAGCCTTCTCTTCTGCAGGCTGATCAACCCTAATTCCCTCAGCCTATTCTCACAGGCCAGAAGGCTGCTGTAGCAAACCTGAGCAGAGCTGACCTCTGGGACTGGGGATGTTTTCCTTCCTCTGCATGTTTTGACTGACTTCTGCAAAGCTGTGCCTGTCCTCTGCTCAGCTGCTTCCCTTTTCCTCATGGCTGGAAGCTGCTAGCTCTGACTGGGCCAGTGCTGGCTCTTCCAGCTGGTATCTCCTGGAGCTATGGAAAGGCAGCTCCAAGGGCTGAACCCTCCGCTGGGGAGCTCCTGGTGCAGCCAGGCCCATCTCCTGACCCTCATCTCATTCCCCAGAGCTGGCACTGAACACGGCCCAGTTTGCCAAGAGTCTGGCCATGCTGGGAAGCTCAGAGGACAACACGGCCCTATCCCGGGCATTGTCCCAGCTGGCTGAGGTGGAGGAGAAGATTGAGCAGCTGCACCATGAACAGGCTAACAATGACTTCTTCCTCCTGGCCGAGCTCCTGGGGGACTACATCCGCCTGCTCTCGGTTGTAAGGGTAAGGACTCCTTTGCTCCTGCTCCTCGTACCCATCATAGGCTTAGGGATGCCTGAACGTCTTCCAAACTCGAGCACAGGACAGAGCAGAGGGTCTGCAGGGCATGGCCCCTTCAGGCAGAGGGAAGACTTGCTGATTGTCCAGGTGTGCACTGGTTAGGTTGGAGAATGGTTGTAGGTGAGGCTTGGCCATGCTGCTGTTCTCCAGAGGGGATGTGGAGCAAGTCTGTGGCTTGTTGGTGACCCCAGCCCTTCCAGAGGTGAAGGCTGAAGCTGTGAACTGGTAACCTGTGATACAGGGGGTGAAAACTGACCTGCCAAGTGCCTGCTCTGGCAGAGCCTGAGTGCTCCTGAACTTGAGCATCAAGTCCACACAGCCCATCCAGTGCACTGGGAAAAAGCAATCCCATGGGAATAGCAAGTCCAGCAGGCTGACCCCTTCCTGCCCCAAAGGCCAGATCACCATATCCTTGGTCCACTGGTCCATAGAGGAGCTGTGGATGCTCCAGAGCAGGATCCAGTCTGTGTTCTGGCTCAGCTTTGGTCCAGGACCTCCAGTGTCCCCTTGTCAGGAGATCTCTGCCCCTCCTTCCCTCCAGGGAGCCTTTGACCAGCGCATGAAGACCTGGCAGCGGTGGCAGGATGCCCAGACCATGCTCCAGAAGAAGAGGGAGATGGAGGCCAGGCTGCTGTGGGCAAACAAGCCTGACAAGCTGCAGCAGGCCAAGGATGAGATCTCGGAGGTAGGGAACGGAGCGAGGGCTCTCTGCTCTGTTCCTGCCCTCCATGCTCCAGTGGGAAAGGAGCCTTCTGGGCTGGGGAAGGATCCTTCTGGGCTGGGGGCCACCTCCTGAGCGGGAGGGACGGGTGTCTGTGGCCAAGTTGCACCAAGGGCTAAGCCAGCCTTGAGTGAGGCTGCAGGAGGGGCTGCTCGTGGTCCTGCCTCCTGTGCCTTCCATGCCAAGGTGGTGACAAGGGCTGGAAAGAGCGAGCTCTGCTCCAGCAGCACCTCCCACATGTACAGTCATGGCTCCAGGCCCCCATGGAGAGGGGGGCAGGAGTTCCTTCTCCTGTCCCCAAACTGCACTTCCTGTCTCCGCAGTGGGAGTCCCGGGTGACACAGTACGAAAGGGACTTTGAGCGGATTTCTGCCGTCATCCGCAAGGAAGTGATACGGTTTGAGGTACGTTCAGGGCAGCCCTTGGCACTGACCTGGGCTCCTGCCCCTCCTCCTGGCACAGCAGCATCCCTAAATCCTGACATGTGCGAGCTCAGGTGTTGCTGAGGGCTTTTGGTTGAGGGGACTTCCCCACAGGGAACCTTAAAATGCAGCTGGGTGGGCAGAGATCCTCTGTGTCCTGTATGCTGGTCTCCTCATGAGACCCCAGGAGGAACAGGAAAATCCTGGTGGTTTCTCCTCCCCCCTCCCAAAATCTAGAGGGTTTTGGTGGTTGGTCCAATCTCATGCCCATCTCTTGCAGAAAGAGAAATCTAAGGACTTCAGAAACCACGTCACGAAATACCTTGAGACGTTATTGAACTCTCAGCAACAGGTGAGTGGTCCCTGATGTGGTTTTACGTCCCAGTTCAGGCCACGCTTGTGAATCTCAAGCATGACCCCCTGCACTGCAGCTCCATCCTCAAGGCTCCTGACTCTCTCCCTCTCCTCCCTGCAGCTGGTGAAGTACTGGGAAGCGTTCCTGCCTGAAGCCAAGGCCATTTCTTAATTGGACTGAGCAAACAAACCTGAATTTTGCCTTTTTTTTTTTTTTTATATACACTATACCTCCTCCTCTTTTCCACATGAGCGACCCCTCGTTCCACATGCTGGAGCTGGTAGAGGTGGCACCCCCAGAAGAACAGCTTGCGAGCCAGTAACTCTTCTAACTGTATATTTTTCATTTAGCAACATATATTTTCTTACTGAAGAGAAACTAGTTTCCTGCTTCCAGACCAGACCCGCAGACAGGGGGTTAATGAGATCTGGCAAATATCTATTTTTCAGGCTGGGTTTTAAGGCTCTAATGAATTATCTTACTCCTGCAGTGCCATTAAAGTTCTGTAATAAAACTTCTATCAGGGCAAACAGGCTCTGGGTGTTCAGGGTGGGAGTGGGGAGGGGTAACAGTGGATCCCGTGGCAGTGGAGGGAAGCAGCAGAGCCTCCTCCGTGTTGTGACGGGACAGAGGTGACCTTGGACGCTGCTCTGGCCACCTGTCCACGCTCCTGATTAGGCTTTGGCTCTCTGCCTTTCCTCCAGTGGAAGCCGTTTTTAGGATCTGAGCTCAGTGAGGCTCTGTAGCAATCCCACTTTGTGGCATTCCCCAGAAATCCATGGTGGAGCTCTCAGGGCTGTGGTGCTCCTACCCCCCGACCCTTACCTGGGGGTAGGTTTGCCCCTTCCCCCCTTCCCAGCCTCGCGTGTGCGTTTTACCAAAACCGATACCCCTTAAAAAAGAGAAAAGGCAGCTTGGGCTGACTTCCCTCTTTCCTTTCCCCTTATCCTTGTAAACCGGGACCCTGCGGCGTCTCCCCTGCTCCCTCCGGCTGTGCTGCCCCGGCGCCGCCGGCTCGTCCCGGGCTGTCCGGGGGCTGTGGCCCCGCCGTGGGCGCCCGGGACGGTCCCGGTCCCGCCCCTGCCCCGGCCCCGGCCCCGGCCGGTCCCGCCCCGGCCCCGGCGAGCCCCGGGCCATGATCGCCGTGTCCATCCCCGCGGCCGTGCCCGCGCCCAGCCCCGGCCGGGCGCACAAGGTGAGGGACGGGGCCGCGAGGGGCTCGGGGTGGGCGTCCGGCTGCCCACAGGGAAGGGTGGGCGAGGGCGTCTCCTTCTGCCCCGGGAACTGGGGGTCGCCACTTGTCCCCGCGTGTCCCCCAGCCCGCCCGGGACTGCGCGTCCCTGCCTTTCCCCAGGGGTCCCTGCTCTGGGGGTCCCGGCCAGGTTCCCGTGGGGGGGTCACCCTGTGCTCCCTGTGCCCCAGGAGTCTTCCACGTGCCCTGGGAATGGAGGCCGCTGCAGAGGGACGCAGACGCTCTGCCTTTGCGAGGGGGTGTCTGTGGTCCGGGGGTGCGGGACCCTGCCGCTGCCCCCGCTGGCTGCGGGGCTGGTTTCTGCCCAGCGGTGCTTCCACCCTAACCCAGGGGCGGGAGGGCTCTCATTCCCACCTCCCCCGTGTCCTGTTTGTCCCGAGCACTGCCCTCTGTCCCCGGGTGGGGGTGTCCCTGCCCTGGGGTTGGAGGACCCCAAACACCCCTGGGAGAGTCCCCGACAGACACAGCGGGATCCCTGACCCGGGGCTTGCAGGCGGAGATCCACACAGGGGTCGCTGCCGATGGGGACCCATTGCCCTTGAAGGAGGGGGGGGGATGTGGGCAAGGGGAAATTATTTTGGCCTGGGGGAGGGCCACGGGGCTGGAGGCCTCTGCCTGTCCATGGAAGGTCCCCGCCGGGGGGAGCACAGACCCTTTACCTTTGAAAGGGGGAGAGGTCCCTGTGTCCCCCATGGCTGGGGGTTCCCTTCCTTCCCTGGGATGCCCCACCTGCTCTGGGACTGGAGGTCTCCTCGTTCCCCCAGGCAACTCCGAAGTGTTCCAGCCTCAAGGACTGGAGGTCCTCAAGTATCCCTGGGTGGTCCCCACCTGCCCCAGGGGTCTCTGCCTGCCCTGGGCCCCTGCCAGGGGCACATTCTGCCCTGGAAGTCGGGAGTGTGTCTGTCCCACAGCTTCCCTCTCGTCCTGGGTGTGCAGAGTCCCCAGGGGTCCCCACATCCCAGGGGTGCCTCCACTTGCCCCAGGGGTTGGAGGCTCTTCCTGTTCCTCCCCGGGGTTCTGTTCTGCAATTCTTGTTGCTCCCACGGGGTCCCCACCTGCCCGGGAGGGTCAGGGACTGAGGGGACTGAGGAACCCCACTTGTCCCAGGGGCCCAGGGGCCATCCTCTGGGGGTGTTCCTCTACCCTGGGAATCCCCTCTGACTCCAGAAGGTTACAGCATCCCTGTCTATCCCTGGGTACCCCCATCTTCCCCAGGGATGTGTGTCCCACATCTGCCCTGGGGGTGGGATGTCCCCAAGTTTCCCTCTCCCTGCTGTCCCCAAATGCTCAGGAGTGGCTGTCCCTGCCTGCATCCAGAAGATCCCTGCTGGGGCAAGAGGGAGGGACAGACAGTGATCCTCTACCCCTGGAAGGGGTGGGGGAGGGACATCACTGTTGGTGTCTCCTCTGTGCCCATGGGGTCCTTGTCATATCCCTGTGCACCCAGGATGGGGCTGTGTCCTTCCCCCGGGAGTGCAGCATCCAAGTGCCCCTGAGGGGTCCCTGTGAGAACACTTTACACCTGGAATGGCAAGGATGGCCCCCGGCCAGGGTGTTGGGTCCCTGTCTGTCTCCGGGTGCCCCCTCTGTCCTGGGCATGAGGGTGCCTGCTTGCCCTGGATGATGGAGGGTGTTGGGGGGTCTTAATGTGCCCACCAGGGTGTCCCCACATGCTCCAGGTGTTTGGGGGGTTCCCAGCAGCCCTTACCTCCTCCCAGGGTCTCAACTATCCAGGTGACTGAGGAGGCAGGGGGAGAGAGGGGCAGATGGGACCACCTGCCCTGAGGAGGAGAGGTCCCCAACTGTCCTCATGGATTCCTTTCTGGGGAGGGGGACACAAAGCCCTTGACAGGGAGGGGATGGGAGTCCCTGGCCCAGGGGATGCTGGGCAGAAGTCCCCACAGGGCTCCTTTTTGACGTGGGTCTGAGGTGGATCCTCTGCCCTTCTACCTTAGCCTGGGGGTCCTCTGTGGCACTGTGGGATGGAGATGCCTGTCTATCTGCAGGGACCCACCCTTGAAAGCAGGGGCTGTCCCTGGCCTGGGGAGTGGAGTGGGGGGACCCCTGGCTGTGTGGGGAAAGAAGGGGTTCTCTTGCCTTCCCCAGGAGGGTGGAGATCCATGACTATCCTTGGCTAGAGGGCCTTACCTGCCTTGGGGAAAGATGGGTCGTCTCCCTCTGTCCCATTGGTTTGAGGTCCTCATGAGCCCCTTCCTGGTGTTCCTGCACACCCCAAGGTGTTGGGGGTCCCCAACAGCCCCAGGGTCCCAACTGCCTGGCGGGGTTTGGTGGGGGTTGGGATGTCACAGCTTCCTGTGTTCCCCTCGGGAGGGGAGAATTGTGTCCCATCTGCTTTTGGGGGTCCTGACTGGTCCCATGGTGCCCCCATTGGCCATGGGAATGCCGGGGGTCTGCCCTGGAGGCTGGAGGTCTCTGCCTGTCCTAGAGAAGTGGAGGTGAAGTGTCCCAAGTGCTCTCCACAGGTGTGTGAGTTAGCGGCCCCTACCTCCCCTGGGAGGCTGATTAAGATGGTGAGGGTGATGAGCGTGGTGAGTCTGATGAGCGTGGTGAGGGTGATAAGGCTGGTGAGGATCATGAGAATGGTGAAGGTGATGAAGATGGTGAGAACAATGAGGATGGTGAGGCTGGGGCTGATGAGGAGGACTCGCTGTCTGTCCCTGTCACAGGTGTTCCAGGTGGAGGTGCTGTGCAATGGCCGGCGGCACACAGTGACCAAGTGCTACAGCGAGTTCCAGGCACTGCACAAGCAGGTGAGAGCCCCCAGCTCTGCAGGGAGGGGACATGGGAGGCCTGGCCTCATCCTCTCTGCCCTGCCCTGATACCCCCACACTCTTCCTCAGCTCAAGAAGACCTGCAAGGTCCGCAACTTCCCTGTACTCCACACGTGGATGCTCGGAGGGCTGGAGCAGTGCCGGCAGAAACTGGAGGTTTACCTGCGGGTGAGGAGTGTATGGCAGATTCAGGGTGTTTAGGGCTGAAGAACACACGGTGGTGTGTTTGGGAGGGGTTTTTTGGGGTGCTGAACCCCCTGGAGCATTGCAGAATGTTGTGACGGACAACAATGAAGAGCTGCCCCAGGACATCCTGGACTTCCTGAAGGTGCAGTGGTGCCAGCAGAACGCCAAGGCCAGCAGCCCCCCGTGAGTAGATGATTTCTGCTGGCACCAGGGTTATCCCACATGGCCCCGGGATTGCCCCCCTGCCCCGTGTCCGGCACCCTGAGTACACAGGGGTGCGGATGGTGGGGACAGGCTGAGGACTGATGTCCCCTCTTCCACAGCAGCACCACACTCCTGCCCTCCCAGCGCCCCATTGTCAGCTTCTGCTGGGATCCCTACGTGCAGCCTCATGGCACTGGTAAGCAGAGCTGTGGAGCAGATCTCCAAAACCTCCAAGAAGCTCTTCTGGGCCCTACAAAGGTGCTTCTCCTTTAATGGGGCCCAGGAGGGAACAAGCTATTACAGCACCCCCATTTCCTCATAGAGCTGCTCCCCAACACCGTCCTCAGCGGGGTCCTGCAGGGCTTCTACCTCCCCCTGAGCTGCCTCCCTGGCCAGGCAGCACCCCAAGCCCCTGGAATGATGAGTTCCACCCAGCACTCAGGGATGCAGTGGTGATAGAAAAGGATCCTCGACTCCTCCCTGCCGGGCTGGGGCGGGGAAATGGTGGGAGAAGCCAAAGGGATGTTGGGAACTGCTCTCTCACCACCATGCAAAGTGCCTTTGTTGGTAGTGCCTTCCCTCCTGCTGTTCTGGGCTTGCAGTATGAGCCTTTGGATGCTGAACGGTGCTGGCAACCTCTCTGCATCCACGCTTTCGTGCAATAAATCTCCTGAATTTGACTGACTGGCAAAGTGCTGTGCTGTGCAATTCTGCAAAGCAAACCCAGGGCCAGCTGTGGCACTGCTCCCAGCTGGATGAGATGTGGAAGAAGCAAGGTTGGAAGTGGGGCTGGAAGGTTGAAGGGTGCATCTGGGTGAGGGATGCAGAGTGAGCTGCATCCCTTCGAAGGCAGGAGGGAGACAGCTCTTTAAAAAACACATTGGTCACATTTATTGGTGCATGTGCTTCTTACAAAAGTGATGGAAGAGCAGCCTGTGCCCTGTCCCACTGTCTGGGAGGCAGCAGGGAGAGGGGCCGGGCGCTGGGACGGAGCAGGAGCTGGTGGCCCTAGGGCAGGGGAAGCACAGCAGCCCCCATCCCACAGCCCCTCACAGCCTGGCAGGGCCTGGTCCCGTCACTCTTTGGCGATGGCGAATGGCTTCTCCACCTCGATGGTGCCACAGTCGACGATAGTGACGTCCTTGAGGGGCTTGTCCCGGCTGTCTGTCTTCGTGCTCTCCACCTTCCGCACCACGTCCTGGTGGAGCAGAGTGTGAGAATGGGACATGTGGGCAGAGCCAGCTCAGCCAAGCCCTGCCCCGTCCCGCTCTCCCCAGAGCACCGACCCCTTTCCCTCTCCCATCCCTCACCATTCCCTCCAGCACTTTGCCGAACACCACGTGCTTCCCGTCCAGCCACGGCGTCTTCACGGTGGTGATGAAGAACTGGGAGCCGTTGGTGTCCTTGCCAGCGTTGGCCATGCTCACCCAGCCTGGCCCATAATGCTTCAGCTTGAAGTTCTCGTCAGGGAAACGGTCCCCATAGATGCTTTTTCCTAAAAGTGGGGACAAAAAGGCCACAATGGTTTAATGGAATATGTCGGGGTAGGGGTGATGGTGGTGGCAGCTCGAACATGAGCTGGATGGGGGAATAAGCAATTCCAGAGCAGGGACTAGCACTGATGCCACAGGGATACATGAGACATGGGCTGCTGCAGGGAGCTGGAAGCACCCCAGGGGCTGGGCAGGGGTGTCACACCAAGGGACTGGAGCAGGAGGCTCCCAGCACCCAGCACTCAGCTCTGCTCTGCGGCCATGTCTTTGTGAGCTCCATGCCCACTTGATTCCACCAAGCTCCAGCTCTACACTGGTCCCAGGCACAGCCCTGCAGTGGTTGGAAGTGCGACTGCTGTCTCACTCCCAGACAGTGGCTTGGATCTGCCAAGTTACCTCCAGTGCCGTCACCACGGGTGAAGTCTCCTCCCTGGATCATGAAGTCCTTGATCACACGGTGGAACTTGCTGCCCTTGAAGCCAAATCCTTTCTGGGGGTGTGGAGGGAGAAGATGGACTGAGGCACAGGGACAGACCAGAGCTCCGTGGCCCCAGCACTGGCCCAGGGCACCAAGCAGGACCCGAGCAGGGGCAGGTGAGGCCCAGGGTGCCACAGGCCCCTCACCTCTCCGGTGGCCAAGGCCATGAAATTCTCCACCGTCTTGGGCACTGTCTTGCCAAAGAGCCCGATGACGACACGGCCGGCATCCTCCTCACCGATCCGCAGGTCGAAGAACACCTTGGAGGAGGGAGAAAGAAGGTTGGGGGGATCAGGGGAGCCAAACTCACCTTGCTGGGCCAACCTACCCCCAAAAGTCCAAGGCACCACCTCCACCCAGGCCCAAAACCTCACCAGGTGAGGGTGGTTGGTGCCCACACCCCCGGCTCCATCCCCCTCGCAGCCTCACCACTCGGCCCAGCTGGACCCCCCGAGCTGTGTCCAGGCCGCGTCCCCCCTTCAGGGGCCCCGACCCCCGCACTGGCCCCTCCCTCCCTCCCGGCCTTGCCCCACCCTGCCCGTCCCGACCCCTCCAGCCCAGCCAGGCCCCCGCCCCACGCGGGCTCTGCCCCCACGGAGTCTTTCCCACTCCCCCGCCGGCCCCGCCTCGGCCCCCCCCGACCTTGGCGGTGACCTTGGGTCCCTTCTTGCGCTCGTCGGCGCGGGAGGCCGCGGGCAGCAGGAGCAGGAGGGCCGCGCCCAGCGCCGCCGCCGCCACCAGCACCTTCATCCTGCGCCGCTCGCAGCCCGGCCACAGCGCCCGCCGCGCCGCCGGCATCCGGCCACGCCCGCCGCGCACCCCCGCCCGCGCCGCGGCTTGGTACCGCCCGCACCGCGCGCCCGCCCGCTCCGCCCGCCCGGGCGCGACCAAGAGGGTCCCACGGGGGGGGGAAGGCAGCACCTTCCGGCCGGGCGAGATGCGGCGTATGCCACGTTGCCCCTCGCGGGGCGGCCGCGGCGCTGTCAATCATGAGAGAACGCCGCGATGATTGGCCGCCGAGGGGGAGGAGGCGGGAGGGGGGCGGGACCGAGGGTGGTGGTGACCAATGGGCACGGCCGGGGGGCGGGAGCTGAGGCAGCCGGAGTCTGTTCCGGCTGGCCCGCCGTCGCCCGCCGTGTGCCTTTGTGTCCCGTCGTGTCACCGCCGTGTCCCTTTGTGTCCCCGCTGTTCCACCGTGTCCCCGCCGTGTCCCTTTGTGTCCCGTTGTGTCCCCGCTGTTCCGCCGTGTCCCTTTGTGTCCCCGGTAGCAGCAGCCGCGGCCCCCGGTGGGAGGACGAGCCGCGCCCCGGCGGGCTCGGTGGCTGCGGGTCGGTGTCGGAGCAGTCGCGTTGAAGAGATGCCACCCGAGAGCCCAGCCACCTTTGAGAGCAGCTGGCACTGTACCCACTCAGAGACACCTGAACCAAAACGGAACCACGCTTGGAACCTGCTCCACACTGATCTCTCGTGTGACATTTTTCCCCCTAATTCCCACCCTTGAATGTACCATTTTTAGCATGAGCTTTCATTTCCTGCTCCCAAAAATTTGTCTGGGGACGCATGCATTCTGACAAGATGAACCTCAAAGGTTCCCTCCCTGACCCTTGGAACCCACATCTCCACCTTTGAAATTTATCTTTTTGGGGATTGACACTGACCCAGACCTAATGAAAACCTAATTCCCACATGTTCAGAATTTGCATTCACAGACCGCTTTGGGTTCAAAGTCAAACCCCTGCCATGGGCAGTGACACCTTCAGTGATGGTGCTAAGCATCTGCAACACCACAGAAAATCCTGC
This sequence comes from Chloebia gouldiae, assembly GCA_003676055.1. Classification (NCBI taxonomy): domain Eukaryota; kingdom Metazoa; phylum Chordata; class Aves; order Passeriformes; family Passeridae; genus Chloebia; species Chloebia gouldiae. Next base: position 950,763 of record QUSF01000015.1, read on the forward strand.
ATTCTTCCAGCCTGGTCTCTCCAGGTATTTAAGAAGAATTAGGCCTTCTCTCACTTCTTCCTTCAGTTTTTATCCCACAGCCTTGCCAAGGGGGCAGGTCCCAGTACCCCTCTCAGCATTCTGCCTCAGGACAAGGCATCCAGCATTCCAGGATGTCTAAGTGGTGTGCCCAGGGAGAAGGGAAATCAGTACCACCATGCCTTGGCTGAGCTCCATGGGGCTGAACCACCCATGGCTGTAAAGCACAAAGTGCTGAGAAGGTCCCACAAGGTCCCACCCATGCATTGTCCCCTCCAAGGAGAGCAGAGGGTGACACAAGCGCCCAGTAGAGCCAAAGGAAGACAAAACACAAGTGCCATAGTCAGGCTGAGGTAATAAATACTTCTATTCATGGAGAACAATGCAGCAGTGCAATGTTTTATTGAAAAAAAAAAAAAATCTCACTTGATACCTCAGAAGACTGCATCGCAACGTTGGAGGGCCGGGAGCTGTGTCAGAGGCACCTGTGCCAGGAGCCCCCAGGAGCCCTCCCCTTGCCTGGGGTCTCCCGGCTGCCAACTGCTCCCAGCAAGGAGAGGAGGGATTGCCCAGGTTAATGCCCTACATCCTACCACAGCATGGCTGGCTCAGTCTGGCCGTGTCTCCTTGTCACCTCCGAGCTCCCTGGGGACAGCGGCTCCCTCAAGCACAGGACTTGCTGATAACCTGTTTATTTTCTTTTTTTTTTTTTACATTTTTTTTTTTGTTAAAAAGCGACCCCACATCTTTGCCCTTTTTTTTTGAAGAGTCCAACGTACGATTATAGTGCAAGAGGGCTTGGTACAAGTGAGCATTACCAGCATGCCGTGGGGGGACAGTCCTCCCCTACAAACACATCATTGTAGGATTAAAAGAACACCGTATCTCCGGAGAGAAGCTGTAGTGGGTCACCATGAAACAGCTTTCAAACCGACCCACTTAAAAAACAAGGTCAGGAGTTTCTAAACGATCAAATACATTCACTTAAAAAAACCCCAAAAAACCCCCAAATAAACAACAAAAGAAACCAAAAACATTTAGGAACAAAACCTGTTGAGATGGCCCCTTCCCCCCCCCCCGCCCTCCCTCACCCTGCAAACACTTACATATGCTGCAACTACAAGCTGCTCCTTGAGTGGAGGCAGCGAGGAATGACCAAACACGGCAGGAGATGCAGAAGGAATCGAGTTCTGGTGACAGGCACTTAGTGGGGCTTGGGAGGGCAGCAACGGAAGTGTCTCAGGGCCAGCTCTGTCCAGCTCTGCTCCCTGGGGAGCGCCTGTGCCCCTGGACACCCTCCCAAGATGCCAGACCATGGTTTCCTACAGCAGAGAGAGGAATGCCTGTGCCAGAGACGCAGCTTCTGCGAACCACTGGCAGCGGAGGAGTTTGGGGAGAGAAAGGTGGAATGTGCTCACGGCCGTGTCCTCCCTGTGGCAGGAGGGGACAGGGCCGCACACGTGGCACGTGCCAGCGGGAGGTGAGTGGTGCCCTTCCTGCCCTGTTCCCGCCCTGGCCCATGGCTGGCCGGAGGAAAGCGCTTTGCTAAGGGGGAAGGAAGGAGGTGCATATGTGAACCGAGGGCTCTGCGCCTCCATCGCGCTCACTGGGATAAGGCATGGAGAGAACGCAGCAGAGAATGAAGAAGAGACGCCCTGCGGGGATCCTGGCCAGGACGGAGACTTTTCCACCCTGGCACCACAGCAGTGTCTGCCTGACTCAGGAATGCATGAGGAGCAAGCCCAGAGCTTGCTACCCAGGCTGATCTCCTGCCCTCTAAGCCTGCTCCTACCCAGCCAGAGAAACAGAACCTCCTGGCAATGCTGCTCTGTGAACTCCAAGCTACATAGATTAGCATTAAATCCATTAAACGACAATGAGATCTAGTGTCTCCCTTTCCTCCCTCTATGCTCTCCACGATTTTTGGATAAGCCAGGCCCAAGTTTATGACAACTGAACTATTCCAGCCTGATCTGGTGTCACACATGGAAAGAAAAAAATCCAACGAACCTACTTACAACCTCCCCAAAGCTGCTTGAGTTCTCCCACAGCCCTGCCACCTCTCCAGTAACCCCTGGCAGCCTCATCTCCTCCAATTTGGGAAACATTGCAGTTGGATGCAAGATTTCATTGTTTTTCTGGGTGTGCAAAGCATCCCAAGCCCTTTCCTTGCTATTGGTTTGGCTCAAAGTGGTGCAGGAGAACCGTGGCTGCTCTGGGGGTGGGATGGGGTGGGCGAACTTGCACCTGCCCCATGCTCACGGAAAGGATGTGAAGGGGATTCCAGTCAAACCTATCTGACTATTGGGAGATGGGATCAGTGTTAAGGCATGAATTATCCTCTCCCCTGCTGGAGATGCTTTCCTCCCACTAATATGTTCTTGCAGAAGGTTCCCAACCAGCCCAAGGAGGGATTTGGGAAGGCTCCTGGCTATCCACACCAAGAAATGCCCACACTTCAGGAAATGGCTGTTTCTCAGGAACCTCAATCCTGATCTACCTCTTAGACCAGCACAAATTATTCCAGTTTGGCAAAGGCCATGCTGCTCCCTCCAGCCCATGCTGGACATCAGCCTCGCCTCTCCTGGCCAGCTGGGTCAGGCATGGTGTAGGAAACCATGGAAAGGACATTCACTGGCAGCTAGGAAGGGTGATTGGAAATTCAAGTATGCTTTCCTCAGCGCGTGGCCCAAGGTGGGTGTCAGGAGCCCCAGACTGGCACGAGGGTTGTGGACATCCCCACCCAAGGGCATTTCCTTACACCCCACCATCCTCCCCGATGGATGTCTGCCTGCGCTGGTGTGGCCACGCAGAGATCCACAGATACAATGTGCATCTGTAAATGCTAAAATTAATAAAAAGTGCAACGACGTCAGCTTCTTTAAAACAATCCACACTGCTCTGTTACCGTCACAGGAGGGAGGTGTCAAGGGAGCCGGGAAAAAAACCCTAACTGGAACAGTAGATTGCAAATTTCTCACAGCTTGCACATTACAGTGTAACTGTTCCCAAGGAGCCACAGAGAGAACCTGTCTCTTCCTGCTGCAGCAGTCAGGCCCTTCTCCTAGCAGCTCTCCTGCCTGCCCCGCATCCTCCTGCCCTCTCCACAGCCAATCGAGCCTATGGAATTTCTTCACTTAATTAAGGAGGGAGGAGGACAGAGGAGCAGAGTGCAGGGGAGGGAGGGGAGGAAAGTGAGCAGGAACTAAGCACAGTCCTCAGGTTTGCGTCAACGATGCCTTCACCGTAAACAATGGGAAGGAGGGTCAGCCAGCCAGCCCCCCTCCCAGAGCGACCAAGACCTGAGCCAGCCACAGTCCTGGTCCCAAAAGGAGCTTCAGGCTTGGAGTGAATGAGGGAGACCATTCAGCAGATCCACCCCAGAGTGGTTTGTTTTGGAACGTTTTCTTCTCTTTTTGGTTTAAAATGTCACTTTTTTTTTTTTTGTTTTCATTTTTCTCTCTTCCTCCTATGCCTCCTCCTCCTCCTCCTCCCTCCTAAAGAGAAGCCCCTTCCAGTAAGACAGGGCAGGAGCTGCAGGTGTGGTGGTTCCTGCAAGGCCCAGGAGGCACCGGTCACTTGTGACGCTGAGCCGTCTTCTTCCGTTTCCTCTTAAAGAAGCAGCAGCACCTGGGGCACAAAGGACAAGGAGAGAGAGTCAGCCCTGCGCCCAGCAGCCTGTGATGTCCCCACAATGTCCCCATGATGTCCCCGCCATCCCCTGACTTGTCCTCATGCAACAGCATCTCTGCCTGCCCGGCCTGGGCCCCACCACGCTGCCGGGACCGGGGGCAGGTGCTGGTGGGTGGATGACACCACCAGCCTGCACTGGGAGAGCAGCCATGGCCAGCTGGGGTGTCTCACTGCCAGGCCCCAGAGTGCTGGCCAGGCTTCTCCCTCCCAGCTGGGCTTCTCCCTCCCAGGCTCCACTGGAACACAAGGAGCTGGGAAAGCAGTAAAGCAGGGACCCAGGTGCTCCACTCCCTCTGTCCCACCCCAGAGGAAGTGGACTGGGAAGGGGAGCTCTGGCTGCTTTTCCCAGCCACGAGACACACAGTTTTCACTACTGTTCACTACAAAAACAAGTTCCAAAGAGACCTTGGCTCAGAGACCAGGTTTCTTTACTGAACCTTTCACGATAACCAGAACTTCCACCTTGGATCAATCACTCAGTGCTGGGATGCAGAACCCCTGCTTCTTCCCCCATCCGATGTGAGGGTGGTGCACAGGATTAGGGGAAGCAAGAAGGATGGAGAGTGAAGGCTGAGGTAGGGAGAGGAACGCCCAACACAGCTGAACCGTGAGGAGCGGTGGGTTCCCTGTGGGATACACTGGGAGCAGGCGTCCAGATCCTAAACTCCTCCTGGCTTTCTGCAGAATTCCTTGGTGTTGAACATGTATCTACCTTTCTACCCTCAGCCCACTGTCAGGGATGCTCTGCACATCTGTGTGAGTCCTCCCAAGCTAAGTGTCTTTCTTCATCTGCTGGGACAGCTGTCCCCGGAGAAGCCCGGGTAATGCTGGAAGACTGCTCTTTCAGGCTGCTGGAAGGGATGCCTGGATAAGAAACCAGAGTAGACCACCGAGTCTTTGATGATCCTGAGTTGGAAGAGACCCATAAGGATAATTGAGTCCAACTCCTGGCTCTGCACAGGACAGCCCCAAGAATCCAACCACGTGCCTGTTCAAATGCTCCCTGAGCTCTGGCAGGCAAACGAAAGGATGCAAAGTCTGTTTTTTCCTACAACAATCTGTTGTAGGCTGAAAACATTCCAAACCACTCTAACATCTTCTCCAAACTATTTTTCACTGGGTCCTTCATGGAATGTCAGCTTTACACCCCTGTCCTCTCAGAACTGGAGGAACTCTCACCCAGATACTTGTCCCTGGATGCACAAGCCTCACTCTGGGGTGCAAAGCGATGTGTGAGCACAACCTGCCATGAGCTGAGCCTGCTAGCACAGATTGACTGCTTGGGAGAACAAACAACTCTCCCTGTGACATGGAGAGCTCCCACAGCCCCCCAAGAGGAGGGACCCCTCCCAGTGCACGGACTGATGTCCATGATTTGTCTCTAGGCTCCCGAAAAGGCCCAGTTTGGTGGTGGGACGAGGAGAAATGCAAAACCCTTGTCCTTGCTGGGCAAGTGATGCCTCCATTGCTGCCCACCCACCCTGAGGTGTTTATCTGACACCGCAGCACCCCCATCCCAGGCTGGAACTCCCACCCCAGGACTGCTCTGGCATTCTGTTGTCCCGGGCCATCTGCCGCCATGTCCTGCTTTAGCCTGTTGCAACATTTCTCCTACAGTGGCCACCTTCCTTCATGGCTTGTGCGATGGTGAGTAAAGGGGGACGTCACAGGGAGAGGATGGAGGATGCAGGAGTGATGGTTTTGCATGCAGCGGGTAAGGGAAGAAGGGGCTGAGCAGCACTCGACTCCTTGGGCACCAAACAAAGGGAGCTGACTGACTTCTGGCTGGTTTTCCTTGTGACTGTCTTTTTAGGCTCTTACTCAGAGGTCCAGGGAAGGGTTCAGGAAAGGAAGTCCTGGCAGTTCAGACAGGCAGAGGCAAAACACCAAAATAAAAGGATAAGGCAGGCTGACAATTACAGAACGTGATCTCTCTGCATGCAGATGATGCCCAAGAGAACAGCCCCAGACTACGACATACAGAGAAGCCAGAGATGCCAGAGGTACTGGAGGCAATGCCTATGGAGAGCAGGGCAGAGTCAGTCTCCCATCCAACAAGGACATTCCTCGCCACACACGGGCTTAGCTCCCTCGCTCTGTGACAATTTCCACCCATCAGCCCACCCTGGAACCTACAAACTCATCTGAGCGTCTGCTTGGTCCTTCAATTACTGGGTATGTGGTTTCCCCAGGGGCACCTCCGGGACAACCTGAGACTGGGACACTACAGCTGCAGCTTCAAAGCTCTGATAAAGCCCCAAGCTAGGCTTGGACCAGTGCTAATCCCAACCTTTCCACCTCTTCTTTCCTGGAGAAACCCATTCACCTGCACCTCAGCTGGCTGGAAAGGAGCCAACTCCCACCTACCCTCTCTGAGTAGGGGCTCTGTCACTAATGAGGACTCCCTGGCCTTGTACTTCCATCCTCTCTGGCCTGTGCTTCTCCAAGAAGGGGCTTGCAAGGAAGTGACTGGCCCCTCTCCTCAATACTCAGTGCAGGGTTTTCCCTTTGTAACCGTCTGCGTGAGGAATTCCTGCAAGAGGCTCAGCCAGCCTCGGCCTGACTCTGCCCAACTCCATCAGGCATCATCTGCTCACGGACGTAAACATTTGGGGGAGATGGAAAGCCAAATAGGAAAGGATTAAATTTTGATTTTGCATCCATCCATTCAGAGATCAGCCGAATCCCTCAGCCTAGTGTGGCCGGCCAGACACAGCCCATGCCCACCCCAATATTGCAAATGGTCCTAAGATCAAAACAGCTCTGGGTTGGCTTTGACTTTGTGCCTTTTTAGCGTTTGGTGGGTTTGGTTTTGCCAACCCCAGTCTAGTCTGGTCCGCTCCCCCTTGCATGTGGACTGGAGAGAGGGACTCACCACAAGTTGAGCATTTTCAGGCAGCTACAGAGAGTATAGAGAAAAAACACAGAAAGGAAGAAAGAGCGATTAGTTCACAGAGGTGGGATGGAAGCGAGTCACTGCAGCCATGCAAACATGCAGTGCAGAGCGGCAGACACACACCAGGCCTGCCCGCCGCCCGCCCCAGCACTCACACCGCCCTGCCCTCGCCACCTCTTCCATGGGTGCGAGGCCTCTGACAAACACCGCTCCTCACAGAGGCACCACACCCTCAGTTCTCATCTGGGGCTGGCATCAGAAAGGAGCTCTGGGCCACCATCAGCTCTTGTCCCCTGCAGCTCCAGCAGCACAAGGGCCTGATGATGGATCTACACCTGGGACCTGCCCTCCAGCGACACCCACTGCCAGAATCCTGAGCTTTTCTCCAGCACACTCCATTGGCACGGCTCTGCCTGTGGAGTGCCAGGGAAAGCCCATCTCACTACTGCACATCATCTCAAAACACAGAGCCCAGCTCCTGCCAGCTTTCTCTGGCACCCTTTTCTGTAGAGCAGAATCCCAAAGTCCTTTGCCCTTTTTGTGTGCCTGAGGGGATTTGTGATCAGAGATGTAAGGAAAGACAAAGCCCTCCCTGTGGCAAACAGAATGAAGTGATCTATGCTTGGGAATTACAAGAGACCCCAAACCTGTCAGTGCAAAGCAGTGTATGCTCTGCTTCCCAGCACCTCCAAAACCAATCTGGGAGCACACAAACCAGGGCTGGAGAGAGACAGGACAGCTCCACGTGCTGTGGGATAGGGCCTGGGTGGCACAGCTCCTTCCCGCCTCACCTGATGTCTCTCTAGCACAGAATCGGGGCTGGACCTGGTCTTGCTGCACAAACATGGCTGGAGATGTTCCTGGATCTTCCTTGCACTGGGTTGTTGGATCAGAACTGTTAAAGATGACAATCTGCCCCATCCTAGGAGCCACATGCCTGGGGGGACCCCCTTCAGAGTTCATGATGCCAAGCTGGTGGTCTCTGCTGGCCACACAACCCGTATCTAAGAGGAATGTTGCCCACTCTGGAAGTTGCTCCTCAAGATCTCCCCAACCTTCCCAGCTTGATGAGGAGCCTGCACCAAATCCAAGGCTTCTTGGGCTGGGAGGAGAAGGTGTGTCTGTCTGTGGCTGCTGGGATCAAGGCCAGGCCAGCTACCAATGAGCAACATCTCACACATGTGGCTTCCCAAGGGACTGGGGAATCCCCGAGGGACTGGGGAATAGAGAGCAGAAGACCTTCAGGACAACCAGCACAGATGACACATACCTAGGGATCTTTTCCATCCATACACCCTTCCTGCCACTTTTCCTCTTCATACAGAAGTACCCACAAAGGTTGAGGCAAACAATGGGGGACAAGTGTCACCAGTATCACCCAGTCAAACAATAACCAGGCAGCTGGGCCATGTCTCAGCACCAACCAGTTCAGAGGCAGCCCTGGGCCTATTGGCCCCTCATTTGGGTGGTGCCAGAACTTTGTGGTGACCCTGCAGTGACAGGTCCTGGTTTAGTTCAGAGGCAGTGAGAAGGTGCAAAAGGTGACATGATGGTGCCGGATACAGGACAGGAGGCAAAATGGTCAAAGCAGCAGCTCTGACAGCAGCTCCCACATCTGACCTCAAGCTACAGGAGAGGTCAGCTTAGAGGGAGCACTTTCTCCTCCACATGCTGCTTCTGGTTCCTCTCACTCAGCTTCTTAGGGTTGGTCCAAGAGAACCCCCAGGGAGAACAACCCATCCCTGCAAGACTTACTTCCAGGCTGTTCTGGATACCTGTCACCCACCTCTCACAGCCAGAAATGAAGTGAAAACTCTCAGATCAATGATCTCTTTGCTGAGCTATGCTCAAGCTACTCCTACACTCTCAGCATGAAAGCACATCGTGTTCTCCCCTCTGCAATGGGGGTTGCTCACCGGGATTCCTGAGATCCGCTCCCGGTATTTTGGTATCTGTGCTACTGAAATGTCTATCTGGCAATACATGCTCTGAGTAAGAGTTAAGTTCTCCAGGCATGACAAGTGTCAAAGAGAAGCAGCAGCAGCAGCAGCACTGAAGGCACCATGCACAAAAGCAGCAATACGCAAGGAAAAGGGCATGGGACACGAGCGTTGAGGACTTTGCCACAGAAAAATGTCCCCAGTTGCTTCCCAGGAGGAGGATAATGACCACCCAGTGGAAAGCCTGTAGTAAAGCAAACGTACTTAGCTTCCTCCACCACCTCCACCTCCGCCTGCGCTGTGATGGGTGCGTTGGAGTGTGCTCCTGTTGGGTCGTCCACGTTCAGCTCCCCGTTGGTGGAGCTCACCACCTGTAACACAAAGGAACACCCCGTTCACGAGGCTCCCCTGGCAAGGGCTGCTGAGAGAATGAGAAACCTGATAAAGGACCATTTATTCCTGTCCTTCTCACCTTCTTAGGAGGCTGCTGAGTTTTGTGGGTGCCTTGGAGTCTCCAGGCTGGAGCAGCCAAAGCAGAGCAGCTGGCAGGGGCCTGTGTGTGCTCCCTAGCTCACATTCCTGTGCCCAGCATGTGACTTGGCATCAAGAGGCCCCTCTGGGAGTGCAGGCACTGGTGGGAGCACTGATTGCCAGCCCTGTCTACACACACAAGCTGCACCATATGCTGATTGCTTTCTCCTGACACTTTTACAGGTGAGAAGCTCAGTCCTGTTGCCTGACAGTACTATGGGGAGAAGCCTCAATCCTCAAGTCTCATTCCTTACATGGCCAATCTTGGGAATTATGTCTTCGCCCCAGAGCTACTGACGTAATGTCTCATCTCTTTTTGCCTCACACCTGAGATGATGGCTCACTCCAGCTTTTCCATTACAGGGATAACCATCCAGCTCACATGCTCCCAGCAGCTGCACTGCTGGAGATTAGGATTTTTCTTATTTTTTCTTTCTCTCGGGGAATTTTGTCCCATTACCAGCCTAAGAGATGGTAACAACCAGAACTTAAGAGACAAAATAAGTGGCCCAGCAGGGTGAAGCGTGCAGCTGGCTACTCTCTCAGCTGGCAGCTTATCTCTTGGGAAAGGCAGAGATACTGCAAGATTTTTGAACAGCAGAGTTGCTGCTACTACAGGGAGAAGCTGCTGTCACTGTGGAGTCCAGCCCCTGTACTGCTTCTTCCTGACTGTGGGTGAGCCTTTGCTTGTCAGAGCGGCTGCAGGACTGGGACCTTACATCCAATCACACTGGGAAGGACCCTCACCATCTACTTGGGTGCCTCAGGGGGAAAACCAGGACCCTGAACCTCTCTCCCTTCCCGGAGGGTGCATCTCTACTGCTGCTCTACCCGGTTGTTTTCTGCTGCTGCCTGGGGCTTTTTTACCACACTTTAACCCAGCACCAGGTGCCCGCTGGGACACCCTGCAGCAGTGGCTGTGGAGTTTCTGCTGCATTTTGTTTGCCAACCCAAGGTGTTCTCGCCTCTGCCATTCCAGCAGCCACTCTGACCTTTCTGCTGCAGCTCATTTCACCATCCAGAGAGGCACCGGGACCGGCTGCCCCAGTGGGTTTGCAGAGGAAGCGCCTTTTCCATGTTTCACCCGGATGTTAGCACAGGCTCCTGCATCTTGCTGTGAAAACTGGGAGCTGCTCTTGGCTCTAGAGCTGTAAGGACACCTGGTTTCCCCATCCTGTTCCTCCTCTTAGCCTTTCTACAAGGTAAAAGGAAGCACCTCGCATGGGGTGGGGGCAGTGGTGGTACCTGGAACTCCTGGTGGCTCCAGATGATCTGACCACGAGGGATGAAGGGAAACAAGCTCTTGGAGCACATGTCCCCTAGTCAGTACATTATGTTAATTTTGAACACACACTTAATTTGAACACCAGGAGCTGCTGTTTCTGCCAGCCAGGCCCCTTGGGCTCTGCCAGGACAGGTTAGAATTTGGCTCACATGGTGCTCAGAGCTCTCCTCGAGTGACAACTCCATGGTCATCACCCATTCCCTTACTCATCACGCCTGGGCTGCCCCAGGTTCTCCAGACCTCCATGCTTCCCATGCAGGTCTGCAGAGCACTGGCACTTCATTGAATTGTTCCCAGGGCTCTTCCCACACTTTTTTCAGCTACTTGTTAAATTCCATGTTAAATTCATTCCATGCTTTGATTTTCCTCCTCACTTTTCACATGCCACCACTTCATTTTAATGAGGCAAATTCTGCCTTAAAGGGAATGGTGACTGGAAGCTGCTGACCTGCCAAGGTCCAGCATGAGCTGGGGCGTCTGCTGAGGAACAATTCCAGCCTCTGCAGCTTAGCAGCCACACACAGCACATTTCCTGTTCTCAACTGCAGATAAGCAGAATTTTAATGCTTACAGTAGCACAAGGAGCTCGTAAACTGCTCAGGTTGGCAACTCTTCTCATTCGATTCTTAGGGCTGCTTCACTTCTGCTGCCACAAGGAAACACTCCCTTCACTGAGAGGGACCAATCTGATTTTTATTTATGCCTCAACATATGTTATACACGAGACGAAAGATTCCTGAAAGAGCTGTACATGTTGTGCTAACAGCCCTGTCCCTGGGGAGGCTTCTCCTCACAGCCTGTCAGGGCAGAGAAAGCCTCCATGATCAGACTGTGCATGACCTCTCCCCACTTCCCAGTGCCCAGATCCCTGTGAAGAACACCCAGGGAATTCAGGCTGTAGGAGGAACCTTAACACATAAAAGTAGCTGACTACAACACAAGGAGAGCCATTTAGCTTTGGGTTGCTAGGAGGGAGTGGGGGCTCACTTGTAGGGCTTGTAGGCTCCTTTTATTGTGGAATGGGACACTTACATTAAAAAATGAATAAAAACATCCACTCCGTACTGAGTGCTGAAGTTGTACAATCACAGAATGGTTTGTGTCCGAAAGAACCTTTACAGTTCATCTAATCCAACCCCCTGACATGGGCAGGGACACCTTACACTGTAACAGGCTGCTCCAAACTCCACCCAACTTGACCTTGGACACTTCTCCAGGTTACTCTCTGCTCACATCTGAGAGCAGAGCTACACATTCATCAGGTCCTCCTCATCTTTGTTTTTCTCCTACTCTGTAAAATAGCTTTAAATTAAAAGAGGACTGAGGCTAATCAAGCTAAAACCACATTAAATGCAACTAAGTATCAAGAATAAGTAAAAATGTCAACCTAACCTGCATTTTTCTTAGGGACATCCTGCACTACCTGTCTCCTTGGCTCAGCTCTGTCCTGCTCCAAGCACTAATTCCCATTTCACCAGAGCCATTGTTCAGGGTGTTGTGTCTGACAGCAGAGCCAGCTCTCAGAGCAAAGCTCTGCCAAAGAGGCAGGGATAGCAGAATTCTTGTTTGCTTGGATGACTCCTGCACCTTCTCTCCAGCTTGTCCAGCCAGCTTACTCTGGCTTTAGTGCCAGAAGGTCGCTCAGCGAGTCTGAGTGACAACAAGGACAGGAATAGGAATTTTTCAGGAATTTAAAAACACTGGTAGTGCCAGCTTGAACACTGTTGTACATCCTCTGCTCATCTTCTTCCACTGCAGCCCTCTGGAGATCCACCTTGTGCCCACCATGCCCTCAAAGTAGTGGTGACCTGCTGTGGAACAGCTTAACTCCTTTCCCAGTGTTAAGAGGGACTATGTACAACAAATCCTACTTCAGCTGCCTGTATTGCCCTAGGGCACCTCCAAGGTAGGGTAGACATCTACTAATGCCACTCCCTTCTGTCTTCAGTTTAACAAATTTGGGCTCAAAACAGCCTAACAATTTTTGTTGAAACAGTAAAAGCCATGGTGTATGCCATCACAGCATGGCTCCCTCCCAAACCATGGCTTGAGCATGACGTATGGGACAGGATCAATGAAATTGCTCTCCTGACCGCAACACTGCTGCAATTTGAGGAGAACTCAGGGGGTTTAACACATGGCTGCACACAACAGAAAGAAGAGGTACCTGCACAGATCCTCCATGTCGATCTGCAGCCAAATGAGATGTCAAGTACGAGGTATTTGTCTGCCGGCTTGGCTGGATCTCCCACTCTCCTCGGCGATCCGATGATGCCTGCTCAGTTCAGGAGCATGAAGGAAACAGAAGGGAGGGCAAAAGGTGAACAAGGAGAAGAAATAAAGGTGTATTGGTTAGTAAGTTAGTTTCTTTGCAGAAAGCAAGGTATTTGTACTTTTAGCTGGGCTAAAAGTTTACCAAGTGCACCTCATTATTTGCTTCCATAGTGGCTGCAGTGATCCACTGTGGGAGTGGATTTCATCTCCTTTAGCTGCTAAACGAAGGGAAAGATCTATTCTGGAAATAATTTCTTTACAACAGCTTCTCTTCCATGGATTTCAGCACAGCCACAATTACACTGACAGTATTCAACTATGTCTGTCAGGCCGCACACACCAGAGCACTTGGCACAGCAGCAAGACGGGATTCACAAGCTCTATCTCCCTCAAATACCTATTTGTAAATTAAAAACTGCAACATAAACTGAAGCCAAACACTTAATTTCACCCAAAGGCAGTTCCACACACTGATTAAGCTGTGCAGTGCAGAAGGAAACATCCACACCTGCTTGACTGCAGAGGGTTGGGGGCTTTTTGGGATTCTGCAGAAAAGTAGATAAGATGCTTGGGCTAACAAGATCCCTCTTTGCCTCCAACAGATGAACACATCAGGTGATTTAAATTATTATAACTTCATTTATTTTCTTAGAAGAATCACTTTGCACTTGAAGCTCAGGTGGGTCACTACTGGGGGTTAGGGTTTTCCCTTTTGTTTCTTTCTCTCACAGAATGTTGTCCCATCTGTTGCTAAGATACTTAAGAGAACAAAAGATGTGGCTGGGAGAGAAGGAGGGGGAAGGGTGCAGCTGGCTACTCTCTTACCAGAGAGGTTTCTCTTGGGAAGGGCAGAGTTACCAGGAGATTTTAGGCTGGGAGAAGGGGCTGGCAGGGGAGACCGGCTGAGCTGTTGCTTACTGTGGGGAGAATTCATTGCCACTGCTGGAGCCCAGCCCTGTACTGCTTCTTCCTTACCGTGGGTGAGACTTTGCTCGTAAGAGCAGCCATAGGATTGGAACCTTACTAACACCCTACCTCACTGGAAAGGACCCTCACCATCTACTCGGGTGCCTCAGGGGAAAAGCCGGGACCGTGAGCCCCATCCCTGTTCCAAGGGAACCTCTCGTGGCCGTGTTCAGGAGCCCGGCTGCCACCGCCTAGGCCCGCCTGCTGGGACACCTCACGGTGCTCCAGCGGCGCTGTTTCTGACAGGTTTCATTCCCGGCTCTGGGATCTGCTCGTCCCAGCCAGCCCAGCCGCCGCTCCGAGGTTCCCGCGGCGGCCCCGAGCCTCTGCGGAGCCGCCATCGCCCACGGGCAGCGCGGCCCAGCCCCACCACAGCGCCCCCTGCAGGGCGGGGCCGGCCCGCGCCCGCCCGCAGCCAGCAGCGCCCCTGGCGGCCGTGCCCGGAACTGCAGCCGGGGGAGCGCCGCGGGCGGAGCGGCCGGGCCGGGACCGCGCCGGGACCGCGCCGGAGCCGGGCTGGGCTGGGCTGGGCTGGGCTGGGCACGGACCCGCTCCTGGGAGGAGCTGCTTCTGCCGGGTCTCTGCATGAACGCCCTCAGTTTCAAAGGTATAACGATTGCGAGGGAAGGGGATCGTATTGTTTTCCATTCCAAGGGAGGTTCCCGCCTTCCTTGGTAGATACCTGTCTTCAAACCAAGACAGTCACCCAGCTTTGATGACAACACATCCAGTGCTTACCTAAGACCCAGCAGGATTTCAGCACACCTGAACCCAACTGACCAGTGGGAAGAATGCTTCCCAAGACTGGGAAGTGTGGGACAAACAGATCTGAGTTGCCCTCAGCTGAATGAGACACTATGGATCTGGACAGGAAACAAGAGGCTCCAGCTAATAAACCCAGATTGTGAGCAGTGAACGTGCACCCAGGGAAAGATTCCAGAAACCCTTCCAAATCACATGGCAAAACTAAAGACAGAGGAGGGAAAAGCTCACTCATCTCTGATTAAAACCCTTCACTTTCCAGAGGCAACAGCTACAAAGAGGGGATTCCACATTAGCTCTTTACTAGGAGTCAAATACTGTAAGACAGAATCTGCAGTTATTACACCCAAGAACAAAAATTAGGCCATTAAATCTGGAGACCCAAACCCACGCCTCCAATTCACTTCTCAAGACATTTATTTTTTTTGCTTTTATTCTTTAGAGAAATGCTTTGCTCAAGACTGTAATGGAACATCCCTCAGAAGAGAATAGTTTGTGTTTTGGTGAGAAGAACCTTATTTCCTCCATGGCATATTAAACGATTCATCATCCTAAGTAATGTTTAGGTGAAAATATGACAAAAGCTGCTATGCAATCCAGAACTGGACTATCTGTGCAGCTCAGAAGAACAAGGCCTGCAGGCTGCCTGCATATTTTGGAATTTCTTTGGGCCTTTGTGAACTAAAATGCCTGAAAAGGAAGCCAGGTGTCACTGTGCTGTCAAGGAAACACAATGCCTCACAAATACACAG
Source organism: Chloebia gouldiae (assembly GCA_003676055.1). Lineage (NCBI taxonomy): Eukaryota > Metazoa > Chordata > Aves > Passeriformes > Passeridae > Chloebia > Chloebia gouldiae. The sequence goes on from QUSF01000015.1 coordinate 965,880, forward strand.
TGTGAAGGTCTGTGGTTAAGGTGGACAATAGGAGACTGGCTGAACAATCCCCCCAAAACCAGGGGGTTACTGCATCCATCAGAGTATTTATTAAAGCAGAGCTGTATCAGAGCTCACAGACCAGCCCACACTAATCACCACGCAGCCATGCTGCAAACAACCTGGCCTCCTACAGCAACACTGCCACCAAGAAGGGGTCATCTCCACTGCAGCTGATGCACTGGGATGTATCCTGCCCTATGTTAGCTGTGCGACCCTCCAGAGCCCAGGAAGGCTGAGCCTAGGCAGGTTATTACACCCCATGCTTGGTTCTGCACCCACAAACCCTAGCTTGAGGAACTGAGGAGAACCTCGAGGTTGAGGGAGCAGAATAAGCCTGGAACTACTCTCTGAGAATAAGAGCAGCAACAGCTCCAGCTGGAAGCTGCAGTTGGAGATCTACTGCAAGTCTGAGGATTCTGTTAACACAGAAAACCTAAACTCTCAACACCAACAAACAACAGAACAAGAAAGGAAAAAATGGAAATCCAATTTCCCCATGGCAGTTCATCCAGACTGTGATGCCTTCCTGAGGGTTCTGCTCCGCCTGTCCTTCGTGCTCTACAACACTCACACTGTGAACTGGAGACTCTAAGAAGGACATATGGATGTTCTTGGGACACTCATCCCTGTCACAGCCACATGCCCTGTGGGCAGAGGACACCTGGGAACAGGCTGCCATCAGCACAACTCTCTGTCTGCTCCATGGTCCATGTACTGTGAGAAAAAGCACCTCAAAAAATGTGGTAGTCAGGGAGTCTAACCAGGCTGGATGATCGACTTTAACCTGTTCACCCACAAACTACAGGAAAACAACCCCATTCCAAACTGGACTCCAGTTAGCTCACGATACCGAGGAATTCCACTGGCTGATACCTTATTTCAACAATCTGTTGCTTGGACAAAACTCTCCTCAAATCACCATCTCTAAATTAAGCAGGAATTGTCCATGCTATGGTCAAGTATCAGCCCCAGCCATCTAAATGCCATGTGGCTTCTGCTTCTCGGGGCCAGAGGAATTGAGAGAGGAGCCAAGCAACGCACCTGATTGCGAAGGGCCTGTTGGGATGGTCGGTCCCGGTGGATGTGGCTGTCTCTTGTCACTGCAGAGGTCCCAGAATCTACATGGACAGATCCCACGGGAGTAGGCTGGAAAATAAGGTGTTGGTTAGGGCTAAGACTCTCAGATGCACAAACTCACCTTGTCAAGCCAGTAGGAAGAAGAAAAACATCAAAACACTGCCCCAAAGGAGCCAAGGAGAATTACAGCCACGGCTATAAAATCCCTGTGATTTACAGACATGAAATTTGATGGTGGACACCAGCACCAAATGTCTTCTATAAAAATGAATTAAGAAGATACAGTTAGGTGCCTGTCTCGATGTCAGATCACACCTAGTGCGTCTCACACAGAATTATTACAACTGAAAATATACAGACTTGTTTTCCTCATCCCATTGTCTCACCACTTGTAAAAATCACGCTTGCATAGAAACAGGATGTGTTAAAATTAAAGCTTCATCTGCTCTCTTCTCACCAAAGTCATAATCCCTGCTCCCAACATCGAGATCTCCATGGCAACCACTGTGGTTGTCAGCAATAGCACACTTGTCTTACAAGGTGCTCTTTATCAACTGCCTTTGTAATTAAAGAAAAATGAAGAGAAAATCTTGATTCACAAAGGGAATGATTTCTTAGGAATTCTGTTGAGCACAGTAAGCATGGGGAACGCTAAATATAGTTGGGACACTAAAGCACTGGCAGTGGTACCAAGTTTAGCACTGATGGCATTTGATCTGGCACCAGTGACAATTCATTTACAGATGTCATTACTGCTCTTTGGGGTGAGCTGTGAGCAGAATGACCCAAAACAAAGAGCTTTAGATTCTTCTACCATATTTCCCCACAACACATCCTTTGGCCAAGGTCTTCCTGAGTTTAACTAGGTTTTGATGATAAAAATGAGGCAATGAGATCAGGGTGATGGTCCACATGGAGTCATGGAACTGCTAAATGGAGGTTGGTTTCTCCCAGATTTCCTTGCCATGTACTGTACAGAGCTGGTTCGGCCTCTGAGTGTCCTCCAAGATATTCTGAGCTCAAGAGAGCAAGTTTAGATTAGATATTTGGGAAGAAATTCCTCCCTGGGAGGGTGGTGAGGCTCTGGCACGGTTGCCCAGAGAAGCTGTGGCTGCCCTACCCCTGGAAGTATCCAAGGCCAGGCTGGAAGAGGCTTGGAGGACCTGGGATAGTGAAGCGTGTCCTTGCCCATGGCAAGGGGTTGGAACAAAATGAGCTTTACTATTCATTCAAACTCAAACCATTCTGAGATTCTACTATCCACTGAACACCCATCAGAAACCTGCCTTGATCTCCTGTACCTTTTTGATGGGAACATAACCATTATAGGGGCTTTCTGTGATTCTTCTGCTTTAAGATGGATTTTAGATAATGGTCTCCAATCCTGTGCTAGACTAGAGGGAATTCAGTCTCATCATGATCATTCTCCCAAATGGGAAAATGAGGCTTGAATGTCCAGAGAGGTGAATGGGGCCTCTGTCCCTCAGGAAAACTTCGAGGCACTGCAGGAACACCCCAAACACAACGTCAGGACATCTCACTGTGTTGAGATTTGAAAGATTTGATCCTAAACTCACTGGCATTAACTGAGATTATTTGGAACAAAAGGCAATGGTGGGGAAGCAGCACCTGGAAGGCAAGGCATGGGACTTTGCAGGGACAACTCACAATTGGCCTGCCGACCCAGTCGTAGGCGTAGTCAAAGGTGTAGCCTTTCTTTTCAAACAGCTCCGTGAAGATGGTCCGTAGGTAATCGTAGTCTGGTCTCTCAAAGAAGTCCAACCGCCGCACATAGCGGAGGTACGTGGCCATCTCCTCTGTCAGAAAAGGGAAAAATGCAGCAGCTTTTATCCTGAATCCTCCAAATGAGTTCTTAGAAGCCAATGCCTGGGCTGCCAGCGCTACCTCTGGCTTTTCTCCTACAAGTCATGGTTTTTAGCAACAGTCCTCAACTAAAAACAATTCAAGCAAAGATGGAAGTCCCACCTCTGCTCAAATCTGACTTTGAGCACACCTTGACTTATTCTATACATTTGTATAAAAACAGAGTGAGAAATAAGCTCACTGAACTTGACAACAGGCATTTAGAATGCTCTTGCCCAGAGAAGCTGTGGCTGCCTCATCCCTGAAATGTCCAAGGCCAGGTTGGATGGGGCTTGGAGCATCCTGAAATAGTGGAAGGTGTCCCATCATGACATTGGCAGCACCTGAATATTCAAAACTAGACTAGAGGGGGAGGCTCCAAGGTTCATTTACCTGAAGAAGGTTAATTTACAGACCAGGGTTTGGTGTTAAGATAATTAATTGCTTTCCTGCATCAGGGCTGCACTTTGCATGCACAGAATATTGAGTCCTAGGAGCTCATGTCCTGCCATTTCCCAGCTCTCCCTTGGCTCATGGCCTTGAGTTCCGGTGACAAAAAAATAAGAATAGAACTGCTTCTTAATACTTAACTCTGTCTGTGGCTTGTGGCTTCCATGGAGGTAAAAGAGGGGGAAGAAAAGGAGAAGAAAAAATCCTTTTTTTTAAAGTACCTCCAGAAGGTGGAGAACAATCGGTTTCAGGAAAGGAAGGGACAGAACTCAGTTCTCACATCTTCTATCAGTCCAGACTTGAAGGAGCTGTGAGGAGGAGTATTGGCAGAAAGATGAGAACAGCCAAATTGAAGCTGTTCTGCTTGGAACCAGGTGGATTTTGGAATGAGACATCTGGGGAATTACGGTGACTTGAGTGAACAACAATCCTATTCCAGACTTGCTGCTCCCTCATGCTGGGAAAGACATGTGGCACAACAGCTCCTACAGGAATGGGATTAATTGTGGTTGCTCTCCCTGGTATCAGGATTTCAGAAGCACTCCACAAAACCTCCCATGCCCACTCCGTGGCCAGGGGACCCCAGGGAAGGCACTGACTCTGTACCCTGCTCTCCCAGCTCCAAGGTCTGCTAAACTGGAGACCAGGTGTTGGGCTTGGCTAGAAATACACTTCAGTAACACTCTCCTTAAAACTGCTCCCAGAAGGTGGAATTCATTGGACAGACATACCATCCGATCTTCCAAGCTGGCCACCTACACCTGCAACACCTGTAAAACCTTCCATTTGGAAAAGAATTAACTCAGTAGTTCCAGCACGGTCATTTGGGAGAGGGAAAATCATGAGGAGCTCTTTTGGAAGGAAGCCAACAAGTAGAACAGGCATACAAGGCCCTTGAGCACTGTCCAGCCTCTTTGATGAGAAGAGTTTTGTTCATTTTAAGACCTCAGGACCTGCTAAGCACTCACACGATCCCATTAGGGCTTTACCTGGAAAGTTCTCACAGAGAACTTCAACTGGAGTGTTTCTCTTTGTGTCCCCAATCTTCTGATATCTCTCTTTTAAGGTGTCAGCCTGCAGCGCACAAAGACAAAACAGTTGTGGAGAAAGAGTTCAACCATGTGAGAAAGGACATGCTGTATGGGAAGAAAAACAACGTATTTAATGCCCATTCTGGGTGACATCAAGAAATGCTACTTGTAACTGAACTGCATCCTGGACTACACCAGAAGGAGTATTTCACAGGCTATTGGGAGAGAACATCCAAGGATGTTCAGAACATCTTTGTTCATGAAAGGCAGGACCCTTATTAGTGTCTTACAAGGCTCATTTCTCACAGCCCAGTCCTGAGGACTGTGCAGGGAAGGCTGCATGGGAGAAGGAAATAAAGGTGCATGAACTGTGATGGCACATCAGGACCTCAAAAAGGAGTCAACTAATTCTTATCAAGTTCAGCACTGAATTGAGGAACCTTTCTAGAACCTTGTATATACTTGGAATTATTTTAGAATAATTTACAGGATTAATTTAAAGCAGATGAGTTCAACTAAGCCAGAAAGGAAATACATACTAGAATAACACAGAGAGGCGTGGACATAAAATCAGAGAGTCTGATTTCCTTCACAATTCCTTTCATGTCTGAAAAACCCTTCTTTGGTTTTATGAGCAGTTGCCAACATTTTTGGCATGTGCCTGATGAAGCTGAGCTGAGACTAACTCAGTAGGTGGTAAAAAACAGCTGAACAAGGTCTATCAATGCAACTGGGTTTATGCCCACTGACCAATGCAGAGCAGCTCCTGAAGCCAAAGCCTTGGCTCCTTTTTCCAACAGGAGCTCTTGTCTTCCCTGATAAACCTAACCTGATCAGTCCCTTCACTCCCTTCAATGCCAAAGCTGAACACAGTAGCTTAATCATCAGGGAGGTGATGGAGAAATGAAGATGCAGCTTCCAACAGCCCTGGAGCCAGCAAATGACTTACTCCTTGTTAGCTCAGCTGATGGATGTTGGCAGCAGTCAGCAACTCAATTTCTTGCAGCTCTCCACATTGTACACAGCATCTCATGAACTCCCCAGCACTGAGTGTCCAGTGTCTCTGGAGGGAAGCCAAGTCCAATACTTGTGCCAGAAAACCAGTTTTTCAAGCTGAAGTCCATCTGTGCATCTAAACCCATCAAACTGCTCCATTATAAACACGGATCACAGATGCAGCTGGGGGATTGTGTTGCTGTAACTGGAATTTCATAAACAATCACTGTGTCCCAGTCACGCTCCAGTGCAGGGCAGCTTCCAATCACAGCTCTCTCATTGCTGTCTCTGTCTCTCTGTTCAACCTTCTCTCCAAAATCGTACACAATTTGGCAACCTGAAGTGCCAGGTAATGTATTTCTACCTTAAAATCTTCCCTGCAGCTTAACTTAATGCCTTGGTGTTAGGATGCAAGGACACAAAGAGAGGACAGTGTTTCTGGCTGGATTTTGCCAATATTTCCCCAGCAGATTCTCCTCTGGGTAGAGACTAGCTGAAGTTTTAAAGGACAAAACCTAAAGCTTGAACCTACCTTCAATCCTTGCCAGGGCAAGCTGCCTCGGAGGAAATACATAAACATATGGCCAAGGGCTTCTAAGTCGTCTCGACGACTTTGCTCTAAAAGAGAAGAGATGACAAATTACTGCTGCAGAAGCAGAAATGGCTCTGAGCTCTCAGCAGCAGCCACACCTGTACCTGATAAAGGTACCACAGGGACGTTCACTCACTGTCTGTGGCTCAGATCTTGTGCAAGACCAGAAGCTGTTTCAGAAAGCCAGACAATGTGTAAAATCAGCCAGAAGCCATGAGGTAACATGGGAACTGCAAAACACACATCCAGCCTGAGGTAGAATGGACAACTCTTAATTGCAGAGGAATAAAGCAGAGCCTCAATTCTTCTCTGACCTGCCAGTGTCAATGATGCCATGTGGTGCTGGATCATTTCCTCTGGACTAAATGGGAATGGGATACTCACAACCAGCTGCAGGGATCTACCCTTGCACAGTGCCACCCCTTTCCCAATTTCCTCTGCTGCTCATCAGAGCAGATCAAAACCAGCTCCTTCCAAACAACACTTGCTGCTGCTGCCACATGCAGATGTTGTAATTATAAATGAAGGGGGGGGGGGGGAAGGGGCACAGAGCCAAAGGAAAAATATCCTAAAACAAGCAGCCAAAATATATCCTAAACCTCAGGGGAGGATAGAAAAGAACAACAGATGTGGAAGCAACACTGGGCTGAGCTGCACTCCAGGGTTCACTGAGCTTGTGGACTCATTTGGTGCACCTTTCCCTTCTCTGAACCCCATGAGCTCCAAACAACACGATCCAAGATCCAGAGCAGATCCAGCCCACCACACTGCAGCCACCACAGGAGATGCTGGGAGTGGGAACACTTGGGAGAAAGGAACTAAAACTGCAGTTCCTGCAGTTATCCTGATAAAAAGGAGAAGAAAGGAGGATGACCTGGGTAATTGAGTGCAGTGATGCAGATGGACTTCCAGGAAGATGGTTGAGTGCACTTGTCTCTCTGAAAAACTGCAGTCAGACTCCCGAGTTTGAAAGCTGAAAGGACTGATTCCACCTGGGCTGGTCTCACCAGGGAAGCAAACCAGGCTCATCCCTCCTTACTCCCCAAAGATAGTGAGCTCTCCAAGTGGGAGCCAACATGCTAGGAGCCTCCTGGAGAATATTCCATTATCTCACTGCTTGTATGGATTTAAGAGAATATAAACATTTAATAAGTTATTTTTTGCCTTTCAGCCACAGAAATCTAATCTTCTGGAAGGACAGAAAGAAGCAAAGAGAGGAGATGAAAGCCAGGTTTAAAGTTATTTAAATCATTCATTTTCTCCAACCAATTACTAGGTCAGGGAACATCCAACTCTAACACCTGGAACTGGAAGGCATTGGGACAGTGCTGTGCTATAAAAACCTATTTGTCTATCATCCAGTGCATCAATCGCCGCCTGCCTGCTTGTCTTTTATCAATGCAAGGCTGCTCCCAGTTATTTAGTTCCTAATAAAAACTGTAATTATGAAGCTTCCAACATTTCAGCTGGCTCAATTCCTCAAAAGGGAGAAAAAAAAAAAAAGGCACACAACTGTAAATGGCATTGGAAGGTTCACAAATAGCTTCAGGGGTGCAAGAGAGCTGAGCCAAGATGCTATGGGAGGTCTGCAGGATTCAAATGGCAAGCTGGAATATGTCCAAGAAGGGACTGGAGCTAGGGAAGGAGCTAGAGCACCAGGAGCAGCTGAAGGAGTTGGGGAGGCTCAGGGGGAACCTTCTGGCTCTGCACAACTCCCTGACAGGAGAGGGAAGCTGGGGAGGCAAAGCTGGGCTCTGCTCCCAGGGAACAAAGGACAGAGGAACAAAGGACAAGAGGAAATGGCCTCCAGCAACACCAGGGAAGGCTTAGGTTGGATATTAGTGAAAATAATTCACTGAAAGGGCTGTTCAAGGATTGAACAGGCTGCCCTGCCCAGGGCAGTGGTGGAGTCACCACGCTGGGAACTGTCCAGAAGATGTGTGAAAGTGGCACTTGGGGACATGGTTTAGAGGTGAACACAGCAGGGCTGGTCAATTGTTGGACTCAATGACCTCAGAGAGCTTCTCCAGCCTAAAGGACACTCTGTAAGCTCCCTCCATGCAGACAAACCTTTGCCAAGGTGCGTGTTGATGGACATGTATCTCGCTGTTCCAGTGAGACTCTTGTGCTCCCTGTAGGGAATGTGTTTTTTGGTTTCTGGGTCAATGTACTCCTTGGCCAATCCAAAGTCTATGATGTGGATGACGTGCTCCTTCTTATTGCCCTGCCGGCCAATGAGGAAATTCTCTGGCTTGACATCCCGGTAGATGAGGTTCTTGGAATGCACGTACTCCATCCGAGAGATCTGCAAAAGGTGGGAAACGTTACTTGTGAGCAGAGCTCTGGCTCCCAGCAGAGCTGGAAGAGGATTGTGTCATCCCCTCCTTTCCAAGGCTATCACGCTGTGCTCCCTGCTTTATTCCCACGGAAATGGCAAAGGCTGTTTCTGAGGCGTTACCACTGGGATGCAGCTCTTGGCAGGATGCCACGGGGAGCTGCAGCAGCCTTTTTGTATTGATTTTAAACATACTAAACCGGTTACCAAGAGCTCTTCCCTTGCCCACCTCCTTCCCCTGTTGCTCTGTGTCTTACCACCTTCCTCCCTCGACCCATATGTTGTCTTAGACATGCCAGATTCTTCATGGAGGGGGATTTTTGGGCAGGCAGAAGCTTTACGATCTTCAAAGCTGACTAAAATAATAATTAATCTCATTGCTGTCAACTAGGAGTAGCTGGAATATTTTTCAGCTTTTGACTAATGTTTTTCTGGAAATTTGACTGAATGGGAAGGTGAAAGGGCAGGAACCCCACTTCTGAGGTGATGGAGTACCTCTAACAACATAACTTATTCAGAAGATCATCATTAAAATTGCTTTTGAAAACAAACATATTGCAGATGCATTGTCAAGCAGTTCTCCCTTGGGTCCTGAACTTAGGAGATGATTCCAGTGGGAAATAATTTTCAATTTCACTTCATTTATTACCTTTAATTGCCTTTATATGTTTCAAATGAACACATGTGAACCCTCATTTATGGCTGTCCTGGTCACAGCTGCCCTGCATGGCAAAGGGCACAGTGGCTTAAACAAGATGCTTCTTTGGAAAGGCTGCTGGAACTGACCCAGATATTTGTGGGCCAGCAATGCTACAAAAGCTCTGCAAAGTTCCACCAACTCCCAGTTTTGCACTAATGAGCCTCAGTCCCCAGAGGTCACTGCCACACTGCTGCAAGGGACAGCACAGTGCCAGAACACTGGGGGACATCCAGGGTGAGGGCCACCAGCTGGTCACCCCCACTGGGTGGATCCTGGTGGGAAAGCTCTGCAGGCTGGAGTCTCTGGGTCACTGAGCCAGCTTTCCCCCAGCCAAGCAGCAGGGACCCCCTGCCAGCCCTTCCAACCCCCTGCTCACTCCATGGGGCTGGCAGACCCTGACTACTCTTTCTCTTTACAGATCTTGGACCCACACCTGGTTTTAAAAGGCCACATGCATGTGATCCTCCATCACACTCCCAGGCCCTTTACCATGCATCCTATTTTAAAGGAAAACCTGCCACATTTCCGCCCCTTGGAAAGAAGTAGCAGGCAGGAGGGGGCAGCTCTCCTTATAAAATAAAATAAACAGCTGTACAGGGAGGGCAGCAGACAGGAAAAAATTTGCTGCAGGTGAATCAAGCTTAAAAAACAGAATTTGCTTCAAGACTCTTCAAAGAAGGGAACAGCACGTGCTGCTGCTCCCTCCCCTCAATGCAGTGATTGATTCCAATGTGCCGAGAAAATGGGTTTCACGGCTAACAGCCATTATTTCCAATCAATTACAGGCTGGTGCAGAGCAGAGCAGATGCTCTTCAGTCATTCTTCACACTTTGAATCACCTACAGGACACAGCAGCAGGTCTCGAGACAAAAAGCTACGTTGGGAGGCAATTCAAATGAAGATGCAACCCTTGAAAGTGGAACAAAGACTTTCCTTGCCTCTCCACACATAACAAGCTTCCAAGTGGAGCCTGACTGGCTCATTTGATTTGTTCCTACTACCAAAGCAGCTCAGTTGTTGAAATCCCAACAGCAATTAGAGAGCCTGAAAAGGGCCTATTTTTTTCTCTTTAAAAACTCTCAGCAAGTTGCAGCAGGCAGGACAACAACCTGGACAGTTGAGGTATCAGGTGAGCCAATATGCTCCAGCAGCAATCAAGGGTACTTATCTTCCTGCCTTTTTTCCTCCCACCTGTTTTTTTTGCTTCTACCACACACACACAGCTGCTGTGGGGTCTTTCATATTCTTTCTTTACTTCCACCTGCCTGGACACTTCATGCTGGACAGCGTTGCTCAGCCATGGCAGCTGAAAGACACTCCCCGAGTCAAAAAGATGTTTCTTGGAGTAGCTTCCATGCTTTATTCAACCTGACAAGACACTCTCCTTGCTGGTGGCTGCTGTGATGTGGAGTGTCTGGGCTGCATCTCCCTTCCAGACTCTGCCTGAGCACACACGAGCAGCGGTGCTGCGGCACAACCTCGGCATCAACCCCATCGGGTGGCTGAAGGAGAGGGGGAGCCGTGCTCCCGCTCCAGAATTGTGCTGGATGCAGAGGTGCAGTGCCCACTCCTTTGGGTTTGAACTACAGGCTCAAACACTCTGAATTCCTTCTTTTAGAGGCAGAGAAACCACTCGAGGAACTGGGGCTAACTTGGAATTGCTCTAACACTGGAAAAACAGCAAGCACACGCGCACTAGGGTAGACGGACGACTGAATTACAGATGGATTTCCATGGCCATGGCCAGCTGAGTGCATCCTTGGAGCCATAAATTTCCATTTCAGATGTCAGAGAAACCTTTAGGAGGGGAGAGAATCCCTTGGCACACAGCAGGACTCCTGTGCTGTAGTGGAGAAATGAGAGGATATTGTGACATTTAGCAGGTGCCAAAGAAACCCGTGCTTTCATTTGCCTTCCTCCTGCCAAGGCAGCAAGTGTAACAAACCCTCTTATGCCAGAAAGGTAACTCTTAAGAGACTGATCTCGACAGCAGTTCCATCTCTAGACATTCCTGATAAATTTGAGCCCTTCTTCCAAACATCACCTGCTTAAATATAGATCAGATCAGCAGAGAATAAAATTAATCTTGTTCAAAGGCAATTTTGATGGTCACTGGTAGAAAAACATCTTGCCACAACTTGGTCCGGATCACATCCAGAGTATTTTTCCAGTGCCTGGCAGCACAACAGAGCTTGTTGTAAGCTGTTAGAGAGCTTTGTACAGTCTGGGCCTGGCCAAGAGTGAAAAGGAGAAGCCTAAATAAAAAAACATTCTCTTGACATAGTGACCACATTTTAATTGCCAAGCTTGGCTTTGCTCAGGAGCTTCACCCACTGGATCTGATCTACTGGATGTCTTCAGCTGCATGTAGTGTATGGAGGAAGCAGTTAGAGTCTGAACAATTCTCAAACAGGCTGCCTTTCTTGAAGACTTATTGTCATCCAGTCTCTCTTGCCCTCAGCCAAGAGAGCCTTCCTGATGTAAAACTATGTTTGAATTCTTCTGTAATCCCACATGGTACTTCTTAAGAGACACTGCCTTTGTTTTTCATAAAGAAACTCCTCTTTCTTCTAACATCTGTAAAGGATCCACCCCAGTCCTGAGATGCTGCAACCTGTCAAGCTCATTCACATCAGCCAAGCAGAAATACCTATTAAAAATACCTTTCCAGGATGTCCCTGGTTAAAAATTGACCACGGGACTGGATGCTCCTACAGACATGGGGATCATCCAAAGTAAGAGGAGAAAGATCAGGGGACAAGTGCCCACAGTTAGAATTACAGCAGCTTCAGCAGACTTGGCCAGGAAGAAGCAGGAACAAAACATAATTCATGGATGTGAACCCAAGGAGTCTGAGAGTCCAGCTTTCCTTTCTCATTGTGTCTCACACTGGAGTGTGACACAGTGGGAGAAAGACAATTTTCCCTAAAGCCTTGTGGCTAGAGCAGAGCATTTTCATTTCATTTGAGCAGTTAGTGCCAGTCCCTTTGGAAAACGCTTCTCCCAGGGCCAGGTGATGGGGCACACCTGAGGATGTTGGCTCTGTCCCCTTAGATGTGCACACTCCAAGGTGGCAACTCATGTAACCTCCCTGAGGAGACTGAGAAGGCCCTACAACATCTCCCCATGGCCAGAGGAGCACCTGATCCTTTCAGAGAGCATCAGCTCCTCTATTTCCAACTGCTTTTGCTGTCCCCCTGCATCAGCCTCAGCACATGTTTTCCACCTGGCACCAGTGCCCCGGAGAGCTGCAGCCTGGCCACAAGATCAACAGGTGATGCCAGTGAAGAACATCCAAGACCAGAGCTGAGCTGCAGCCCTGGGACTCGGTAAAAGGCAGCAGCCATGGCTGTGAGTCTTGATTTCCCCAGCAGTCCCTTGGGAATGAATTTACATCTTTATATTTTCCCTGCAAAGGTCACACAAGCTGTATCTGAGGCTTTGCCATCTGTTGCCACTTGATTTAATCGAAGTCAATACTATAAATTGGTTTTCCATTGATAAAGAAACACTCAAAACCAAGAGAACTTGACTGCTCTGCTGTGGGAGGCCTCAGTACCAGGCAGCTGCTATTCAAACTTCTGCAGTTCTGATCTCAGTTTTCCATTTGAGATTCTGCTGTGTCAAACTTCATTTTATCTGGAAAGGACCGCGTTCCTCATCCCTTACATCTCCTCTTCCCTACCATGCTTCTATCCACAAAGCTATTAATGTGAATATACAATCCCAACTCTGCTGTGGAGTATCTGGGTGATTCCAAGGTCCAGCTATGCAAAATATGGATATCTGCAGATATTTAGGTACTTGGGAATCTGCAAACCAGTATGAAAAACAAAAAAGCCAAACTGACTGGCTGGCCGCACTGACTCGTGGAAGTTTCCACATTTAGTATGTTCAGCTTTCATGTTGCTCATTTTTTAACACAAACCCAAATCCAAGCCTGGATCCCTTCCAACTTGACTTCCTTTCCTTTTCAGGTACATTAAAGGCTCTGTGATGTTGCCCATAGAACTATTATATTCCAAGTGTCAGTAATTTCAACCCATTTGGTTGACCAAATTTTGGACCAGATTTGACAGAGGCAGAGCTCTCAAATGCTGGTATTTTGGCTAAGGAGGACTCAGCTCCCATTGCCCCGTGAGGTTTCAGTCTATGGGCAGCCCAGCAGCACCAAACCAGCAGAACTGGTAGGAGTGTGGGAGGGTGCTGTGCTCTGTGTGTCCCATGGAGAGGGTGAGACATGAGATGTTCCTGGGATGTCCAAACAGAGGGAGGGAGCTGGGGCAGGTCCGGGGCAGGGGCGTGTAGGGGACGTGGGACGCAAGTCCGTAGGAATCCAGCTTCACTGGTTCTGCTGTGCAGGGAGCCAGTTCCCCACAAGCATAATCTGACCTTCCCTTCATAGGCAAGAGTCCTTCTCACCCCTGAGAACTTTTCTGTTATAAGACGGAGAGGGACCTCGGACAAGGGACTGGAGAGACAGGACAAGGGGAAATTGCTTCCTGCTGCCAGAACACAGGGTTAGATGGGATCCCGGGGAGAATGTGAGGCAGGTGGGGCCCTGGCACAGGTTTCCCAGAGAAGCTGTGGCTGTCCCACCTCTGGAAATGTTCAAGGCAAGGTTGGACTGGGCTTGGAGCAATATGGGATAGGGGAAAGTGTCCCTGCCCATGGCAGGGAGGGTGAGATTAGATCTTTGAAGGTTCCTCCAACTCAAACCACCCAGTGATGATTCTATGATGGAAGAAGATTCTCTCAGCCCTGAACCTTGCACTGTGCTGACCCTAGGATGGATGGACACGCAAGGACACCCCAGGACAGGGCCCTGCCATCACTCACCAGCTGAATGGCGATCATCAACACCGTCTTCAGCGTGAAGGTCCTGTCACAGAGGTCAAACAGATCTTCCAAGCTGGGACCAAGCAGCTCCAATACCATGGCATTGTACTTCCCACATGGTCCGAAGTAATACACCTGGGGGAGCCCTTCAGCTGGAAGAACAGGAAAAGAACTGGAATCAGTCAATGGGACAAAGTTAATTCCCCTCCCCCTGCATGCACACCTTTTGTTATGCAGTTTTATTGTCACTTCTTGAGTATTCTATCTGATGCTGCCCAGCAAGGAAATAAGTTCCAGCACAAACTGTGACTGAACCAAAGGCCAGACTAGGGCAGGTTCTGCTCAGCTACACCTTGGCACAGACAAATGGGATTTCAGAGCAATTAACAAATCCACCTGAAAGCATAGAGCTTTGGCAGCTTAAAGGCTTGAATTTAGGGAATAAGACACAGAGTTCCCCGTGTTCCACTAAAAACCAGGCATAGAACAGCCCCAGATGTGGGCTAGCACTTGTTGGAGCACTTAGGAAGATGACAGTCCTTGGAGAAAATGAAGCATGGCCAAAAAAGGGCTTCTTTGTCACCAATATAGCACCCAGACCTTGTTTTTCAGCACAATCTTACACAAAGTTTACACTCAGTAAAAAGGAAAAAAACCTTTTCCTTTGAAATAGGGAAAAGTTTTAAATTTTGACCAATCACCACGCAAAAATAGGTGATCATGGTCATTAGCATATATGCATACACACAGCTATCAGCATTGAACTGGTGGGAGCCAGAGCCCATCTTCCCACCCAACAGACTCTCTGTGGGAGTACAGTGTTGATACTCAGCTGGCAGGGGATTTTTGGGTGGATCAGCTTTCTGAAAGGCATCAGAAGGAAAGGGAAAAAAACAGTCTTCATGTTGGAAGACTCAGAGAGCTGCACAGCACTCCTGGAATTACCTTTGAGTCAAAAAGGAAACCACAGCAGCCCATACAGGAGGAATTTAGTACAGGCCCAACTGCTCATTTTGCTAATCAGCACCTGCACCAGCACTTGGCGTCCCAGCATCAGCACCAAGCTGGTAACACATTTAAATACCTATGTATTTGCAGTCTACACCTCATAAGAGCTCCAAAACAGAACAGAAAGGTTTTATTTTGAAATATAGGGCTTTGTCTTATGTCAAAACAAAATATTTGCCTGAATGCCCAAAGATACAGCGTCCTGCTATTCAGGGTAAAGGCTGAGCACGGGGAGCTCTGCTGTGTTTTTTCCCACAGAGATCCACAAATTACAGTGTATGGGACCTGAAAGCACTGTGATTACTAATTTTATGGCAGGTTTTAAACAAGTGCAGGCACACACCTGGATTTGCATAAGTGATCAATGTTAGATATAGCAAATACTTGACTAATTAAGTGCACAGTTTGGTGTCAGCTCTGTGAGGTGCTCAGTGAAGCATTTCAGGCTGGAGAGCACATCAGCCACACAAGTGCATGTCCTACTCCAGATTTAGGGAAGCCCTGCTAATCCACCCAATGGCACTGGGAACTCTGCAACCTGCCAACAACATAACAAATGCAGCACTGAGGTCACTAAACTGTAAATATCACAGAACTTGTACTCCCAAGTCCTGCTCCAAATGAAGATAATGCAGTTTGACAAAGATTACACGAGGAGGGTTTTAATCTCATTAATTTACATGGTCAGGGGATCTGTCATCAGGATGCATTAATGGGATATTACAGAGTATTGCAGGAATTCCCTGTCTAACCAGTGTTTTGTGTCCCATGTAAAACACTGACCCAACCTGGGTTTGGAAGGCTGCTGCTTCTAACAGAGCTCCATGCTTTAGGAAGCAGTAACAGTCATTAAATCCTCTAGGAACACAGGATGGTTTGATGCAGAAGCAATTCAGAAAGCCAAACAATGATGGGATATGATCCAGGCAGCTCCAAAATTATTTCAAATAACCCCAGATCAACACAAATGGAAATTTAATGCCATCAGCTTAGTGCTGAAGGCTGGAATAATTGCAACAGCTCTTGAAGTGACTCACAGTGAGCCACTGGGTTTTTAGTAAAGCCTGATGAGGACTTACCTACAAAGTCACCTCTAACACCAAGATAAGCATCTCTATTTTTTAGAGAATAATAATAGAGAATAAGAGAGTAACAGAATGTTTTATGCAAAGTTTAAACCTGAGCCCGTTACACATTCTAGATACAGACAGACAATGAGTACTTCTACCACAACTTCTAGAAGTCTCAAATAATGGAACTGGGGAAGGAATTAGGCTTAGGACTCTGCTAACTAAGTTATGCAGGAGAATAAAATTGCAGAAAGGTTCTTAAAGAAGGTGAAGGAGCCCGTTTGCTGATCAAGGGAATATGAGAACATTTAATTTAAATCCTCCCTTGGTAAGGGGCGAGCATTGCAATTAAAATCAATTTCCTACTGGGCATAAGACCCAGGAAGACAGATTGCAGCAAGACCCAAAAGGTGGAGATTTCATGTTGGGAAGGAAGCAACACCACTTAGTGCACTCTGGGATCCCAATTCCTTCAGCTTTACCTACTCAGAGCTTCCAGCCCAGAGCTTGGCATACCCTCTTTGTCTTAAACCCTCAGGGAAGCTCTGCTTTCTGTGGGAGCTCTTGACAAAGTGAGGCCTTAGTGAAGAACAACAAAAAAAAACACCTTAAATGTCAGAATACAGGAGATATCACTGGCTTCAGGCGTATTTTTAGGGTTCGATTTTTCCCTGAGGGTTTTCTCTGACTGCCAGCTCTGCAGTCAAGGACTTGCCTCTTGCCTTTGCCAGGATAAAGCTGCTGTAACATCTCTCTGAATTCCAGAGCCGGGCTGCACTGCTGTGTCCTGGATCCAAAGGAGCATTGCTGATGAGCCCTGTGGAGCTCCCAGCCCACACTAAGGATCCTAAGCTCCACACTAGTTATGGAAATAAAGTTGGGAGGGACTTGGCATAACATCCTCAGCTCACTCAAACTCAACTCAATGTTCACCATCTTTTTGGGAAGAGGAAAAACTCGAAAGATGAACTTCATGTACACATTAAAAGGTGTGCTGGCAGATAAAACTGGACGAAACTTGAGATACAGGCAACTCCAGAGCCATTCTGAACAGTAAAAAGGGTCAGCCTAAGAAAATCTGCATAAAATTTGATTTTGTCACAGTCCATCTGCATAATTTATGACGTAGGTTGGCTCTATTTAAGTGAAAAGCATTGTGTCCTGGTGCTGAGTCCATTGTCACAGTGAACCACAGGAACTCCATAAATATCACCAGCAAATCTGTAAATACTTAAGAAGGATGTTGCCAACTAAAGAGATTGATGGAAGAAAAAGTACTTTTTTGCCTGGGCAGTTGGAGTTGAGGTTTTTAATGGAAAGTAATTGCACTGGGAGAGGACTGGAAAGGTCACACAAAGCCATGGTGTCGTGCTGTAGGTGAGCAGCTCTGAATTCAGAGACTGTGGGATGAAAAGCCACCAGCAGAGCAGAGTCTCATACTGAGGATTCAAAGGTATAACTCAACACTTAAAGTACAAACCATGATCTGTTTAATACAATTAATGCACGAAATCACATCAGAACCAGGAATTTCTCCACGGTATCAAACAAGAGCAATACACTAAGGGAAAAAAATATAGGCATGATATGTGCAGGTTCTCCTTTGCAGGAAAACCAGTTTATTACAGCAGAGACTGCTGCAAGCAGAAATAATCTCAATTTACTTAACGGCTTTGGTCTCGCTGCTGAGTGATTTGGCTCAGCTACATGGAAAAGGGCCCACTCCACCCTCACTCTCACAGGAAGTTTATCACCCCAATAAACACAGACTGATTGCTGCACCGGAATCCACAGGCAAATTCTGCTATTTCAGCAGAGTGATGTCTTGGAAGAAATTCAAGCTGAGCACAGCGAAAACCTAGCAAAGCATTTTGTAGATTAAAGCATCACTGCTGGAATGAGAGCAAATGCAGACATCAAAGCCAGAAACTCAAGACTTTGATTCCCCCACACTCCCGAGACTGGCCTTGGCTTTCTGGGGATGCTAAACTCTCACTGCTCCTCGGCTGCCACCAAAAGGGAGTTTTCCATCCTTCCTCATGCTCTGTGGCTGAGCAATATGTTGGACCAACCCAAAACCCACTTGGCTTGAGCTTGAACACAAGAATGGGAACAGTAACAAAGAGCAGGATCACTGCTCTTCCAGAGAGCTTCACCCGAGCCACAGCAGCACCTTTCAGAAACTTCCATCACAAGATCAAGCACCCTGGATGATTCAAGTAATGTTATCTTGCTGCCACAGGTTTTACAGCATGACTCATGGCCACAAAACTCAGAAATCCAACATACTCCAAAAAACCGCATTAGTTCAGGCACACAGACATTCCAAAGCCATTTCCAGGACTGGTTATGAACCGGTGATGGGTAGAGATGCCAATCTAAGCTTATGCCCGAGGGAAATCAGAGTTTACAGCACCTGCCCTGCATGGAGAGCACAGGAAGCAGAACCCACCTGCTCCAGAAGAGCACCTGGCCTGAGGCTCTGTGTGAGCATCACGAGAGACTATGAATAAACTTCATCAACAGCAAGTGAAATACAGCCAAGGAGGAACGAGGGAGCAAGTGCAGGAAGCTGCATGTGGCATCTACGTCAATGGAAGGAGAAGTGCAACATCGCCATACAGCAAATCACCTGGAAACATCCAGAGCTTGTGATCAATATTAGTAGTTTCTGAACCACCTGTGGTTTTTGCTGCCATGGGGAGCTATTTTCTACTGCCCTTCGATGAGGTGTAGCCAAATAGAACAGCTGGTGTCTTCAATATCAAGAATTAAAGATGAATCCAGACCCTCTCCTCATGCAGGTTTTGACACTGAGCTCTATTGCAGAGGGGAGACACTCCTGAAGAGCCCCAAATTCCACACCCAGAGGGGGGAGGAATCCAAGGCCCAGCACAAGGCTGATGCTTGATGCAAACCCAGGCTTTGTGTGGGCAGCAAGAACTCTTTCTCACTGAAAGAGATGCAGACACACACCAGAAGCATCAGTGCACAGAAAGTTCTGTGTGGTTTTATAGAGGCTCTGATGAATGGGCCGTAGATTGTCACAAAATTCTCATTCAGAGTAGAAAGTTTATTTTTACAAATCACAGAACACAAAATTACAAGATGAACACCATAAATAGCAACTGTGAGAGGGCTGAATATCTATAGCTAAAATTAAACATGTTCCAAACAAATTAGACAAATTGCTTTAGAGTAGTCAACCCATTTAAGCTGATTATACTAATGAGGATCTACCCGTCTCTTAATTTTCAAATCGGAATAAAATCCTGGCTGAAAGAGAAGATTTGTGATCAACATCGACTGGGCCAAGATCTCAGCTTTTAACCTCTTCAAACATGTCCCATGTAAATCTACCTGAGCATGTTAGTTAACATGTTATTTCTGTGAGCTACAAGTAAAAAGACTCATTCTGCACCTCAGATTTTGGAATAGTCTGCTTCAAAAATAGATGGGAGAAAAGTTGAGATTGGGCTTACTACTGGTAATAACCTTGTCCTAAGGGTCTTTTATATATTTGATTGGATGCCTTTCAGAGATAACTTCCTTCAAAGTACAGCTACAAAAGCTTTAAAATACAGTCCTTCACCTTCAGTCTTCCCTGGAGGAGCTTAAGGAAGAACAGAGATTTTGGGTGATTGAGTGTTTTCTCTTGTTTGAGTAACAGCAGTTGAGATGTGAAGGAAAACAAGCACAAAATGCAATTTGTGACTCCAGCACCAGCTCACCTGCAGGTGGAAGAAGAGGTGGTGGAAAAGGTCTGCCACAATCTCACCAACCACTCCTTGGCTTCACAAACCTTGAACTGGCATAAGATGAGGGAAAGAACCTAAAAACAGGGATCTGACCCAACAACCACACACAGAAACATCCACATGGAGAAGTGGGGTTGGAGGAGCCGGAGGATGGTCAGCACCGTGGCAGCTCCAACGGTGATCCACAGAGAGGACCACCATGCTATGAGTGCCTCCAGCCTGTAACGCTCCTGAATAGTTTCCTCGCTCTCTTGAGCTCTGATACTGTGGTTTGAAAGGCCACAATTTACCTTTAGTTCTTTCTCACTCACCTGAACAAGGTGAAGAGAAGCCAGACCTGTCCAGACCCCTCGCACATCTTCTGTCCCTGAAAATCCTCCTGCTCTGTTTGCTCCAGCTGCTGCAGACACTCCACTCTGCTGCCAGCTTTTCACAGCATCTTTTTCTTGTTTTGTCTGGGAAATAAATCACTCCTGGCAAATGCTGAATGCTCCTGCACCACTGCCTAGCAGGAATTTCTGCAGAAGGGCTTTCTGCTTTAGCCCATTGGTGGGTGAGCAGGAGGAGAGGCAGGGCAAGGCCCTACTCCTGGCCTTGGACGTGGAAAAGGTGCAGCTCAAACACTCTCTGAACTCAAGAGGAAATAACTCAAAGGAGAACATCAGAAGCTGGAAGGGACCTCAAAGCTGCAGGGACACCTTCTGGTAGACCAGGTTGCTCCAAGACCCATCCAACCTGGCCTGGAACACTTCCAGGGACGGGAAAGCCACAGGAAATGTATTGGATCAACACCTTCTCCCCTGATGATGGCAGAGAAAGCTGAGCTTTTAATGGAAAGAGACAACACTAAGCATGTAATAGTTGTGAATGAGCTGTGAGGAGACTACTGTCATCTCCAGGGAGTTCCATGTGGACTCCAAGACTCCAGCCTCATTCCAGCTTATTTCAGGATATGCAGGATGCATTTAAACCCTGCTGTGTTTTGTTTCATTTTGGTAGTATTTGAATCTACAAAAAGAAAAAGGTACAGGAAAAGGAACAGGAGAAAAACAGACCAGGGAAGGACAGAAGGAAGAACATATTTGTTCTTGATGTTGGTAAAAATCCAAACAATTAGATTTTTACTTCAACTGCAGAAAAACAAATCTCAGGATAGCTGTGTTATTAGAACAGGGTGGCATTTCATCTTCCTTGAGTGGTACAGGCTGGTTTCCTGATATCATGGCTTCTCTAAGTTAAACAACTCTTCACATCCACAAAGCAAGAAGCACTTGATGAGGGGGTACCAAGGAGACATTCATATTTGTATTCATAAAGATAAAAAAAGTTTGGGAGGAGAATCAGCCCTATTTGGTAAGGTCAAATGCAGGAAAACTTTCAAAATCTGGGAAATTTACCCAGAAACACACATTCACAGACAGTTCTTTAGCTCTAACAATTAAATTAGTCAAGTGAAATTGTTTCTGCTCTTGACAAACACAAAAGAATAAAGCACAGCACAATAAATTGGGGTTTTTTTTGGCAAGTTTCAGAAGAGTGAATTCACATATCTAGGGCTTGAGGGAAATTACTACATTCAAATCTCCACGTTACTGTTGGATTTTACATCCAACACAATGTCTTGCTCCAGTTTGGATGGCAGCTGGCACATAGAACAACATCTTAAAAGAAGGAAAAAAATCAGTAAATAATTTTAGAAAAGCTTTTTTAAACCACCCAAAGAAGTTTTAGCTTAAGTCCTATCCTTATTACCTTTTCCCACACAGCTGCAATACAAGGACAAAGATGAAAGAAAAACATTGGAACAGCTGCCCAGGGCACTGGTGGAGCCACTCAATAACATTTCTAGAGGAATTTTAAGAGCCATGTGGATGTGGCACTTGGGAAGAGGGGTTCATGGTGGCCTTGTCAGTGCTGGGGTATGGCTGGACTTGATGGTTTGAGAGGGATTCTTTTCCAACCTAAACCATTCCGTGATTCTGCTCCACTGCAGGTCACATAGCCGTGTGAACTCTGCCAGAGCACATCTGTGTGGCCAACTGGGTTCTTCTGCTTAAGAACACCCACAAAAACCCAACCAAAAACAAACAAAGAAACCAACAAATAATCAAATTCCCTCCCTCCCCACCCCCAAAAAAAATCCAAGGAGAAATTGGAAGTTGCTCCTGATCAGTTTTCCTCTGCTGTGCAATTACTCAGCCCTACCTGCTGAGAGGGAATTGAGATGAAATCATGGGTTCCTTGGTAATTTTCTTTTCTTTTGAGAACAAGTTCATAGAATCATGGAATATTCTGCATTAGAAGGGACTTACAAGGACCAACAAGTCCAACTTCTGTCCCTGCACAGACACCCCAACAATCCCACCCTGTGCCTGAGAGCATTGTCCAAACACTCCCTGAGCTGTGGCAGCCTTGGGGCCGTGACCATTCCCTGGGGAGCCTGTTCAGTGCCCCACCACCCTCTGGGGGAAGAACCTTTTCCCACATGCAACCTAAACCTCCCTAATACAGCTCCAGCTATTCTCTCAGGTGGTGTTCCTGGTCACAGGGAGCAGAGATCAGAACTGCCCCTCAGCAACGTTATGCACATGAAGTGATGTGTGTTAATGACATTACAGGTATCATCTCAAGAAAAATCAACAAGAGTTCTTGGTTGCTCAGCAGCACTCAAATGTAACTCCAGAAGCAGTGCCAGTGAAGAAGCTACTTCTGGGCAGATGAAAAATGCCATGAAAGCAGCAAAACCAAATTGCTTGTGCTGAATTGCTCCTTTGCTGCCCAGAGAACCATTTTGGTTTGATCACACCAAGTCCCAGGTGGCTCCTGCTCTTCCTCAGCTCATCTCCATAGGAGACTATTGGCTGGAGGCAGAGCTTCTCTCTGCTTCCTCCCCAGCTGCCCACAGGGGTGACACTTCCACGATGACAATGCAGGGAGAGTTCTGACAGCCTGAGCTGCGGCTCAGCTGCAGCCACAGCACTGAGCAGTGGCCACAGTCAGTGTCACCAGGACAGCACAGTGACATAAGGCCAAACTGGCATACAACAGGCAGGATATGTCATGGATCCAACAGCATTTTTAACTGGGATGGCAGATCAGGGGTCGGATCCAGCTGGACAAAGCAGACAGTGGTATGGGGCACACACCTTTGGGTGCTCTGGAGGAAGATGATGCTCGGCCTTGCTCAGGCAGCTGAAGGCCAGATTCCCACCAGACCATGGTGGGACAATCTGGTGCCATTTCTGGCAGTACATCCCTATGTGTCACCCCAGAGCTGTGCTGGGATCTTCCTGCAAAGCTGTGGGTGCAACTCAGGCCCCCGGTACTCATACTGGTCCCACTGGGAGGGTGGATTTTTGCAGGTTTGCCCCTGCAGCAGCATCAAAGCAGAAAGTGATGGATAAGAATCAAATACACGTAAACTCTCCACAACAAACCAAGAGATTGGCATCCATCCGTCCCATCACTACTGGAGGATTGGAAGGAAAAGGCAATTTTTCACATGAGTAGGAAAGTGTTACCCACATGGTCCTTCCAGCCTGAGGGAAAACCTCCCACTCCCTCTAATCGCAGGAGAACCTGCTGCCAACAGAAGTTCAGAAGTGCTAAATCAGATCCTACCTCCAGATATCATCTCTGTTTCACCTTAAGAGAGTCAAGTAGGAGCGGGTAGGAATTTTCAGACAGAAAAATTATTGCAAATCTTCAGAACTCCAGCCTGACCCATCACACTCAGGCAGAGCCTGTGGCTTATCTTTTAGCAATGAGAGGAGGTTTTTCAATAGCAGGCAGGGCACAGCTCCAGAACACAAATTCTAAACCCATTGGAAAGCCTGTCTGGGAGGTGGGCAGCCCTCCATAACAAGACTTGCCTGGCACAGCTCAGTGTTTCACCTTAGAAATCTCCAGTGTGTGTAGCATGCCTCTGCTGCACTGGAAGGGATCCCACCTTCCAAAGGGGAAAGACCTTTGTTTGGGTCAAGGCAGTGCTTAACACCTGACACAGCAGACCCTCCCAAAAGCTAATTTTGCAGCATTAGACCTCAATTAGTTTTTAAGTGCAGCATCCCCACGGCTTGAAGAATGTTCATATAAGGGATAGGAAAGGGAGATGAGCAGAACAGCCAACCAGCTCCTAATCCTTGTAAATTATCCTGGCCCTCGTTGCCAAACTGGGTTTTTCATTCCATGTAAATACAAATTCCAAAGTTTATCTTCAAACATCACGTATCATGTGGATTCCCCATCCCTGGAAGTTTTCAAGTCCAGGTTGGACAGTGCTTGGAGCAGCCTGGGATAGTGGAAGGCGTCCCTGCCCATGGTAGGGAATGGAATGAGATGAGCATTAAGGTCCCTCCCAAACCAAACCAGTCTGTGGCTCTGTGGTCTTCACCTCCCCACTATGATGGCTGAGGAACTCCAGTTTCCAAGCACAGCGTGGGCTGATAGCCAGCAAGGCATATTTTAGCTTAAGGTCTGCTAGAAGGTACCGGAAGCAGCACAGAGACTTTAATGATTAAATGTCTCTCCCTCTCCTCAAGTCCTGCTGGATCCTCAGAGCAGAAGCACATCCCACAGCCCACAACCTGCTCTCAGTGGACATTACTAACCATGAGGAGAACCCAGTGAGGAATCTGGGATGACTTGGATGAGTCCAGATGCTACAGGTTTATGGCCATGTCAAGGAAAAGTGTCTCCAGGAAAGGCATTTTCCAGCTTCCCAGCATCCTGCTGCTCCCCTTCACGTGCTGCCTGGAGTTGCTGGTGTTTGATTTGTGATTAGTACCACAAATACTGGAAGAGCATGAGATGCACAAGGACTTTTCGGAACATAAAAAGGAAACTGCCTTAATCTCGTATTCAAATATTAATGGCTTTGCTTTAAAAGCATCTGATACCTTCCAATTGACAAAAGCTAAATTTAGCCCAAGGAAGTCAAAACTTCTGATGCTGAGATGCTGAAAAGTGCACATTCAGGATGCCCTTCCTAACAAGGGAATGGCCACATGAAAGAAAAGCCATGTATTTTTAAATAGTGAAACACAATTCTCTGGAGATCAACAGCAAGCCAGCTCTGAAAGCAGCAGGGTCTAACCGAGCACTTTACAGTAATCCACTACATTTCATTCTGCAATTCAAAAGCTTGGAAGTCCAGGATCCCTCAAGTTCAAGCTCCTTGGACTACCCTGACTTTACAATGAAGGTGCTGATCACCATTCCTTAACATGCAGCTCAGCGTTAGGGTCTCAAATTTTTGCCTAAAAAAACCATCTTCAGTAGAATGAAACTGTATCTCCATTGTTTAATATCTCCCACCTCTGGCCAAGGGCACATTTCTGCGCAGGATTTGAGAATGGAGATGTTTTTCATGGCTGATAGAATATGAACACAAACATCTAAAAACCTTCAGGTCTTCTGCAGGCATCTGAGGTGGGGAATGACTGATATGAGATGTGTCTCAAAGCTGTTTTCCTGGTAAAGAGATGAAAGTTTTGTATCACCTTGCATAGATGAGTCACTTATTAAATACTTATAGTCTCTGAACACTGGCAATATAAAATATTTCCAGTATTTCAAAGGAGGAGGCCACAGTGCTCATCCAGAGCATTGTAGTGCGACAAGTATGAACAAACCCATACAGTAAGTAGGACACAAAATACCCCAGGTGACAGCCACATGTGGCTCCACACAAGTCCAAACTGACTTTGGGGTGCAGAGGGCAATACCTGGATGTGTTCAAGGCCAGGTTGGACAGAGCTCTGAGCAAACTGGTTGAGTGGAAGGTGTGCCCATATGGCCACAAGATGAGCTTTAAGGTCCCTTCCAATCCAAACCACTCTGATTTTTTGATCATCCCCACCCAGCAGCTCCATCCCTCCAAACCAGCCCCCTGCTGAGGGGTGACCTGGCTCAGCTCCTGGCCACAGCAATGTTTCCATCCTAGTGGCATATATGAGTGGGAATTCTGAAGATTACAGTGACTGTGGCCACTGTTAATGGGTATGGTCCCACTTCTTAATTAAAAAAGGGTGGGGACCACTTGCACTAACCCTCCCTCACATGGCCCGGAGTTATTCCTGCTCCCTTGGGGAAGAGAGTTGTGCACAACGACCTCCCCATGAAATTGTGGTGTTGGCAGCTCCACCATGGCAACTTGTTTACATCCACCCTATAACGAGCTTTTCCAAAATGACCCATAATTGCCATGTGAATGGCAGCATTGTGCAACTGGCATGGAAAGAATTTCTTCATAAAGCACACCAATACATACAAAGTGTGTGTGGGTAAAACAAGAGCAACACAGAAAAAGGTGCTCAACAAGCAATCCCGACAGGAGAACTCCATAAACAGCATGGATAGCAGACAGCTCAGCCACACTGAGGAATATATATGCAAATATTGACTAGACTATGCAAAGGATTGGTTATTTATAACACCTTCATTTCCCTCAGTCCTACCTCCTGACAAGTAAACAGACTGCTTCGCTCTGGAGAGTTGTGCAACACAGAGAGATCCCGAAGTAAACACACAGACTCCATACTTCATTAGAGGTGAACTTGTTTACAGAGCAGGAATTAAAACAAAACCACAGAATCCGTCAATATTCTATATGTACTGACATACCCCTCCCTGACTCAGAATGTTCTGCTCCTACACTGTGACTCATCCACTGCGTGGGCTGGGGACAGCAGAGATCTCGGTTTCCTGGGATTCTCCAGCGTATCAGACTCCTCTTCTGCTTCCCACCACGCCACCGTGGAGGCTTGTGACGTCCCACATCCACTTGCCAGTGTTACCTGCCCGTGCTGGGAATGACCACTGGCTACAGAGCCACGGCACAGAACTCAGTGCAGGGTGCCACGTGTCTGAATGAATCACATGTGCCAAGGTGGGACTGTCAGGGGTGGGGGAAGGTGTGACTCATCTGCCAGCTGATATAAAAATAAACTACTACTGAATCAAAAATGCATGACTTCTGCACACGATGTGCACAGGCAGAAGCTGTCACTATGTGGAAACTTGAGCGTCAGCTCCATGTAGCCAGAAGAAACCCGGAAGCATGCAGTACTCCATTTTACCTTCCAGAGGTGATGCTTACAGGGAAGGCATTCCATATGGTCTCAACAGGGAGAAATGCCAGAGGTGCTTTGAAATGTGGTAACAAATCCCAGAACAGTTTGGGTTGGAAGGCACTTTAAAGACCATCTCATTTTACCCCCTCAGGGGCAGGGACACCTTCCACTAGACCAGGTTGCTCCAAGCCACATCTAACCTGGCCTTGGACACTTCCAGGGATGGAGCAACCTTTTCCAGGGCCTCACCACCCTCACTGCCAAAAATTCCTTCCCAATATCCCATCTATCCCTGTCCTCTGCCAATGGGAAATGTTTCTCCTTGTCCTGTCCCTCCAGGCCCTTGTACCAAATCCTCTCCAGCTCTCCTGGAGCCCCTTCAGGCCCTGGAAGGGGCTCTGAGTTCTCCCTGGAGCCTCCTCTTCTCCAGGTGAGTACCCCCCTAGGTTCTCCCAGCCTGGCTTCAGAGCACAGGGGCTTCAACACCTGAAACATTTTTGTGCCCTCCTCTGGAGTTGCTCCAGCAGCTCCTGAAAAGAAGATGAGATTCTTCTAATCTGGAATCAGCCTCAAAACAAAAAGACCATTTTTGTTATCCACAGGCAGACAGAGCCCATGGGACACAGCCAATGGAATCACTGAGACCATGGTGTGCCACCAGCAGGACCCAGCTGCTGCAGGACTCCTGCAAGCCATGGGAAAAGCAATTGCTTTTACTCATCCCAAACCAAGCAGGAGGGTCCTGGGATGCTGCTGGCTCTGCAGGGGGCAGTTCAAGCAAAGCCAAAGATTTGTCCTTTGGTAACTGCCCGGGAAGTTGAACCATTCCAGGAGCTGTTTGACCATGGACAAATAACTCAGTTTATTCCACAAACTTCAAATACAGAGGACAAATGACATGCTCAAATTATTTATCCAATACCAAAAACATGCTGGAGACTTGAATGATCCTGACTCCAGTCAGGATGATGGAGCAATGTGGCTTTTAGGACAAAAACCAATCATTAAACAGTTCAGTACAACACTGGCACTAGAGGACTGATGAGAGCAATTCAACTAGTTTGAACAGAGATGATTAAAACTACTTCAATTACCTTGGTAAGCAAATGGATCATAGCCCAACTACCTAAAATCTAAACGAATTACATTTGCTAAAGGAAAGATGTCCTTTCCTGAGACACCCTATGGATTGACCATCAGGTCTCTGACTCCATGCCCATGCTTTGCTGTTTTGTTTTGCTGCTCACATGAAGGTAAAGTGCTCAGACACTATTTTAGGTTATTAGATATTTAATTCCACAGCTAGAAGGAACAAGCTAGCAGATGGTCACTGTGCAGCAGGGCCTTGCTCGATTTCTGCAGGGAGAAATGTTCAAGGAAGAACCATGAAAATCCTTTTCTATGTGCAAACATTCCTCCAGTTAGAGGAAGGGAATTACAGGGGAGCTGTTAGCTTCCCTAAAACAAGGAGGCACTAAAACAGAATAGACAGCATCAACTATCCAAAGCATCATCAGAGACATCTGTTAGTTGGTTACTCCTGACTCAGGACTTTCTCTGAATCCACTGGATCCATCCACCACTATTAAGCAGTTCTGAGAAGCACCAAGAGAGCCACATCCCTACAGTTTAGATCCCTTTGGCAAACTTCTCCCTGCTCCATCACTTAATCTAGTGTGAAGCATCTTAAGATATCTGAGACACATAAAATCCAGTCTGCTCCTTTGCTAATCCAAGCTGGCTAGGGATCCTCATCCAAGCCACGTGGCAGGCAGAGAACTGGTGCTGCTGGGAGGGAACAGATGCAACTTCAGTGCCCTGTCAGAAAGTCTTGAAACATGGAAGCTGATGGAACACGTGGCAGAGGGAGCCACAGAGTCATTGCTAAGGAAGAGGCATTATCACATCCTCTGTTCATGTGGAAACGTCTCACATGGAAGCTCATCTCAGGATTTAGCTTCTGAATTACTGAGCTATTTGCTACTCTGTCCAACTGCACCAAGGAAAATGCAAAACTTGACTGAATAGCTTAGAAAAATGGGGAAAAAAAGACTATTTTCACTAGTTTTTGATGCTGTCAAGTGAAGCAGGTTATTGATACCCACATACATCTTTCAGGCACTGGCCAAGTAGGTCAGTCCCTTCCAGCCTAAGTTTTCCTCTGACTACTACCCAAGAGTAACACATTTAAAAATGTTAACTCTGAACATCCAACAAGGAAATCATCATTAAAACTCTTCTTATTAGGAAAAAATCCCCCATATTTCTCCCAAAGCTGCAGGTGATGACAATTCTGGTATCTCAGAGCTCACTGGGACCATCTGGCTGCACACACAGTCGAAAGTGGCCGCTGAGGGGAGGAGGTGGCTCCCATGGTGTCCCAACCAGGCTCCCTCTGCTCTCCCTCCTTCAGCTAATGGTGGGAGCTGCAGCCAGACACGCCACTTGGCAAGATTAATTGGCTAATTTATTGAGCAGAATGTCACATGCAATGCTACTGTCGCTCTCTCTGAGTCATGCACACCATGTGTTCGGACACTTCTGGTCTTCATTTGGCAAGTGTAGGACAATTCCAAGTAACCAGACATCCCTATTGGAAGTTCAAGCCTGGCTGTTTGAACAGCTCCAGGGCAAGGACCATGATGGGGAGCCTGGCACCACCAACATCACTGAGAACAAACTCCTCTACTACCCCAATGCTGGCACTCATTTATCTGTTTTTCCAGCCAGACACTCCTCCCAAGTCAAACCTCCCTGCTCCTGGCAGCTTGACTCCACCAAGATTTGTTTTGCTTGGATTCCAGGTTTCATGGTAAGACCAGAATTGTAGTTTACATCCTCCATTCAAGACTTGGCCAATTTCCAATAGTTTTAGCAAAACTGCAGCACAGGAGCTTCTAAAGGCATCCAACAGCTCATCAGAGCAACACCCGTGGGACCACAGAGAGAGAAACAGAGTCAGGTTGCTCAGGAGCCTTCCCAACAGTCCCTTGACAAATGCTCCAAGACAGCAGATTCAAGATAGAAAGGAATTCCCCCCCATGAGGGTGGTGAGGCCCTGGTGCAGGCTGCCCAGAGAAGCTGTGGCTGCCCCATCCCTGGAAGGATCCAAGGCCAGGCTGGAAGGGGCTGGAGGTGTCCCTGCCCATGGCAGAGGGTGAAATGAGATGGGTGTTAAGGTCCCTTCCAACCTAAACCATTCTATGAATGGTCTGAGTGGGTAAGTATTACAGGATGGAAAGCTTAAATTCTTTAGGAACACGGGAAAACCTAAAAATACTTAATCTGACCCAAACAAAGCTATTCCTTCAAATTTTGATCAGTTTTATAATTCCATAATAACATGTTTAAAGAGTGGAAGGAAGCCAAGTGGTGTAGAAAAAGCAGACTGGGATTCACTCATGTGTCACAAGACATGTGGGCTGGGGTATCCCAGAAATCACAAGCACCAACAGAACTCAAGCAGGAAGTTTAACTTAATATTTTGGTACTATATTATTACCAAGTATTTCTGGATGTCCATCAGACATCCTCTGGAAGTGGAAGCTAGGTCCATTCAGGGAAAACAGGAAAAATAAAATCAGAAGTATAAAAAAACTACAGTACTGTAAGAAACTTGTCAAAACCTGAAGTCAATACATGATCAAGGCACAGAAGGAGCAAAGAAGGTTGTTGCTTCACAGAGATTCCTTGAGCAGTGGAACACCCTGCACGAGGCTGTGGAAATCCTTGGCATGAAAAACAGCACATGCTAAAGGCTCTTCAGGCTTAAAAAACAACCATAAATTCAGGGAAGAAAAATCCAAATGCTATTAGACACAACTCAAGCTCTGTATCAGGGAAATCAGAGACTGCCAGAAAAAATGTATAAAAAATTCCACCTTTGGCTGATCCTGCTCTATTTCTCCTGTTTGCTGTAGACCATGATTGCACAGAGGAGACATGGGGCTTGTGGACATTCTTATGATTTAACAAGTAAAAATGAAAACCATTTCCTAGGTTTAAACACTTTAGATCACCTACTTAAGGGGTGTTGTTCTATACAAAAATAACTTTTCATCCATTGACAATTCCTATGTTTTGCAAACACACTTACAGGGGTATTTCCATATCAGGAAATCCTCACAAACTCGACATTTTAGGTCCACACAATTACCCAATATCATCATTATGATCCAGTTCTCACCGGATCGCTTCCAAAATTTGTGTGAAGCTAAAAGAAATTGGCCCAGATCCCTAAGTTCAAGTCAGAGTTACACAACAAATACTACAGTGGTAGTAAAAGAAAATCCCTTTATTAAAGAAATTTAATAAAACTTTTGATAAGCTTAAGGTAGGTTTACTCACCTGCACTTCCAAGTTGTTTATAAAACCTGTATTCTAAATGAAGCTGTGGTGCCCGGGATTTAATTGGTTCCTAGAATAGAAATAAATAAATTGGTTAAAATCAGCCTGACTAAAAGAAGTTCTGTCCTATACTTGAAGATTTGTGCATAATTAAAACACCCCAAACTGAAATTTTAACAACAGACTTCACCATTAAATGTCTTATTTAAATAAGAAAAGAACAAAAAGCAGAAAGATTTGCTCTCTGGAGGAGAAATAACGTTCTCATTTAAATACAAAGCTCATTCATTGCAGTGAAATTCAAGGGTCATTCAATAGAGCTCCTGGTCCTTGAAGAACAACCCTAGACATTGGCAGAGGGAAGTCAAGGTTGCAAAAGCTCAAGCCCCAGTTCACTCTGTGGGCTTGTGACTGCCCACAGCACTTTTGCTGGTCTCCAGCCTGTATTTCTGAAAAATGTTGAGTCACACGAGTGTGTTTTACATCAGACCACAGCTGCTCACAGCAAGCACCACAGTGCAGCCAGACAGTTGGGAAAAAGGAAGAAGTCTCCCCCTCCTTGTGGCAGGTGTCAGTCAAACATCTTGAAACACTCAATAATATTCTATTTTCATCCACAAAACGCAAAAAAATAAAATGGTAAGTCTGCAATGCACCCAAACCATCCCATTCATTAACTGTTACTCATCTGTGTTTTACATACAAGACTTAATGCCTACAATCCATCAAGGCATTAACGTGCAAGATTACAGAGGTTCTAAAAATATAAAGTTAATATGGAGAGGATTAAGAGACTGGAGTAATTACATCTGCAATAAAACTGTGCACTTGGGATAGGCATGGATGTGGGTTTAGCAACTGCCCAGGCAGCCTGGAGATAGGAGTTAATACTAGCCTCAATTTTTGTTGACCTCTTGTCTGCACTGTAAGACTGATGTCCACATTGCTGTGACCTCCATAGTCAAGGCTTCTTTCTAAGTGTGGAGAAGGAATTCTGTACAGGAATTCAGGCAATTTGACTTGTAGCCAAGCTGCTCTCATCAGCTCAAGTCATCCCACCCATTTCCCAGCAAGGGGAATGAATGCTCCTGGTTACTTCTCAGCTTAATCATAGAATCACTGAGGTAGGAAAAGGCCTCCAAGGGCACCAAATCCTGATGTTTTAAAGCTAAAATGACCAAATACTCATCAAACAATGTGAAAAAATATTCTGGAGGAAAAACTGAACCTGCACCGAAGGCAAACACAAAGCAACACACAAACAAGTTTGTTATATAAGTCACATTTAAATGAAGGTAATTGTTGGTGGCTTGAGGGAGGGTCTGCAGACACCTGCAGAGCACAGGGATTCAGGGCAACAGGAGCTTGGCATGTTCAGGGTGTAGTTTGTTTATCCAAACATGTAAAGGGGAAGAATTGATGCAGCAGGACGTGATGCTGCTTGTGACAAAATCAGGGGAGGCAGCCCTGAGCTGCTTCTGCATCACGAGCTGCTGGAGCCAGAGCTCTGGACACTTGCCAGAGTCATGGCAGCTTCTGAGAAGATCATACTAGCACAGACGGTTGTCCTGTAGGCCAAGGGCTCAGGGATGATGGCAGATTTTGTGTTTGCAGTAAAAATAACTGAATTGCTACTGCCTAACAGAGAAAATCCTCAGCTCAAACCAATGGCGTCATCATTGCTGCGAGGGGATGGCCTGGTGCTTGTGCTCTGACTGCAGCTGGATGGCACCAGGCTGGCTTCTCCCAGGGAAGAAATTCCTAAGGTGGGAAGTGCAGCTTTGAAAACCCTCAGAAGAATAAACCAGATGCCCCATACCAAGTAAGTCAGCTGAAGAGCAGGACCAGAAGCTACATGGTGACACCACACCAATCAACACAAGGAGCAATCTCCACTGGCAGCAGTTTTCCAAGGCGTAGCCTCAGTCCCACAAAAGAAACCACGAGGCATTAGCATGGAATTTCACAGCACTTTCTGATGGGCTCTTGGTACTCATCACACAGTTCCCTCATTTCCCAGCTCTAACGTTGTGATAGGAGGCAGGAATAGCTGAGACAGCAGGGCTGCAGTGGCAGAAGAGGATCTCACAGCTTTGAAGGACTTGGAGCAGTGCTTTGACTTAGTCCAACAATGAAGATAAAAGAAAATGTTGCCTATAAGTATATTTTACAGCTACTCCACCACTAATCCACAAATTATTTGAAGGATAAAGAAAGTAGAAGTTAAGTCCACATGTAAGTGAAGTGTATTTGCTGCTGAGGAGATGAGTCATTCTTATTCCTGTGGAATTTTGTCTAAGATTAGGAGACCAAGAAACCCCCATTTCTCCAACTGCTCCCTCCTTATACTTCTCCAAAACAGAGCATGTATATGGATACCTGGATGACCAACAGATGGCAATTCCAGCCCCTCACACAAGAAGGACCTGAGATTTTTAAGCCTGGATCACAACAGGGAAAATGAAACTGGAGAGTGGTGCAGTGTAACTGCTTTAACACTCAGTTATTTGGAGGAAAAAAAGTAGTAAGAAAAATGAAGAAAGAATGTGACCAGAAAAACAGGTCAGACTGAGGCAGCCATGAGGCAATGCCATTGAGTCCTGCCATATGGAAAAGCTTAAGGTTACTGAGAGGTGTCACTGAAGCCACTCTTCTGAGATAAAAAGCACCCTTTGGACTAGTACAGCTGTGTTTCAACTTATGGTTTCCAATGCAAAAACTTTGTGGGATTATCTGTGGAAGCAAATTACAAGCATTATTGCTTCAATAAAACACTTTGTTTGTGTACACAGCACATTTTCTATGGCCTAAAAGCAACAATTCTTTCTGATGTGCATCCATATCAAGGGCATCTCCTGTGGAGCCAGGCTGGGAGAGCTGGGGGTGTTCACCTGGACAAGGGAAGGGTCCAGGGAGACCTCAGAGCCTCTTCCAGTGCCTGAAGGGGCTCCAGGAGAGCTGGAAAGGGACAGAGACAAGGGTCTGGAGTGCCACAACAAGGGGGAATGGCTTCCCACTGCCAGAGGGCAGGGTTAGATGGGATATTGGGAAGAAATCATTCTCTTTGAGGGTGGTGAGCCCTTGGCACAGGTTGCCCAGAGCAGCTGTAGCTGCCCCATCCCTGGAAGAGTCCAAAGCCAGGTTGGATGGGGCTTGGAGCAACCTGGGATAGTGGGAAGTGTCCTTGGTGTTCCACCATAGCAGGGGGTGGAATGAGATGAACTTTAAGATCCCTTCCAGGATACTCAAACCCATCTGGGATACTATGTTCCTGAATTCCTCTGCAGGCATTTATTTATTTACTTAAGGGAACATCTTCTCATATTTGCCAACAGGTGTGAGAACAAGTCCCTCCTGCAAAGCTGTAATTATTTTTCATCTACTACACAGGATTATGGGAATGCCAGAGATATGGAATCTGAGGCACTCAAATGTGATCACAATTAATGCACCAAGTCCAACCTGATTTCCTGACACCAGAGTGGTTCATTCTGTCATTTTGCCAGATAGCATCAACCGTGCAAACTGGGGGGGGGGGTTTGCTGCAGTGCCATACCACAACTTTAACTTCAGATTTTAGGGCTTGGATTATGTTTAAAGAGTGTTCTCATGAGAATTCAGCACATCAGGTGAAGACATGGAATCTGAAACACCAAGGGACTAATGAAAGTCTGAGTTTACAGATAGGAAAAGTTAAGGCCTAAACACAAACTACTAGGCTGTGAGTTTATAAATGCAGAAGAGCTACAAGTTAGGGAGTTCCCCATTCCACAGATGATGAGACTGTATCTTCTCTGCTACCCAAGGCAGCCAGAGGAAGGACTGACCTTCACCAAATTGGAACTTGTGCCTGCTGCACCTGCAGTCTCTCAGTATCACACCAGACCCAACTGTACTCTGCTCCTACAGGAAATTTTAACCAAAGGAACACCCTCTTTCCTGCCTCTTGACTCTAAACACATGGTCCACCAGGCTGCATAGTGCCATGCTCCTAACCAAACATTCTGACAACTGGAGAATTCATGGAGTCCCGAATGGAAAGGTTTGAGCCATGGAGCAGCAGGAGGTTGAAACCCACTACCAGTGCCCTTCACTGGGACTTGGGCAGAGGAACAAGGCTCTCACTGCTCTAAGACAGATACAGATCCTTTAGGATCCAAAAACCTTCAGCAGGTGGAAGGATGGTTTTTCTCCCTGCTTTTAGTGCTTTTAAGAACTGAGCTCAGTTTTAACAAGTCATTCCCAGCTGAGGGTAGGAGCAGCACTGAGCCCAAACTGGAAAACTTGCTTTTGGTTTGAATTTTTAAGATGAAGTACAAGACACCTGAAGCTGCTACTTACCAGTTTGATCGCTACATATTCATTGGTGTAGAGATTTTTACCTGCAAAGGGAGAAGGGAAAAAAATCTTTTAGTTCCACATTCAACACTTGCAGCTCAAGGCACAATGAAAAATAATGACACTGATGCCAAAGGGCTGTTTCCCCAATTCCCCCTGAGGTTCCTGCTTTTAACAAAGCATAAGCCTGAAAATAATCAAAATAATGAACAGTTTGCAGCAGTTTAACAGGGCAGGCAAGTAACACTTTCCACTCAGCACAAGGCAATTGTATTTTATGGCAGCACTTTCACTCCATGCATGTGTTAAAGGAGGTTTCCCAGACACACTTAGGCTTCATTATCCATGATGCCAAAAAAGTCTGGGGAACAAAAAAATGAACAGTCAGAGTGTCATTGCTTTTGGAAATGTCTTGGATCTGCTGGACACTGAACAATTTCATCCTGGGATGTGCAGGGAGTTTCACTAGGTTGATCATGCCCTGGGAAGCAGGAAGGGCAGGAGTGTGAGATGAGCACAAGCCAAGCTCAAATCCAGGTGCACTGAACCAGAGCTGAGACCCATGTGTGCTACACATGGAGGGGAATTTTCCTCCAGGAGCCTGTCTGGTGTTTGAAACACGCCCTGGGCCTCCTCAGTGATCTGAGGCAGTGATGCACAGCTCCATGTCACGGAGCATCTCTCCCTGTGTTCTGACACTGCCACTTATCGTATCACTCAACGTCCTCTGCTTCCCCTGCCAGGGAATTTGAGCAATCACCCCCCTCCACCTGGCTCATGCCTGACAGCAAGCTCTCCTGGAAGAGATATCACAGGGAACGATGCTGGGGCAGTCCCTGGACCCCTCTGTCCCCGTCCCACCGTCCCCTTGTTGGAAGGAAGCCCCCACCACAAAAACTCCCTGTGGATTTATTTAAGGAAATGTTGACCTTTGTCATCAGTGTCACAGCACAAGTCATGCTTTAACTGAGCAACTCCAAAATTCAGGAGCAATCCAGGATGGAAGTTATCAGGGCTTATTTGTAGCATCAGCTTTGCTCAGCTCTCTTACTCATTCATTTTCTAATTCCTGTAATGGATATTGATGCTTGGACAGCCCAGCTCTTGAGAAAGCCCAGGACATGGAGTGACATCATTCTGTACAGGCAGGAGCTGGAGTAGCTCTTCCATATCTGCATGACAGCATTAAAAAACCTTTCATGTCCTCCTCAGCACAGGATACAACAGCACAGGGAGACTCAATAAAATTAAAGACATTATGAACATGGGAGAAGACACACAGTCATCTTTAAATCCTGAAGTATCAGGGGAAATTTAGTTTACAACAGCTTCATGTTTTCTGCCTTTAACTTCTTTTGGTGCTTTCCCTGCTGTATCACTCAGGGTGCTTCTGGCCTCTAAACCTGTGACTGGGTGTTCCCAGGCCCAGTCTGCACCAAGCAGATTTTTTAACATCCCTCAGTAATAGAAGACATCATCATAGCTCAAACCTGTTTAAATGCCTGGTGATGCACAGGACAGGGATTTAAATGTGAGGTTAAATATCCTCAGAGGGGGTGTTTTCTGCCAGCAGAGCTGAAAGCTGAGCACCAGCATTAACCCCTGACACACAGGGTGGGTTTCCATGTATTTCTTTCTACCTTTTAGAAAAAGACATAATATTGCACCCAGATTGGAAACTAAGAGTAGAAAAGAGATTTTGCAGTTTCATCGGGAACCTGCCGACACCAGAAAGCATTGAAAGAGCTCACAGGCCAAATCCACAGAAAAGCAGGTGGCAGATAAACCCCTCCATCCTCTGAGACAGACCAGGGCTCCAGCTGGGGGGGAGAAGATGTGAGGACATTAAGGGAAGGAAATCTAAATACACTTGGATTATCTGCTCTGCATTAGCTACCATCAAATAAGCCCCATTGGCAGCTCCAGCTTTATCTTGTTCCCTGAAACTGCCTCTTCCCCTCCTTGAATTGAAATACCAGAATGGTTTGGGTTGGAAGGGCCCTTAAAGCCCATCTCGTTCCACCTCTGCCATGGACAGGGACACCTCCCACTAGCCCAGGTTGCTCCAAGCCCTGACCAGCCTGGCCTTGGATACTTCCAGGTGTCCAGAGGCTGACACAGGTGTTCTGAGCAATCTGTGCCAGAGCTTCATCACCCTCAGAGGAAAGTATTGCTTCCCAATATTCCATTCTGGCAGTGGGAAGCCACTCCCCCTTATTGTGGCATGGCAGGCCCTTGTCCCAAGTCCCTCTCCAGCTCTCCTGGAGCCCCTTCAGGTACTGGAAGGGGCCCCAAAATCTCCCTGGATTCCTTTCTTCTCCAAGTGAGCACCCCCAGCTCTGCCAGCCTGGCTCCAGAGCAGAGGGGCTCCACCCTCAGAGCATCTCAATGGCCTCCTCTGGACTCGTTCCAGCAGCTCCATGTCTCTCTGCTGTTGGGGGCCCCAGAGTTGTAGACTGCAGCTTAGATCTTTTTGCTCTAATTGAAACATTATCTCATGTTTTCAAAACAGTGTTCAGGTATAATTTAAAAATGGTGGTTAACACAGTTTTTCACCCTGTTTGAAACTGGAAAAAAAATGTTAGAAGAGCAGCAGGCCCCAAACCAGCAGAAATGCTGCTTCTTTCTTTGTAGGTTGCCAGATTAGAGCAGTTCCATTGGAACTGGGAAGGTGCTCCCAAAAGTGAGGATCACCCAGCTGTCTACCAGGCTACAGTGTGAAGCCAGGAAATCTGCTTCAAAACAAATAAACCAGAAAAATAAATACTTAAATATGATAATAGCGTCTGATACTGGGGCTGTAATTCCAAAATAACAAATCATGGTTTGACTGGAATAATGTCAGATGTGGAGGGCAGGGCAGTAGGTCCTAGGAAGCACCTACAACAGGAGTTGTTAGTTTCAGACCTGCTGTAGAAGGGACAGCAAATCAGGCACGGCCCAAGTACCCAATGATCTGATCCCTGTGCAGATGCATCACTTTGGAGATGGATCATTTTAGGCTTCTCTGCTGTCTCAAATCCATCCATACATTCACCACATCCCACTGCCAAGGCCTTGAGAAATCCTCTTGGGGAAGTTTCCCACGTGAATGCTGGTGATGTAATGCATCCCTTCTCCTTTGGAATACATAGTTCATAATTGTCAGTGGAACTACCCAAAACTGAGGCATGGACTTACTGCTCCATAAAAAGCATTGCCTCAACTTGAAAGGCTTCTGCCAGCACAGCTACATCTCCTCACTGTGCTACAGATCTTTGGTTGTGCTAAGGGAAGGTGCAGCTCCTGCTCAGGGCTTGTTTCAGTGGGCAGGTCACTGTCTCTTGTGAGCCTTTGCTCCTCCGGGCAACCTGGGAGGAGGAGGAAGAGTAAACCATTGCAGCTTGGACAGAGTGACAGCAAAACCAAGGGGGAGATCTCTGTCTGGAGCAAGCCAGCAGAGAGATTTTGGGGATCTACCCAATCTTGGATGCTGTGGCTGATCACAGCACTCTATACAATGGATCAAATCCCCATGAACCCTCAAAACCATGCAGGACATGGGGACTGGCACTATATTTCTGCTAGTACACTGAGCCACTTTGGAAACCAAAGCTCTTTAAGACTGTCTGCTCTGCAGCCTGTCTGAAGAAACAACCACTGCTTTACCCCATTTCAGTGTTTTACTCTGGGCCAGATCACACAATCATTAATTTTATAAAAGACATCCAAGATCATCAAGGCCAACGTTTGAACAAGTCCCATCATTCCCAGTAAACCACATTGTGCAGTGGTACATCTCCTCCTTTTCTGAACACTTCCAGAGATGGTGACTTCAATGCTTCCCTGAGGAGCCTGTTCCAGTGCTCATCCACCCTTTCAGTGAGGATTTTTTTCCTAATATCCAGCCTCACTCTCCCCTGATTTAACTTGTGGCCATTTCCCCTGTCCTGTCAAATGCTAAGTTTCGTGTTCAGTTTTCCATCTCAGCTTATTGAGGGCTGGAATCCAACTGTGCTGCTCCCACATGCTCCAAAAAAGTTGTATCCTTGGGTGATCTGTATTTTCAGGAAGAAAGATCAACCCTGAGCAGTGAGCTGGATATATACAGCAAACAGCTTCATTAGATAAGTGCCATCTCCTCCTTGAAGAATCAAACAAGAGCAGCTTAAACTGAAAACACAACA
Source organism: Chloebia gouldiae (assembly GCA_003676055.1). Classification (NCBI taxonomy): domain Eukaryota; kingdom Metazoa; phylum Chordata; class Aves; order Passeriformes; family Passeridae; genus Chloebia; species Chloebia gouldiae. The sequence goes on from QUSF01000015.1 coordinate 1,005,565, forward strand.
CCTCAAAAAAGAGAAATTCTTCAGGGAATTGGAAGAGCCTATTTTCCCTTTGCTTATCAGCGTGTGACTTTGTTCTGCCTGTGATATTGGTGCTTAACTGCTCTGAAACCATGTAAAAAATAGGCAAAAAGCAGAGGGCACATCATTCATCTTCGCAGGACAAAACTGCTATCAGAGACCTGTGTGCTCAGATTTCAGCTGCTGCTTCTCCTTCCCCCAGCGATAATTACCATGGGCTGTGCAAGAGAAATAGCTGCTATTTGAGCAAACAGGAACTCTTAAAGTGATAGTGACTGGCAAAAAAGCAAGAGAAATGAAAAAAAAGAGAGAAATACAGCTTCTGTAAGAACCTTACAATAAATTCTTACCAGTACGTGTGGCTCATTGCCTAAATTTTTAGTAAACTAGCATTAACAATACATTATTAAAAAAAAAGAAACACTCAATTAACAGGTGTTGCAATTTAAAAATGAATTTCTCTGTAAACTGACTTTTTCAGAAGTGAAAACTCTTCTGTGAAGTCCATGAAACTTTACATGAGTCACAAACTCAGTATCACTAAAATTTTGAGAAATGTGAAAAAGAATCCTGATAACAGGAGTTGCCTCCTTGCAGTGTGGGCAGCAGAGGAAGGGGGATTCTGCCCCTCTGCCCCACTCAGGTGAGACCCCACCTGCAGAGCTGCCTCCAGCCCAGGGTCCAACAGCAGCAGAAAGACATGGAGCTGCTGGAGCAAGTCAAGAGGAGGCCACGGAGATGCTCCAAGGACTGGAGTCCCTCTGCGCTGGAGCCAGGCTGGCAGAGCTGGGGGTGCTCATCTGGAGAAGCCTCCAGGGAGATTTTGGGGCCCCCTCCAGTGTCTAAAGGGGCTGGAGAGCTGGAGAGGGACTGGGGACAAGGGCCTGGAGGGACAAGACAGGCAGGGGCAATGTCTTCCCACTGCCAGAGGGCAGGGTTAGATGGGAAATTGGGAAGAAATTCCTCCCTGTGAGGGTGGTGAGGTCCTGGCACAGGTTGCCCAGAGCAGCTGTGGTTACCTCTGCATCCCTGGAAGTATCCAAGGCCAGGCTGGTCAGGGCTTGGAGCAACCTGGGCTAGTGAGAGGTGTCCCTGCCCACGGCAGAGGTGGAATGGGATGAGTTTTAAGGTGTCTTTCAACCCAGACTAGTCTGTGATTCTGTGAACTGGGCACCAGCTGAATAAATTCAAGAGCCATATATCCAGAGGGATCCACTACAGCTGCTAAACCTCAGAGCAGAGCTTGGATTACAAAGCAATTCAACATCACCCTGGGGATCCTGAGATCATGACGTTTGCTGGGGGGGGCTTTGAGAATCCAACAAAGCAATTAATGTTATGTCACAGTAAGGAACCAAATTTATCCTTAGCTGCCAATTATACTCATGTGCAGGAAGGTGGGAGTTTCCACCCTTGCCCTTGGTTTCTCTCCACCTTAGGAGTGTTATCTCTACTCAGATGAATCAATAAAACTTCTCTGATGCAATGCAGAAACCAAAATACTCATTTACTGAGACACACCAGAAGTGAGCTGGTTGATCTTCACACCATGGAACAGCAGCACATGTATTGATGCAATAATTCAGCCTCATAGTGGGAAATCACACAGATTCATTTAAGAGGACAGATTCTGAGCAGGAATCTACAAAGACACTGTAAGTAGTGTCAGGACCCTCGAGTTATTGAAGCAACACCAGCTGCTTCACCCATCTCATTTAAAACACAACCATTGTTTTTTTAGGATGACTTAAGAGCCCAGTGCAGTGCTCTGCATTGGTCTCTTAAGTAGTCCTAAAGAAACAATGCATCAGTGGAACCATCTGTTTTGGGCAACCAGCTGCAAGATGTGGTTAGGAAACCAAGAGACCATGAACAAATGCCGGGCTGGCTGAGGGAGCCAGATGGCCACTTGAAACATCCTGCTGCTCGCCAGCAAGTCCAACGCATAGACAGAGCAGGAAGAGAGTGATGGGGCTGAAATCAGGGCAGTGAGGTTAGAGAAGGACATGGAATTGAGACTGAGTGCTGGGAAAGAGTCTCACCCATCCCTTTAAATGGGTGTTCCAGCTTATGAACAAAAAATTGAGAGCAAGATTTAACAACTCACAGTTAAGACTTTTTTTTCACCTTAGGCAAGACATTCAGTGCTGTGAACAGTCGTCATTTGTTGGGATTGTTCAAAATTTGCATCTTTGGCCTCTCCAGTGTATTCCCTTTGACTTTATGCAAATCAAAATCATGGTAAGAGTTACATCTTCTGAGTCAGAAGCTTCGGATAAGGCAGCTCAACACTTGGGAAACAAGACAGCGCACGCATTTCTCGAGCCAAGGTAAGTTTTTATGTATTTATATTCCAGGGGTGAAATGCTAATTTGCATAGTGCAGGCCCACTAAAATGCTTGCTTCTTACCTAGTCTGAGTTCTCCAAAGTTCCCACACCCAATCTTCTTGCCCACTCTGAAGTTGGGTCCCACCATAAGAACGCCAGAAGACGCCGATGAGCTTGGCCGAGAACCGTGCCCACTCCTTCCCGGCATTCCTTTCGTCGTCCGCTGCCTTTCATCCTTATCCCTATTAGGATGGTCCATGATCTTAGTGAAATACCTCTGCCAGCAAGCTGGCAGAAAGGAGTTGGAGTACACACTCTTCTCCTTAGAACAGAAATTTATATCCAAAAGTATCTGTGTTGGAGTTCAAGAGAGTCATGGAAACTCATGGAGTTCTTTTGGCACCAGATCCAGTTTTCTAATGCATCTTAATAATGTACCAAAGGGTCGGCTGTGTTCTTGAGAATTCAATAAAGGCAGGTTGCTTTTGGTTTCTTACCTGGGGAAAAGAAGAGATACATGAAATAAAAATCATTATTTTAAAATACCAGGTGAGAAAGGTACAACAGGGCCAATGTCCAGAATTTTCCTGGCCTCGTGGAATTTAACAGCTATATGAAAACTTTACCATTTTCTTAACAACTTTCTGATAAAAAGCTCCAATGTCATGAAGGAATGTAAGTGCTGCCCATCCACTGTTGCTACTTGTCCCATTCTGGGAAGTGTCTCAGGCCAGGTTGGATGGGGCTTGGAGCAACCTGTCTAGTGGAAAGTGTCCCTCCCCATGGCTGTGGGTGGATCCAGCTGAGCTTTAAGGTGCCTTCCAACCCAAACCATGCAATTCCATGATCCACTGGAGTTATCAGGACTGACACCACATGCAGTAACCAAAGCCAATCCAACTACACCAGCACATCAAGTGGACACTGTGAGAAAACCACATCCCACCTTTAAAGCCCCTGTGAAATGTAGATTTGGTTTTTCCTTACTTCACACATTTATCAAGTTCTACAGAAAAGCCAGACAAAAAATACAAAGGGGCCAATGAAAGGTGCCAAGAGAAGAAAAAAATTTTGTAGCACTTTAATAAAATTCTCCTTTCTTTTACCTCTTTTCAAGTTTATCTAGATTATCTTCAATAATCTAAGTTGGAAGGGACCCACGAGGATCACTGAAGTCCAAACTGACCTCAGATATATTTGCTAATTCAAACTGCTGTCCTACAGAGATGACCAAAATGAAGAGCCAAAGCATGATTAATTATTTTTTAAAAGCTGATAATTCAGTCTAAAGGGGACAAAACATGGATGCTTCTCAACCCTTGCAGGCCAAATGGTTCTTCTGTGCTCAGGAATAAGACCAAAGGAGACTGGCAGAAGCTGCAAGGACCCAGGAGGTCCTGCCCCACAAGGACAGTCCAGAGGTACCAGCATGGTGGCTGCGCTTCCCCTCACTCCCCAAGAAATCAGCATGATAAAGGGAAAGGTTGCAGGATGTCTTGTCTGCACAGGTGCTGCATCAGGAGATGGTACTGGGCACTCCTGGGGTGCAGATCTCAAGCAAGAATTAGAATAAACACACCTGAAACTACCCCCCATATCCCAGGATATAAAAGTACTGGATTGTAGCCCTACAGAAGCACTGCTGCATTCAGATTTTCCAGATGTGAATAGAATAGTCGCTGTATAATTTTACCAACAAAATTTGTGTCCTACTTCTGATGCCTCCAAAGCAGTCACACAAGTGCTCAATGAGACCACCCAACCAAGAGACCCATGGAAGGACACCCAGAAACAAAACCATGTAAACGAGGGCTCAGAAGTCACTTTACTCAGGCAACTGGCTCAGTTCTGGCTTTGGACTCTTCCAGGGATGGGGCAGCCACAGCTGCTCTGGACAACCTGTGCCACAGCCTCACCACCCTCACATGGAAGAATTTCTCCCTAATATCCAACCCAAATACATCATTTCAGCTTAAAGTCCTCTTGTCCTATCACTTCTTGCTCTTGTAACAAGTCTGTCCTCAGCCTTCCTGTATGTCCATCCCCTTCAGGTACTGGAATTCTCCTTGTCACTTGGGACAGTTGTGGATCCCTGCAGAAAATGTCACTCAGCATGTCTGCAGCCTATCCAGGAGGTCTGGCAATCACCAGGTCACCTGAGAACCTCCATGTCTCAGCCACACCACCAGTTTGGCCATAAACCAAAGTGGCAAGCTCCCAACACGCTCCCAAGAAATGTGTGAAACACCATTTGCACCTCTGGCCTAGACAAAAGAGCTGGAGATGTTCATGTACAAGAAATTATTTAGCATTACCAAGCCTTACTTGTGCCTCAAATTAATTCCAGATTTAATACTCAAAACTGAATATGGATAAGCAGGAAGCATCCGTTACCAGTGAAGTGGCTGAACTGGTTTTCCATCACAGACATCCCCACGTACTCTCAGCTGCCACGCTTGGCACAGACACAGCAGAGCGGTGCTTGCCCTGTGAAACCAGTCAGCAGGAGCAGTGATGAGGCTCTATCAGATATCAGAAAATCACTTTGACTGGACTCCACCCCAGGCTGTCCTGGGAGGAGAGACTGGCTTCAAAACAAACAACATGAAAAAGAACATCAGTGAAACTATGGAGTTTTACTGCTGAACTCCAACCAAACGTGAGAATGTCTTCTAGTAGCAGGTGGATTTACTCACACAGGTCTTTCTGGTAAAATTTTGGAAAAATAAAACTGAAGCATGGGAAGTTTTGGTCTATCTGTCTATTTGGTCTATCTCTGCTATGGCAAGAGAAGTAGACAGAGAACATTCCAGTCAAATGTTTTATTTCCAGTTAAAGCTATCATCTTCCATGTAATACAACATATGGATCTGGCACTTGGGGACGTGGCTTAGTGATGAGCTTGGCAGCGCTGGGAGAATGGCTCCCAGCACTGTGATCTCACAGGGCTTTTCCCATCTAAATGATTCCATGATGCTGGAGTGTTCCTAGGGTTGGATCACTAAGAAAGATGAGCAGGACATATAGGAATTCTATGAGTAGAAAAACAGTAACACTTTAGAAAACAAACTCGAACCCGCCAAAGCCAGAGAATAATTTTTTTTCCCCCTGGAGACCAAAGTCATTATTTCAATCAAGACTGAATAATTTATGACTGAGAACTACCTACAACCTCAAAAATGGAAACAGAAAGAAATCTCCAGCAAGAGCACAAACCCTGCCGAGTTTATACCTTGCTCAGCACATCTCAGATGGGACAAGCAGCCCCATTATCCTCAGGCAAATTAAACACAAATCCCACCACACATCTTCTGGCTCACAAAGGAAGATGTTAACGGTTATGAGCTCCTACACCTCTGTCCTCCCCCCCCCCTCCCCATCTGGATCAGGTCTCCCTGGGGAGAAGGATGGAAAGGTCATGCCTGACAGTCTGCAAACACTAACCATCCTCTCTCAGCTGAAAGCCTCCTGCAAACAGGAATTCAGAGCAGCAATAGGTAAGTGAACCACACCTCTGAGAAGCTCTTTATCATGGCCAGGTTGAGGAGCAGAGCCCAGCTGTCGGCACATGGGATCACACAAAGATCTTGCACCATCATGACCACCTACTAAAAGTGTAAGTAGTAAATATGGCACCAAATATGGCCTTTGAGGACCAGCAGAGCACTCAGCTTTGGAAGGAAGTGGCAGAAGAACGAAGACCAGGCTGTCAGTCACATTAATATTTAAAGACTACTCAGAACACCAGGATGACTTCCTGCCATGATTCAAACTTCTTTATAATGATTCCTTCCTACCTTTCCACCCACTCAGCAAGATTGCTCCTCAAAGTTACTTCCATTTGAAAGAGCTGCATGAAGATATTTCCCTAATAGTGAATCAGCCCAATTCCAAGGATTGATTTCACTACAATACAGTTGGAGACACAGGAACAGTTATTTAATGAAAGACATAGGCTTGAAAGGAAATTACTTGCAGCATAGTTAGCTAAGTAAAAAACAGTAGCACAGTATCCTACACTCTTCCAAACACTTAGACCCAAATCTTTGTCGTGACCTCTCCTCCATTATAAACCCATAGCACTACAGATAGAAACCAGCTTCCAGGTGATATTAAATAATGGAATGGAATGGTTTGGGTTGGAAGGGACCTTAAAGCCCATCTTGTCCCATCCCCTGCCATGGGCAGGGACACCTTCCACTAGACCAGTTTGCTCCAAGCCTGGTCCAGCCTGGACTGGAACAATTCCAGGCAGGACTGGAGGGCAGCTGCTGTTTGTGTTGACAATCCAGTGTAAAGGAGTGTTTAATGAATGTCACCTGCTTGCAGCCACACAATTTTTTAGGGGAGCCCTTCAGATGTAGGAAAGGACATCACAAATGAGAGGCTGGTGTAAAGAAGCCAAAGCCATTCTTGTTCCCCCTTTCCCTTGTTTCCCAAAGGAAAAGCTCACTTCCCTTGAACTCAAAACTTCTTTGACCTCCTTGAGTTACTCTGGAGACCCTTCCATGACAGGAACAAGTTTTCTCAACAACTTTTCTCAAAGTCTTGATTTGTGGCACAATTTCAGAAATCTGTCCAAATTGAGATAGTTAATGAACATCTCCTTCTTCAAATTGAAGCAAGCAGGCCTGGTCCAGATCTGTGTGTGATTTTGATCCCTGAAGGAGTCACTACTTGTCAGAAATAAAACTGAAAATGCCTGTGGATGAAGCAACACTCTGAAAAGCAGGAATTCAGCCCCATAATTACTTTTTAAATCTTTTAAGAAGAGATGTCCAAGAAAGCTCCATTTTCTGCTGGGATAGGTGAACTCACCCTGCTCTCTACAGACACAGGACCACAATTCCTCAAAGCAGCTCCAAAATCATTGCTTTAGGACAAGGCACATGCCTTCCCACTGGGTTTTCCAACATCCACCCCACGTGCCTGTGTAAATATGTCTGATAAGTCTCCTGATGTGGAGAGCACTTTCCAGACAAGATCTGCTACTTCCCACATGACTTCAAAGACTAGAAAATCCTCCAGGGCTCTCAACTGACATGTTATAAACACACAGATATGAGCTCACCAGCTTCCACCCTCACACTGTGTAAAAAGTAGAGCCTTCAGCACCACAAAACTTCACTGGCTTTGCCACAGATTGGGACAAAGCACTCACCCTCAGGAAAAGGGAGAGCAGCCAAGCTGCAGGTAAGGAGAAACATTTTGAAACTAGGACATACACAATGTGTTCACTCATGTTTTTAGCATCTACCAACTCTTTTTATGAGTTTACACCCCCAAGTTTAGAGGATCAAGCTGGCTTTGTATGCTCTGCCTCACTGTGTGCATTAACAGCTTCCAAGGTGTCAATGCTCTGCCTTTATTGAAGTGCAATTAGTAAAGCCTTCATTCCCAGCTCTGCTCTCTTCTGCATGAACACACATCTCCACAGGCTTCGCATCCCTTAAAGCCTTCTCATCCCACTGTTTTTATCTCCCTGCTTTCATGATGATGTTGCATTTCTTATCCTGCTTCTGTCCTTCCTACTGGCCACAAACAAATTTTGTTCTTCGGCAGCCACCCCGTTACTTACTCCTGGCAGAATCACTGTTCTAATAATGAGAAGAATTTTGAGATTTGCCCTGCTCCTGAGGAGACAAACAGATTACCAAATACCCTATCTTAGAATCACAGAATCCATAAGGTTGGAAGGGCTCTGAGTCCAGCCATTAACCCAGCACAGTCATGGCCACCACTTAACCATTTCCCCAAGTGTCACATCCACATATCTTCTGAACACTTCCAGGCGTGGTGACTCCACTACTGCCCTGGGCAGCCTGTTCCAATCTTTGACAAACTCTTCTATGAAGAACTTTTCCCCAATATCCAAACTAACCCTCACCTGGCACAGCCTGAGGTCGTTTCCTCTTATCCTGCTGTTTGTGCCCTTGGAGCAGAGCCTGAGGCCCCCCCAGCTGTCCTCTCCTGTCAGGGAGTTGTGCAGAGCCAACTCTGAACCTCCTTTTCTTCAGCCTGAGCCTCCCCAGCTCCTTCAGCTGCTCCTGTTGCTCCAGACCCTTCCCCAGCTCAGTTCCCTTCCCTGGACACCCTGCAGCCCCTCAATGTCATTCTTGCTGTGAGAGGTCCAAAACTGACCCCAGGATTCCAGGTGTAGCCTGAGCAGTGCCCAGATAACGTGGTCAATCCTTACCCTAGTCCTGCTTGTCACACTATTGCTGGCACAAGCCAGAACACTGCTGTTTTTTTGGCTGCCTGGGCTCATGTTGACCATATTAGGTCCTTTCCCACCAGGCAGACTCCCAGACAACAACTCCATGCCTGGAGTGTTCCACAAGGTTGTTGTGACTTAATTGTTGGACCCAGCATTTGGCCCTATTGACCTTCACACCACTGGCCTTGTCCCATGGGTCCAGTCTGTCCAGATCCCTCTGCAGAGCCTTCCTGCCCTCCAGCAGATCCACACTCCTGGTGTTACCTGGAAGAGGGCCCTGCTCTGGTTCTTGGGTATTACCCAAGCTAAGGAAGGGAAGATGGAAGGTCAAATACTTTCCCCACTCAGACATGAGAAGTATCTTTTTTTTTTTTTTTTCCTTTTTGTCTCCCACTCAGGAGCTTTCTGGCTACTTTAAGGATCTTCCACTGGATGTATTTCAACTCCCCCGCTGTACCCCAGCAGCACCTCTACATAGAGATCATCATTTATCTGTGCTTCCTCAACCAGCACTACACTGACCTGGTTTCAGTGTCCTCGATGTTGTGCAAAACAACAGAAAAACTGAAAAAGTAGGTCAAAATTCTCTGTTGCAATTTAGAGCTGGGAACAGCAGTGACAAAGCTGGCTGCCAACTGCAGCAAGCAGGTGCACATCATGTCAGATGCCCCTCACTTGGGAGATTCTTCCCAGCCTTGGAGGTTGCAGATGCCTTTTAAACATGACAAATTGCTTCTGCTGAATCATTTGACCCAACAATTTAATCTTCAGCTTGTGCAGTTAGAGTTGTGCTCAGTGCTTCACAGAAGGGAAATAAGGAGGCACACAAATAATATTTAAGTCTATATTGCTGGGAAGGGAGAAGAATGGACAACTGTGGATGACTATACTTATTCATTACTCATGAATGCCCAGGACTGTCAAGTTTGCATTCTCCAATTACAGTTTTACAAACAGGGATGAACCCAAACGAACCTGTGCCTTTTTCCAGCCAAGTGAAGTGAACTTCCAAGACCTCTTTTCCTTGAAGGCCTTGTGAACATGCTAAAACACATTAATTGTATAATCCCCAACTAAATACATTGGCAAGTTACTTTTCCAAGTGATCTCAGTTGATTGTTTCACTGAGGGTGATCCAAGCACTCATTCTCTAAGTTCATTCCTGAACTTTGCTCCCAATCCCCTCTCCAGAAGCTCAGCACGAAAGCCAGGAATGTTCCTAGGGGAAAAACTAATTTAGTTGGAAATTTAGTTCTTCCACATGAGCAGAGTCAAACCAAAGCATAGAGCATTTTCCAGGGAAGTGGATTGTGTGATGTGAGATCAATTCATCGACTTCTCTCCCCAAACTGAGTCCTAGCCAAATGTGTGCCAGTGGCCAGGGATGCACATTCCTAGAGATGTAAAAACGACTAGAGACCATAATCTGTCAGAAAAGGAGGGTTAGTGCTGTCTATGAAGAGGTAGATTATGCTGAACAGCTAAAGGAACAGCTGAATGCTGGAATAAAATGAAAAAATCCCCTAATGAAACCTGAGCTCTACATATTTTGGGGTTTTTTTTAGGCTGGGTAGTGTAAAAGCTGAAGTGCAACTGCCAGATCAGTGCCTTTGTATCTTCTGAGCTTGAGCAGATGTCAGACTCACATCCCTCTGTAGAAATCCCATCGGAGTGCCAATGCCAGGCTGTGAGGAGCACACCACTGTGATCCCTGCAGGTGCTCAATCCATACACCCAGGGCTGCATTCCCTGCATCCCGGGGGTCCTGCATCCTGCTGTCCCTGCCTGGGGGGACTCTCACATCGACAGCATTTTCAGGATCTACCTCCTGACAGTACAACAACTGACCCCAGCTTTACAATCCAGTGTTTAGAATCACTAAGGTTGGAAAAGACCTCCAAGATCATCAAGTCCAATCTTTGAACAGCTTCTCAAAGAGCTTGGTGGTTGGGATATCATCTCTGCTTGCAAAACAAGCTGTGTAAAGGCCACAGGAGATCAGGTTTCAGCAGAAATATGTATTTATGAGGATGATAAAGAGGAAATGAGGAGAAACCTGCCAGCAGCAAAAGCTCTACAACAGTCCCTGCAGAAGTTCTCTTCTCTGATATCCAGGCATCATAAACCTGTAGGTATATTTTTCCTCTTAAAATACCACATTTTTTAACAGCAAAAAGAGAGGTGCAGATGTCCCTGTACCATCTCTTTCCTTCCAGGCAGTGGATTTGAAGAAGAAACGGGCAAAGATGACTTCTAGATGACCATGTGCATCCATCATCAAGGAATAATCCACAGCACATGGATTCAGGTGCATCCATGGTGGTTAATGGATGTAGTTTGCAGTTAATGGTATCAAAATCCTCGCCGAGACCACCGCAGGAGCTTAGGCTGTGGAGCAGCCTTGGATCACTGGCAGCAACATCACTTATTCAGATTTACAGCCTAATTTAACACAGATGCACCTCAATCATCCACAACTGTTTTATCTGCACTCTGTCTGGCAAGGAAAAGCAGCACAGAGGATAAATTGCAGACAGGCTCAGCCTGAAAAGATTGGTGAACTTGGCAGCCAAACAAAACCTTCCCCCACCCCCAAAAACCTTGGTAGTCTCCAGACCATGAAGTGCTTTCTTCTGCTTCAGAAAGGAATGCAAATACCAAGTTTAGAGCCAAGGCAGCTTTCACAGTGTGTGTGAGGTGGAGAAAGGCCTCTCACCAGAAGAAAAAGTCCTTGTGAAGTTGAGGAGAAGGGTCAAAGAAAACCGAAGACACCTTGATGGCAAGGGTGGGTAGAAGCTGTGCTAGTGGAACCCAGCTTGGGATGACCTCAGGAAGCCCTGAGATGCTGAGAGCCCTTTGGCCCCATCCAAAGTCAATTCAGCATCCAATAAGTATGTGTTTCCCCTATGGAAGGACACATTCCTGTCAAGTGCCATCCAGTATCCATAAGAAGTGAACAGCAGTGAGGTGGGATTCAGATGCAGGGTCTTTGTATTCCAGCTTAAGAAAGCTCCAGGTCCCCAGGCCTGGCTACCTAATGGGAAGAGGTTGTCCCCTCTCTGTCCCACCAATACCTAGAGCACTTCCAAAAGCTGAGGACAAACAAGCAGAACAGTATCTTTGTTGCCTCAGCTCAAAATGACACCAAATTTCTGCTAAGTCCCATATTTTGGGATTACGGTGCCTCAGTTGCCCTAAAACAGCTCCTAAAATGATCTTCAGACAGCACTGGTTAGATTCAGGATCAGTCTCCTGGTGCTCAGTGTTTGTAGCCGATGGCTCAGGAGACAGGAAAACATCTGGACTCTCACAGCACTGAGCTCTAAACATGGGTGTAAGGGCTCTCTCAATATCCAAGTGTGCACCACAGAGCAGCAAAGCCTTGGAGAAGATTCCACTTCCATGCAACAGGAATGAAGTAATGAGGGCGCACTAGAAGCAGGTGGCTTCAGAAAGGGATTTTCACCCAAGTACCTAATTCAGTAAGATGATTTAGTCACTGAGTGCCAAACACACCACAAATTGGGCATGATTCAGCCTGGCTCAGGTGTGTCCTGCAGGGAACAACAGCACTCACCAGCCAAAGATCGTGTGGCTGTAAGAGACTGTGCATCCATGTCCTTCTGTGATTCCAAGTATGACCCCACAGTAACTCCAGCAGTTGTTCTTCACCACCACACAGCCTCACACAAAGGGAGGATGAAAAGATAAGGGAACATGACCAAGAGCAGTGGAATGGGTAGAAGTCTCAAGTACACTCGCTACAGCTGAACTGTAAGACCTGGCCTGGCAGGCAAAGCCCAAACGCCCCACAGCAAATGGGGAAGAGAACTCTGCCAAGTTTGCATCACTCCATCCCAAAGACTCTTGATGGTGCCCAACAGACTTCATTCGAGGCTGCTCATCACTAAAAACTCCTTCTAAGAGCCGGGTAATAAACTGGAAACATGGTGATGTAAGAGCTGGAACAACAGCACTTCTTAAAAAAATAGTAATGGTGATGCCACCAGGAGAGAGATTGAGTGTATTAAGAGAAAACACAAAAAAAACCCTGAAAGTCCATGATTTAATGTACATGTTTTTTCCTTTTAATGTCTGAACTTTACCTTCTCTTTTGTGAAGATACTGCCTTTTCCAGCAGTCAAGGAGAGAGGAGCAGACCACGCTGTCTCTTCATATACTGTGACATTTGGCAGGAATTTGACTGACATCACCTACATATTTTGTTTGCAATTAAACCATGTCTTGAAGAGGAAACTATGTACCTGAGACCTACACAGGGAGAGTAATCTGTCCCAGCCTATAATGGGCTGCTTTTTTGGAGGTGAATTGCTGTCAGATGGGGATGACTAACCATTCACCTGCTTCTGAGGCTTAGAGCACAAGGGAGCTGGAAAGGTAAGAACCACAACACCCAAGTAATAAATCCAGCTGAGTTGGGCTTAATAAATCAATGCTTCAGCCTAAGCAACCCAATGCTGTTGCCAGCACCCTGATTATTTTCCACCTCTGTTTTGGGACAGGAAGGTTTTTATTGGGATAGATAATGTCCATTAAAAACTGCCAGAATTTGATATTTAAGGCACTGTTACACTCAAAGCCTGAAACCTTCTACAGCAATCCCCTTCCTGGTATGGGATTATAAAAACTCCATGTCAACACTACAGACCCAAAACAAGCTGTCCCACCCCTAAACTCACCTATCCCACAGGGCAGCATCCTTATGGCATATAAAGAGTCATTACTTCCTTCCTCTCTGATTAGACTCCCTGTATCTCCCAGATCTCCCAGCTCTGTGTCCTGATGAAGCAGCTCAACTGTCAGAAGGATTTGGATTACCTAGGTGATTGAAAGGTGCCGGGAATTACATTCAGACCAAGCAAGACACCCACTGGAGAAGCACAACCCCCTTGCAGGCAGGCCAGAAGATGTTTAGATCCTGTCTTTTGCCTTTTAAATTTTCATTTTTTTCATATAATTTTTTTTCTTCATTTATTTCTAAATGAAGCAAAGGTCATTCAGTTTGCTGGCAATTGAGCAACCTCCTCCCCAGTGCAAGGTCCAGTCTTGGTTGCTGGTCTAATTCTGTGCTGGTGGCTACACCCATGCAAACACCATCAGCTCCATAAAAACCTGCACTTCCTCAGTAGAGCCATTAGGCACCGTAATCCCAAAATACACAGACAGACAGTTGCGTTTGTGCACAGAAACGGAATGTTTGTGCTGAGCTCCTTCCTCAATCTGGCAAGGAAGTGGCATGTGGGACCCTCCTGCAGGGGGAAGCCAAGCAGGAGTCACCAACACTCCAAGAGCCATTTAAAAATGGCTTTAAAACATCATAGTACTTGAAGGTTTCTGCTGTTGGTTTTCTGGGTTTTGTCTTCCTCAAGTTTGAAGTTGTCAGCTCCTTAGAAGTCTTCACACACTGGATGGGTATTTTAGCTCCTTCCAGGTGTACTAGGAAGCACCATCCCAGACCTGTAATTTTTCTACAGCTTCTTTGTAAAATGATGCCAAGATGAGGTCCATATGCTCCAGGTGGAGCAGCATCAGTAGAGATGGAGTCTCTGCACTGGTACTCCTGTACACACCAGAACATGTCTGGGTGGCATGTGCACCACCAGAGATGGCAACAAACACACTCTGGTTTCTCACAGTGACAGTCTGGAGAAGTTTCAGAGACATCTTCTTGCCAATACCCATCCAGCTCTCACATGGGCATCACCAAGGTCATCAGATTTCCCCCCTCAAACTCACAATAAGAGAACAAATTTAAATTTGTGAAGGATCAGCCTGGTTAAGACATCACTGTCCCATCCTGGCTCTTCTGAACATGGGCTGGCAAACAGGGGTGGTCAGACATCACCTGCCTTTGCACTGGTGATGGACAATGTGCCCAAGAGGGTGTTAATGCCTACAAGAACATCTGCAATCCCCAAAATCCCTGCATAGAGAGAAAAACACCATGGAGATGTGGTAAGGGTGGGTTAGGTTGGATATGAGGAAAAAATTCTTCCTCCAGAGGGTGGTCAGGCACTGAACAGGCTCTCCAAGGAATGGTCTTGACACCAAGGCTGCCACAGCTCAAGGAGTGTTTGGACAATGCTCTCAGGGACATGGGATTATTGGGGTGTCCTGTGCAGGGCCAGGTATTGGATTTGATAATCCCTGTGGATCCCTTCCAACTCAGGATATTTCATAAACTATGACTTTCCAAGTCACAAGCAATAACTCCAAAGCTATATCTAGCTTCAGTGGCACATTTATTTTCATTATTAAGCCAAATTTTGGAAGCGCTGCTGTGTTAAGGTCATGGCAGTGGATTTGTGTCAGCTTCTGTCACTGACACTGATAACCCTTTATGTGCACCTCAGCACGGTGTCACTGCCTGATGCTTATCTGACAGCTCAGTCAAAGGCACTTGATTGAGTGAACACCTGAGCTCCCTTTCTGAGGTCACCTTGCTGTTTTGGTTACATCCATTACAATCTGTGCCAGAAGAGCATTACCACTGAAGCTACTCAATGCCCTAAAGGAGGGATACTGGATTACCAGCCCACAGCACATGCTCAAGCTCACAGTGCATCCGATGGAGCAACATCAGCCCAAGGAAGCAGCCTGTAAACCAGCAGGGAAATAAGCTGAAGGGATGGTTCAGTTTTGAAGAGGTAATTTGACATGACAACTCTTCCTGCTTCTCTCCTTTCCCTCACGTTAAGGACTTTGCACAGTTCACAGCCTGGCTCTGTTTGCTCTAAACTCCAGACGTGCCTATGTAAAGGGAATATTGTGCCAAAACAAACAAATCTTCCACCCACTTGTGGTCCAGCAATCCATTAGGAAGGAAAGACAAGGCACACATCACTTAAAACTATAAATACCCACTGGTATGGACAAGAGTGAAGGCTTGTGGTTAACAAAAAGAAGGATTTTGCTGCATTCCTCAAGGCATTAGAATTATATGTTGACACTCCTGTTTCAGAAGTTTATAACCCTTTCCTGGGTGTACAGATTGGTTTGGGTTGGAAGCTCAGTTTGTTCCACCCCCTGCCATGGGCAGTAACACTTCCCACTAGACCAGGTTGCTTCAAATCCCGTCCAGCCTGGCCTTCAACACTTCCAGGGATGGGCAGCCACAGCTGCTCTAGGAAACCTGTGCCAGGGCCTCCCCATCCTCAGAGACAAGAATTCCTTCCCAATATCCCATCTAACCCTACCCTCTGTCAGAGGGAAGCCAATCCCCCATGTCCTGTCCCTCCATCCCTTGTCTCCAGTGCCTCTCCAGCTCTCCTGGAGTCCCTTCAGGCACTGGAAGGGGCCCCAAAATCTCCCTGGAGCCTTCTCTCCTCCAGGTGAGCACCCCCAGCTCTCCCAGCCTGGCTCCAGAGCAGAGGGGCTCCACCCTCAGAGCATCTCCGTGGCCTCCTCTGGGCTCTCTCCAGCAGCTCCACGTCCTTTCTTTGCTGGGACCCCTGAGCTGGAGGCAGCTCTGCAGGAGGGGTCTCACCTGAGGGGGCAGAGGGGCAGAATCCCCCCCAGCCCTGCTGCCCAAACTGCAGAGCACTGGGGTTTGGGGCTGCCAGGGCTGTGCTCAATCCCTTTTCTGCCCAGATTGTGTTTATGCTTGGGATGGCCCTGGCCCAGGGGCAGGACACTGCACTTGGCCCTGTTGAGCTCCATGAGTTTCCCACAGTCCCACCTCTTCAGGTCCCTCTGCATGCCATCCCTTCCCACCAGCCTGTTGCCCACAAGATAAAGTTGGCATCAATCCCACTTAACAAAGAATTCAAAGACCATTAATATCTCCACCATTATGATAAAGTCATAGGAGACCTATCTACACATATTCCCTCTGTGAGGAAAATAATGAAGTACCAGCTCAGCTGTGTAGCATAACACAAATGAATCCACGTGGGAATGGAATTGCTCATCCCTGTTCACAGAAAAAGAACTTCAGAACTTGGGCCGTATTAGATACTGGATTATCCAAGAACTGAAACTTCATTTCCTAAGACATCCTTGAATTCACTTACTCCAGCAGCTATAGGAAGTATGTGAGCTCCATTAAACTGTATTTCCCATCCTAGAATGACTTAAAAATTAGTGACACTGCAGAGAGAAGCCTAAAGGTTCCTCAAGAACCAAAACTATGATTTAGGAACAGTTTGGTTCAGAGAGATTATAAAATACCTTATGGACTCCCTGGATTAGCAATGGGAGAAACTGAAGCCAATGCTCTGCAAGAAAACAGTGAACAAGGAATGATGATCAGAGGAAGTCTCTGGGGCTGGAGGAGAAAGCTGTTTATTCTACCTCTCACACTCATCTGGACTTCAGAGTTAAGTTTATCTTTTAAAACAAAGCAGAGATGCCACACGGGTACTCACAGAGATCTACAGCCAAGGGAAGCACATCCTGATGGTACCATTCCTTCATCCTGCACTGCATGGCCCTGGACTAATCACAGCTGGCACATTTCTTCTCACTCAACTTCAGTGCTTATTTCACAAGCAGTAACCTCAGTGAGCAGAGAGACAACACCTTTTTCCACCCTATTAGTTTTAACACCATCATCTAAACAAGACATGGGGGGTTGTCCCATGCAGGACTTGCCTCCACACCATGGGAGAAGCCAGTTGCTACCGAGCTTCTTTCCCCTCTGAGAGGCACAAACCTCCCATCTAAATCCTCCCCCACCAGCAAATCTTCACTTAAATACAGGCTGAGCTCTAAGAATCCTTTGCTGGAACCCTGCCTCCCTCAATCACAGATCCCCTTTAGGTGCTATCTTAAACTGTATTTCCAAGAGTAATTACTCCATTACAGCACCTGTTCACCCTCCCATGCTAACAACATGACCTTGAGAAAGCTGGAAAAACAAGCCAAATTCTTCTGCCTACAAGGCAGTTCTTCCACAAGGAAAGACAGCACCTCTCGATCGCATCTCTAGATAACAGCCCCGTACCTCAGGCACTTTTTCAAACATTGTCTTTTGTGGTTTGAAACCCAAAAATGGCTCTGTACTCAACCACAAAATACCCTTTTGAATCACCACATGCGGAGGAAAATTCTGGCTATTTCTAGCTGAGTCTTCTCAGTCAGATCATGAAAACAGGCAGGTGGCACAAGGGCATTTCAGATTATTCCTGAGAAGCTGATGCCATGACAGTGCAGGTGTGATGGACAAGCACCAGCCAGCCAAGGCCCTGGGAGCACAGGAAGAGCACAGCGATGCTCCATGTTGGAGTGAAGGAGTTAGAGACCATCTCAGAGCCTGTAATATCATCAATGCTACCGTGCTGGACTGGTTTTCAGCACCTGACTCAACTCACCCTGCTCTGGGTGAATCTGTGCATCCTCCTGTTCCCACAACTCATGGAACAGTGCCCTACAGCTTGGACCATGAGAGGTAGCTCATCCCTTCTTGAACCTGTGACCTTCAGAGCTCCTTTGAGGTCAACCACCCTCCTTGTTCACATGGAGCAGTTCCATGTCTCCAAAGATGGCATCCCAGAAAAAGCAAAACTTGATACAATTTCACCATGGCCAACTTAAACACCTGCATCAGAAAGGTCGTTCTAACACATTTTCCATTTCCATGGATAGGCAAGACAACAATAATTGGAAGAATGCTGTTTTGTCACAGAAACTGCACAGATTTGATTCTCATTCACCTGGAGAAGAAACTTTAGGTGATAAGGAAACTGAGGGCCATCTGCCTCCTCCTATAGGAAATGTTAAAAATTAGACCTCCCAGAACCTGAGGGCAACATTAAAATGGAAAGCAAACTCTCAACCATGCTGGTCTGGCCATCATCCCTCCCAGGCTATATCTTAGGACAAGCTGAAGATGCACATGGAAAAGGAAACAACCTACCTAAATATAATCAAGCCCTTGTTTGCGATGGATCATTGCTTGACCACATCTATAAAGTATCCTCGAGGGACCTGGCTTCATTACCTGCACTCTCTGAAGTGATTTACAGCCCTGCAAACCTCTGCTGCTGCTCGAGGAAGAGAAGATTACAACAACCATATATTTGCCTGTAGAAATCACATCACCTGCCAGCTGGCCAGGAAGGAGGTTGGACAGTCCCTGTCTGCAGCTGACCTCTCCTCTTCCACAGGCCGCACGTGCAAATGCTGCACAGCACAACCTGGGACCACTCACACCAAAGGACATCTGACAGGAAACAGGAGATGCCACATCTAGGAGCCAGGCTCTTCTGGTGTCCCTGAAACACTACCAGATACAGGTGAAGATGCCCAAGTATTCTTTGACACCTGCATGATGAGAAAATGAAAGGATTAATATGATTTTATAATATTTTCCAGGGATTATTCCCTGGATTACTGTGATAGGTGCATGTTAGCAGTGGGGTTTGTTTGTTCTAAGGAAAGGTCAGTGGCACTGTATGACAATTTTCCCAGCTCACATACATATACAAAAAGCAGCTTATTCCTGATCTAGGCGGTGAACAGGTACAAAACTTGGCAATCAAGCTTTAGTTTTCCTGATAGTGTTTTTTTTTCCCCAGGAAAGCAGTCAGTGAGACCATGCCTCCAGCACAGCTCAAAACCAGCCTTCTTGGCTCTGTTTACAACAGCACAACCACAGAGTCTGGGTGTGAGTCAAAGCTCCATATGTACAGCAATCCACATACTCATGGAATCATGGAATGGTTTGGGTGAGAAGGGCCCTTAAAGCTCATCTCGTTCCAACCCTCTACCATTGGCAGGGATGCCACTCACTATGATAGGTCCCTTCTGGATTTGATCTTAGTCTTTCAGATACACAGAGAAGTGTTTCATTCTCAATCATCTGCAAATGCTGAAGCTCTAAAACGGGAGTTGAGGTGATGACAAAAAGCTCCAAATCCTTAGAAGTGAAACAAATAAGTGTTTGCACCGCCAGACTTGTGACCCAAAGGAAATGAGCAGCAAGGAAACCTTCCCAGATAAAAATCAGTTTATCCCAGCAACAAGTCTATCCCAAGTCTACAAGCACTTCCCAGTAGCTGCCTTCAGGTGACCCCTCAGATGGCCCCACAGCATCCCACAGGCCTGACACAGAGCAGCTCAGGCTCCTCCAGCCCATTCCAGGGATGTAACAGACCATGAGCAGAGCTTTAGTAGCTCAGCACCCAGGCTGAGACAAGCTAAAAGCTGAAAGCAGGCAAACACAAGGCAACTCCAGCCCAGTGGAGCCTCCCAGCATTGGCAGCCAGGGTCACACCTCCCACACTGCTGGGAGGGACGGAGCAGCTTCATGAGCAGTGAGAGCCCCATACGGCCACGGTTACAATGAGGAAGGAAAGTGGGAGGCAAAGCCAGGCTTAAGTGTCTCGTTGGGGCTGAGGATGAGAGGACATGGCCTCAACCTGTGCCAGGGGAGGTTTGGGTTGGACATCAGGAGGAATTTCTTCTCAGAAAGTTATTAAGCCTCAGAATGGGCTGCTCAGGGAGGTGGAGTCACCATAGCTGGAGGTGTTGAAGAAACAGCTGATGGTAGGACTCAGTGCTCTGTTCTAGTTCAAAAGGTGGTGACTGGTCAAAAGGTGGACTTGATCTTAAATATCTTTTCCAACCTAACTGATTCTGGGACAAGATAATTCTGACTGAAGAGTTGAGCAGCCCCCAGGTTACCAAACAGGCATGCCTGGTACACACACATCAGATGTGCGCCCCAGTTAACACCCAGCTACCCCAAAAGCCACCTTCCTGGTCCTCCATCCATCAAACACTCTCAAATCCCTCCTTTTCACCAGCTCTGGCACTTATTTGACCTCTCAGTGAGTCAACTCCAGAACTGCAGGGCTGGCTGCCAGCTGAATCCCTGACTGGACTGGGTTGAAAGGAACCTTAAAGCTCACCCAGTTCCATCCCCCTACCATGGGCAGGAACACCTTCGATTAGCCCAGGTTGCTTCAAGCCTTGTCCAACCTGCCCTTGAGATACTCTCATCTCCAGAATCTTGCAAATATCTGCAGAGCTGAACTTCTCTACTCAATCCTTACTTCTCAGGTACAGAGCTGTCAACAGTACCCCCAGTTACAGAGCAGTAAATTTCCTCTTGAAAATCATCTGTCCCGTGCACACATCCATGCCCAAACTGCACAAGAAGGAGCAAAATGGGAGCAGGATATCCTTGTGGTGAATGGAAATGGCACAGTTCTGCCTTGATTTATGTAGTCTCTGCAGACCTGGACAATAAAACAACAGACCAAAAAACCCAGGTTACAGATAATTCACCCCTGTGAATTATCCAAAGAATAATAAGCAAAGAATCCCTGTGCAATCTTCTCCCACACAAAGTGGTCCTGGATGGACAGGACAAACCCCCAGAATGGGGATGTTTCAGAGACAAAAGCTGCTGGGAACTTCTTGCAGTGACCACCAGGACCACTCAACTCATTGGGTCACTCTCTTCCCCCAGTTGGAAAACTGAGGTAGGAGTTGGTTTCCCATGGAAATATGAAATAGGAAATAGGCTAGCAAAGCACACAGTTGATCACAGAAGACCTACAAACAGCAAGATTCCCACAGTGGCATATCCACCAAACAGAATGAGTCCACATAGCGCTAATTGCCCAAGTAACATTAACAGTTGTAAGATAGCTTGATCCCATCCCCCAGCTCCCAACACTACATTTATGGAAACACTAAAAACCACAGACAAGGCCTCATAGTTCACCACAAAAATCAGGATCCATCATTGCTGCAATCGAACTGCATGGCATGCAGTGGAATTTTAGCAAGGAAATGGAAATCACACTGGCATACAATTGTTCCGCCTCCCTGTTCGCCTTCACACATTTCTCATAGGTCAATTTTAAAGAATTAAGTCTTGTTCAGTGAAACATCTGGTGGCTGTTGCTAGAGGAAACCGACTATCTGCAACATTTGAGCAAAAATAATGAGTTACATAAAAGCCAGACTGCATAGGCAAGGACAAGTGTTTTGCCAGTCTGTAAATCTCAAAACCTTACATGAAACCTCATGTTTAATTTCTGGGTTAGAACGCAATGAAATCAACTCACATGCATTACAAAACCCATGAAGATCTGAGTTTTCTCTAAGTTTATGAGGATATAATCATGCAGTACTGGAATTAACTTTCTAGGTAGCAACTGTCCTAAAGATTTTCTGCCAACAGCATAGACAGATGAATTACAGCTTAAAATGGACCATTTCAGCTTTAGGCACTTTCAGACTCAGTTCAAGACAGAACAAGTTCAAGAGTTAGAGAAGAAGGTTTTGTCTTTCACTGTTTGAGTCAGTTCTCCTATGCCTAGTGGAAGAATATTTCCCATTAATGCTACCAATCACCTTCTCCTCAGGTTTTCTCAGTGTCTGGAGACCAACATTGACCAGCACTGGGCTGAACAGGAGGAGTGATTTTGTGAGAAGTTGAGAGGAGCTCTAATGTATCACCATACACATCCACAAGACCGACCAGAAACCTTTAACATTTCAGAGCTTTGATGAGGCCTCTCCTGAAGTCCCACAACTGGAAGGGCAAAATTCCCAAGAACATCTCCAGCAGGCAGCTCTAATATATTGGAATTGCACTTCACATGATGTACCTTTCTACAAATAGATATTGCTGGTTTTTTGAGGAGTGCTTAAGCACTTAAATAATCCAGAAGCCTGATGGATGACTAATACAACTAGAAAGCTCCGTGTACAAAAAGAAATTTAGGCTTCCCCACATTATCAGGGCCACTCTCAGGATGCAAGCAGGGTAGAGAGGAGGCACCTGTGGTCCTCACAGCTGTCTCCCTGGTTTTGGACATCAGCTTGAGACTGCAGCTGCTGTTACTCTTGTTCATTTATGCCATCCAGGGAAAAAAATATGTACCTAAGGCCAAATTCCTCAAGCTGGACGTGGCTGACTGAGCACACTGAGGTCACTAAAGCAGTGCCAAGAGCCACCTCCTCACTCACAAGGATAAAGTCTGGTTCTGCAGCACAAGTGAGGGAGGCAAGTATCTGGCACTGGTTTCACTGGGGCTGGGAAGAAGTCAGGCCAGTGCACCTCAGGGAAACTGAGGCAGGAAACACGGAGGTGAGGACACACACAGACAAGTGATGGCATGAGGCAGAGTGTTGGCTCACAGCAGCACCTGTGAAAGTCACAGAATGGGAAAACCAGCACATCTTTAAATATTAAATTAAAATATGCAGAAAGTTTAAAGGAGGCAGAACAGGAAACAAGCTTCACCCAACTGAAAAAGCATGCTAGGAATGCAAACCTTGGGAAATAGGTATATCTGAGGCAAAAAAATCTTCCCAAGATCCTACACATCTCATAGGCAGGATACAGAAAAACAAGCCAGTGACTTCAGATCCAAAAGAAACCCTCCACAATATCACAACAGCAAAGCTTTAGACCACAGGAGCTTCTCTTTGAGCAAAAAAAAAAAGTGAAAGATGGCCTAGGAAGATGACACAGCCTCTGCTGGGCTAACAGAAGATATTAAAGCACTGTACTGCACCAGCCTGAACTACTCAAATGAAACACTTTTCAACAATTAATGACACTCCTACTACTGTCACCAAAAATAGACAAATTGGTTTTAGGGAATGAAGCTGCAAAAATAATTTGAGATACAATATCAAGTAAAATTGGAACCAGATTTCTCCTCCAGGCTGGAAGCTGCTGAGAGGATGAAACTGTGGCCCATCCACTGTCCCCCTCCCCCTGCCACTCCCAGCTGAAATTACCAAAAACCAAGAGCTCATGAAGCTTTCTACAGAGCAAATTCTAAATGGAAATTACAATTTTAAAATAATTTGGTTTGTTGCATCACTTTGGCCAAAAAGAGAAACAACATTCCCAAAGGATGCTGCACAATTATGGCCCTAAACAAAACATCCCAATGACTTATCAGGATCACTTAGTCTGCACAGAAAGAAAATTGTTTATCATTACATAAATGCTTTTTCAGAAGTCCAGAAAGGGAACTCTGGTGCCAGTTTCAGCCAAAAACCCCTTGTGCTAAGCAGGGACTTGCACTCCCTAAAGGTCACTACCTTCACCAAACCAGAACACTCACTGGTTTATTTTCATGAAATCAAGGGATCTACCCCAACTGGAATCAGGCCAACACTCTTATTACCTACAAATACTATTCCATTTGATTTCTGGAGAGGAAAATTGTCCCAAATTTTGAGTTTTCTGCTCATTCCATAGGTGAGCTGTTACAGATTAGATAACCTGGCCTTTATTTTATTTGTCACACAAACACACTTATACACAGAACACAACAACTCTGCTCTGAGCTGACCACAAGAGACTCTGAACTCTCCCTGCCTTTAATCCTGCCCAATTTCCTTGTTAGTCACTGACAAGCAATACTGCAGCTACCTACTTCTCAGCTCTACACGTCTCTTTCTAAAAATAATGCCAGGGAAAGGAAATCAGGGATGTAAGTTCCCAGATAAGTTACTTCAGATTAAAAATGCTGACAAAACTGAGAGGAAAAAAATCAAAATGGAAATAAGGAATAAGAATTTAACAACTTACATTTGGGTCTCTAAGTATCCTTCCTTAGGCTTGGCAGATATTTTATTGTTAATCCAGGTAAGATACTGGCTTTTTAGTGTCTTGCCTTATATAGAGAATCAAAGAATCACAGAATGGTTTGGGTTGGATGTGACCTTAAAGATCACAGTGTTCCACCCCCTCACATGAGCAGGGACATCTTCAGCTAGCCCAGGTTGCTCCAAGCCCTGTCCTGGTCTTGGACACTTCCAGGGATGGGCAGCCACAGCTGTTCTGGGCAACCTATGCCAGGGTCTCACCACTCTCACAGGGAACAATTTCTTACTTGTATTTAACATAGATTTCCCCTATTTTAGTTTGAAGTCATTGTCCCTTGTCTTATTCTGGATGAACAGTCCCTCTCCAGCTTCCCTGTAGCCCCTTCAGATCCTGGAAGGTTCTCTGAGGTGTCCATGCAAACCTTCCCTTCTCCAGGCTGAACAGCCTCAGTTCTCTCTGTTTCCACAATGGAGGTACCTCTTCTCAAATAGAGGTGAGTTTGGGCTTTTTAGGAAGGAGCATTTGAGCTCCAAGCTAAGACATTCCAGAACATCAAAGGCATGTGACACTCACCACCTGATGTGTAATTCACTTCTTAGGCTTGTTATCCAAAATCACAGGGCAGGGAGTGCTGGGGCACGGGAGCAGCAGAGCAGCCAGGCACTCATATCTGCACCGAACCTGGTAAGGAAGAAAACACATTTTAGGAAGTCTCCATGCAATAGTTTACACCAGTGACTTCCAATCTTACTGTATTACACTTAAAAACAAAAAAGGCATTATTTGGTTTCAGCTGGATATGGCAGCACCCAAGTACTGGGGATGAAACAAAGCCAAACCCCACTGCTCATAGGAAAATCATTCTCCCTATGTCAGGGCAAACTCATACCTTTCCATGCAATAAATGATGTGAACTTCAGTTCAGAAGACAGTGTGTTCTTAAAAAAATACACCTTTCTGTCTCTTCAGTAATTGGAGGTTTGGTTTTTGGTAAATTGTGTTTCCCCACCCTGGGAAACAGGTTCCCAAACCTGAACTTCCTTGACGCAGTGTGCCTGGGCTGGCTCCATCTCCTGCCGTGCTCCAGGCACTTTGGTCAGAAGGAAGCACAAGGGGTTTTTTTGTTTGTTTGTGACTTTCTTCCTTAAAAACACCCTCCAGAGCACAGGGTCCAAACAGCAATTTCTGAATGGGAGTGCACTGTAAGACATGTGTGGAAGTCAAACCAAAATGAAACTATTTCTGGGTAACTCTGCCCAGAGCAACCAGAGACAGCTTGTTCTGTTCTGCACTCAAAATTTGGGTATATAACACCCTTTGAAAGAAAACACATGGATAGTTCTAACAAAAATGAAAATTTAAAAAATCAGCCTTAAGTTCTGAGAAGCTCTGACTGTCATCTAAAGAAGATTCTTCTGAAACACCATGGGAGATTCCTTTACATAGGCTACAAGCAACCAGCTCCCCAATGGGTATTCCAAGCTAAGTTAGCAGTTTTATCCTTATTTTTCCAACTATTACAGCAAGGTAACAGTAAAGATCCATATTAATTTCTTAAAACAGAGGGTGTTTTTGCTTTTTCCAACATGAAGTGCAAGACAGACCAAAGCCACTTTGGCTTTGCTGCTGAGTGACACTACATTGACTGAAGCACATAGGAATTTGGTGTCCACCTCTGCCCTGTCCTTTTAGGAGCTTGTGGTCAGTGCTGTCCAAGTCACACCTGTGTCCTTCTGAAGTTGTTCATGGTTTCTGTCCTCCAGAAACCTGAAGGATTGCTCAGTAGAGGTGTAGCAGACTTTGAAAGTCCTCACGAGCTCCCAACAGCTATCATTAATTAAGCCTCCACTACAATTACCCAGCACCAGCTTCGGAATGAAGCCAACCACCAGCGTGAGGAACACATACCACTACTCCAGTGTACAAGCAGTGACACTCACGCCTCTCAAATGAAAAGGTATTAGTGTGCTGAATGTAGGCCTCAATATAAAATTTACTGTAAAGCATTTAAGGCCAACTTTGTTCTACTTGACACTAAAGTAATTCTAAGTTATTTGACCAGGTCAGAGGGTGCAGCAAGGAAGAACCAGCCAAACTTGCACCAAAACAAGACCTAAAAGAAAGGGAAAGCACACACACCTATTCACAGGAAAACAGAGATTGCAGCTTTATTTAGTCACTTGTCATCCACTCCTGGGCAAAAAACTGGAGCATCCCATTAAAATGACAGTCCATATATTTAAATCCTGAACACCCTTTCAGCTCTGCTGTCTTGTCACTTGGAACAGGCCCTACTTAAACTTAGAAGAAAAACTAAAAGCTGTGCATAAAAATTCCAGATGGGTTAATTGGCCAGAAACTTACTCAGTTTCCTTACACCAATCCCAATGTTTGGTGGTGACTCCAAACAAGGAAGCGAAACAGAAGACTCTATTTATAATACACTCCATGGTACAATGATTCACTTTAGGAATAAAGGTAAATAAATCATCTCATGCCATCCTAAGGTTCAGGTTTGAACCAGTGGTCAAGCATTATTCATGTTCTGCTCAAAGAACAAGACGACCAGCACATTACAGAGGATCAAAGTGTAATGTGGGAAAATCCCCATGCCAGTCAGATTCTGCCGCTTCTTACTGGCAAGGCCAAGTGACAAAACCCATCCCCACCTCATTCATGACCTTTTTTTAACAGACCTTTTGACCTGAAGCACAGCAAACATGACTCCCACATTCACACAGGTGTGACTCCAGCATCTTGAGAGAATCCCAGGTTCAAAAAGCAGGATTTGGTCTCCATTCTTTCCCTGGCCATACAACCAGAAATCCTGCCCATGTTAAACGTGGCCAGGAAGCCAGGATCCTTGTTGAGCTGCAAGCATGGCAGGGAGCAGAAAGACACCTCTGGCAGCAGCAGAAAGCAATAGTTAGCAAGTGAGAATGTGTGGAGAGCCCTGTTAGAGCACCAGTTTATCATGGTAACGAGCTCCAGCCTCTCCCTTTCCATCCAGCCTTGATATCCAAAGCCTGACGTTATGGAGAATCCAGGGAACACAACCCTGGGTGAAGGGAAGAATAAGGCAGAATGAAGAATGACAACAAAAGAGGAAGTCTGAAACTATGGCTGGCAAGTGGGACTCTATCTCTTGACAAATAATTAACCCTTTTTGCAGTTAATTAGCATCTTGAGACTCTGAGCCCATTTCCTGTGACATGTCCTAGCATGGATGGCTCCAGAGAGGCCTCAGGCCACACCTGCAGCTGAACAGGCCTTGATGTTTTACAACCATGCAGGAGTCGTGCAGGATCCTTCCATGAGGATGCTTTGCTTTGTACCAGGTACTTCAGCAAGAAGAGTTACCTATTTTCCAGAGTGCCAAAGGCAGGAGGACATGAAGCATTCACGGATGTGGAGCTGGGCACGGGTCCCATACAGCTGTATTCAGGACAAGACCCTCTGCATGAGTCAACAGAACACAGCAAAGTGGTCTCTTCCCAGCACATAGCCAACAAGCAGCATGTTGGTCAGCCCTCAAAGGCCACTTGAGGAAGTTCTTTACTTCTTCCAGGCGAGGCACTGGAACAGAGAGACTGTGGACTCTCCATCCCTGGAAGTATTCAAGGCCAGGTTGGACAGGGCTCTGGTCTAGTAGAAGGTGTGCCTGCCCATGGGAGGGTCAGAATGAGATGAGGTTTCATGGTCCATCCAACCTAAACCATTATCTGAATATCAGAGTAACATGAAGGCAACTTCAGGTAGAGTCTTACTTGTAACACAGGAATATCATGGGATGATATTCTTTAAATCTTTTAACTCATCAGGAACAAAGGCCTGCTTTTCTAAATTAAATTTCATGATATGTTTTCCCTGACTATACCTGAGGTGCTCCCAGCATGGAGCAGCACTGCGTGCTTCCAGCAGTAATCATTCCATATGATGTGGTTTGGTGACACCTCAGCCTGTGAGCACAGAGATGTGACAGCTCAGCTGAGGACGCTTATGAAGAGATCTCTAATTTATCCTTTCAATGAGAGCCTCTGATCCCAAACCGTGACCTGCCTGGTACAGCTTTCAGAGCCTGAAACTCAAACAGGGGAAGCCCACCCAAGGAGTATTTTACTTTTCACTTTGCGATGATTTAACCTTTCCCCCTGCAGCAGCTGCAGATACTGTGCAAGGAACAGTGGTCTGGAAGAAGGAGAGCGTGTGGCTCAGGGAAATACAACCACATATCTTAATATGAAACACCTGCTTTTTACTCTTTTTTTTTTTTTTTGTTGCAAAGAAATTGAGTTTTTCCCTTTTGGTATTCCTCACTGCAAGAGCAGAGGGTATCCCATGACAGCATCCAGAAAGGGTCTGAGTGCCCTGAGTTCACAGAGAAGGGTCAATACAGAGCATCCACCTTGACTAAACATTGAGTTATGAAAAATATTTAAAAGTGAGATTTTGAACCCTCATTATCTTATGGAAAAAGGCTTTGAGGAAGACTCTGATCATGATCTGCCCCGAGTGCCTCTACACAGCACTCACTCACCTTGTACCACCCTGTGAAGCACACAGGAAGCAGCTCACACACTCTCTATTACCATTATCACATTGCACTTCGCTCATATTTTGTATTACTATTATTTTCTTCTTTTCCAAGGATCCCTTTATGGGTTACATGAATCACACAGTTAATAGCCTTCTATTATCTGCAGAAGAAGTGTTGCCACTCCCAGTGCCTCTGGGAAGAGGGATAAAGCCCTCTTAAGTTTAAAGTCACACTAAAGGGCATTTGCTGTCAGACATAGCCAAGTTCACACTCCAGCTGTCAATTTCAACCCCACCATCATACAGTAATACTTTAAAAATAATAATAATAAAAACAAAATTAAAAAATAATCCCCTCTAGTCTAAGGAGTTTACTTGCAAGATCCCTTTGATTCACATCTGAAGATGAGCTGCTTCAGTTCTTCAAATTCTTTTGAAGAAAGGATAACAGAGCTGCTGGAGCACTCGCTGCTCCCAACCTGCACAGCAATGATGATTTGCTCCACATTCCCTCCTTACTACATGGGATTACTCAATCATTAACAGACTCTTGATTTACTGTAGTGCTCTTTCAAACAGCCAGCTCAGCTCATACACCTCTTCAGACCTAAGCACAAGCCAGTAACCCAAATGCAGATATTTAAGATCCTGTTTCCTTACTCGAGAGATTCAGAGAGCTCATCACACGCTCAGGTGACACCATGGCTCTCTAAAGAGAGGGAGAAACACTAAATTAAGCTGAGTACTCTCCATTACTCAGGACCTCTGCTGCTGCTCCTCAAGTTTTTAGGAGACCTCAGAGTTTTGCTGCTTCTGGTTCTCTTCCTCCATGTGTGAACCCCACAACAATCCTGATGTGCCCCAAATGTTGGGGAGATGCCTGCAACCTAGGACTCCAGCAGCACGTCTGAAGGAAAACCCACACATGCTCTCTGTACCCTGGAGGAACCAAAGAGCTGCAGGAACCCCCTGTGGTTTCTACCCATATCACACCCACTGCTGAGCAAGTCTAACTCATTACAGCAACAGGAGAAAACCAACCCAACAATACCTGGAAAACTCTGTGCCAGGTTAGAAACTCAGGGCAGTTCAGGAACAGGTTTGACAAGCAGTATATGGGAAAGGCAGGACAAAATCTCTCCTTTTGAGCATAGCAGGTACCTCTGCAGAGGTAACAGAAAAGACTTCAAACTGTGAACATTCCACAATAGGATGTTTCAGTCCTAGGGAAAGTATTGAAACACTAAGTTCCATGTTTAGGTATGAAACTACATTAATGGCTCCTCATTCGTGTTTAAAATTACTAGTTTAATTGGTCAATGTCTGATTAAAACTAGATTTTTAGCAGGCAAGATTTAGATTTTTAAATTTTTAGATTAGGAAGCTAAAAAAGCAACCCACAGTTGGTCAGCCACAACACAAACACAAGGGACATACTGGGATGACCCCTATATATGTGTATACACACACACACATATACATATGACACAGAGTAGGACTAGGACATTAACTTGTGCTGCTTCACTCTTGGCTGTCCCTGCCCCATTCTGGGCTATCAGCTGATTGCCAGCCCTGCTGCCTGCTGGATCCCACACTGGGAAAACTGAAGAGAGGCATTATGATCACCTCCTCCCACTTTCTGCATAAAAAGGTGGAATTTCAATAATTTTTCCCTTTTAAAGGGACCAAGAACTTTATGTTCAACTCCTTTCTTCATCCCTAATTTTTAATTTTATTTCCCTCCTTTCCGTTTCTACCTCTCCTCTCTGGAATGCTTTTACTCCTAAGTCTCAGTACTTTGTACAGCAAATCTTCTTTGAACAGCACAGCATGGGAGGCCTGTAGATATGGACAGTATCCTGGAAACAGCTGGAGATTTCCTCTCCTGTAAGAATCCCTAAAGGCATCCTCCAGATCTCTTCAGAAATACCACCTCCTCATGCTGCCCCAGGATTCTGGAAAGGCAGGAGGTTCAAAAAGGTGGAATTAATAGTAGGAGAACACTTGTGTCAATTCTATCCATGACAATTGCAGATGATTCAGGGAGCAGCAGACTTCTGCAGTCTGCTCCAGGATCTGCCACTGCTGGATTACAGATGTTGGCATGGACACAACTACCCAGTCCTACCAGCATTCATTTTATGGACATGCTGATCTTGGGTTTGTCCCATCACTTTTGTCTGTCCAACTTCCTAAACCAACAGCTTCTACACAGCCCCAGAGCAACGTTCAGAGGTTTGCTGCCTGCCTTTTAAAGAAATCCTCCCAATCCCAAGTGTCTCAGGCATTTTAGACTGCCCAGGATAGGCAGCTTCTCATTCACCTTCAACTCCACTTTCTCTCTCCATTATGTTTTCCAACCATGGTGAAGGTGCAATGACCAGAAATGCACAACACAACAGTAGTCACACACTCACCCACTGCAATTTACTCGGTGTATTACTCAACGACCCTAATCCTTAATCAGATTAATATTTCAACCTTCCAAAAAATAAAACCATGTGTACAATCTGGAGCAAGCAAGAAACCAGTGTGTCAACAACAACTGAGTCAATGCCAGGGAGGTGAATCCCAGCAGCTCCAGGCTGTGCCCATGCCAACCAAAAGGGTTTTACCACTCACCTGCAAAAGGGTTTCTTTCACAAGACAAAAAACCCCACACCACTCAGCGTGCTCCTGAACAGCATGGCAGACACCCAAAAATCCTGTCTGAGTTCCCAGCAACTTTTCTCATTCAGCTGGCAGTGTGCTGCCAACTTCAGAGGAGTCTGGCATTTTTGGAGGATGGCAGAAGAACTCTGGAAGTACTCTGAGTATTCCTGAGTACACACTGAAGGCATCTTCTTCATTATGCTCGTAGGTTGAATTACATATTTAATTAGAAACAGCTTCAACAAGAAGGTGCTAAAGTTGAACATGGAGGATAAGTCTCACTTCACACAAGGAGGCAAACCCACACAAAGAAGCACATGCCAGAATTGGCCACCTCTGTGCACCATCTCACACATACTACCAACTTCTCGCAGAAGCTGAAGTAAAGTGTTATTTTGCAGAGATAAGCTTCATGTTACCTTGAAGGCAAACATTACATTTCCCACAGTTAGGAAATTGCATCTGTATGAAGCTGCTTTGACTCAACTTCCGCTTTCAAGCCCTAATCTTCAAAGTAGCTGTCAATTAGAAATGTCTGTTACCAAGTAATCTGCTCTACACACCACATCGTGTCTGTCTCCTTTGAAGCTTTAATACCCACTGGTGAGGATGGCTTTGTACCAGTAGATCACTCGTGAACCTTTTGCACTGTATTCAGATCCCAATTTAATTCTGCCAACAGCCACACTGGAAGCGTTGGCCAATGACAAACACAAAAAGCTGTTTGGCATCCTTGAGCCTCAAAGCTCTGTCCACCACACAAAAACACTGTTTACGTGTTGAGAGAGACAAGTAGAAAGTCCTTGCAGCACAAGGTCATACCAAGCTCTCTGGAAGACTAAATTTAGCCACCTGTGCCTCAGGCAAGTCTGTTAGTTAGGGGAAGCTTGGATACTGGTGTGGAGCACTGCTCCTAGGGTAAATGCCATGGAAGACTTAACTCCATTTAATTGCAAATGCTCTTGAAGCTATTAATGGGGAGCCCAATCCCAATCCATCAAAAAGGTGCTGTCTCCGAGTACTCCACAAACTTGGCACCGGGACACTGTGATCCTGTTAGGGCTGGTTTGCTTGAAACTGCTACGTTCAGAGTGAGCAGGAGGAGCCCAAGAAGATGTAACAGATGGGGTTTCAGCGCAAATATATTTCAGAACACCTCCTTAGCAAGCACATTTCCTCCTCTACCTCACCTCACACTACAGTTCTAACAGCTACACGAGAGCGAATAGACAGGAACTCAGGGATTATTCCAAGCTTCAGTAAATGTTAGCAGAGGCTGACTGAACAGTTTGTGAAGACAAGCCCCAGTTTACCAAAAAGTTTATCAGCCAACAGTTTTTTTCAAACATTTAATAATTTTCCAAGCCAAAGAGGCAGGGGTGACTCAGTTTGTTCAACTGTGTTAGGTTTTAGGATCAGTATCAGACACAAGCCCACGGAAGGACCACAGCAGTCAACTGAGGTTTGATAACCAGGATCACTGCAAGACTCTATCCCGCAGGAAAAAAACAATTTAACAAATCTGGTTTCAAGACACCACTGAGGAATTTCTGAACTATCTGCCTCAGCCCTACAGGCCTTCAGAGATGCTCAAGAACCTATTTTCATGCCAGAAACTCAAACAGGAGCACTAGCTCAAGCATACAAAGCCAGGATTACTAAGATGACTGCACCAAGTCCAACCAGGCACAAGGTTTCTCACATTACATGTTGAGTGTATATGGTCCAAAAGGCATCTGGAAGTCACGCTCCATCCCCTAATGCCTCTGCAAACAGATGGTGTCACAGAAGGCTACCTGAACATCCAACAGTCACTCTGCACATCACTGCTCTTACCAAACCTGTCCTTGCAGAGGCTCCAGCCAGGAGGATGCCATGACCCCCAGGTCCCCCATCCAAAACCTGTTATCACCACAGCAGCCATGTTCCCCCCAAACCCCCATCTTCAATCACATTGTCTCCTTAAAGTCAAAGCACCAGGAAGAACAGAACAAGTGGCTCCAAAACATCCCACTGCCAGTCATGGATCATGACAGGCAAAGGCATTCTGGCATGCCCAGTAATTCCTAACACTTAGAAGGAATAAAAACCACCAAGTACCAGCACTGCACCCAGCAAGTCCACACAAAACCAAAGAGCTGTGAATTGTGTTGGAGCCTAACACCAGTTTCGGATTTTAATCACAGAATACCAGGGATCTGAGCAGAGATATTCCCCCCAGAGATGATTTACCACACTGGCATTGCATCTATCACAAGTCAAACTGAAGCCTCAGCACTGCCAACACTGCACAGAGCTGCTTCAGAATGGGAAACTGGTCAAAACCTTTCCAAAGAGGGGACAGCTGGGAAGCAGTATCAGATGCCAAAGTGGCTACAGGCCTGATGTCAGCTGCAGCTGATCATTTGGAGAACCCAAGGACCTCCAAAGCACCCAACCCAGCACTGAAGGTAAGCCAGCTGAGGTAGGCTGTGGCTAGAAAAACAAAAGAACAACCAGGGAATGAAAATTATTCAGGGTGGGGAAGCATCATAAAATCATAGACTGATTTGAGTTGGAATGGACATTAAACACCACCTTGTTCCACCTCCTGCCATGGGCAGGGATACCTTCCACTAGACTAGGTTGCTCCAAGCCCCATCCAACATGGCCTTGAACACTTCCAAGAACCTCACTACCTGGAGGAATGACACATAGCAGGTGTTTTAGAAGTGTTTATTTCCATCTAAGAAGTTACTTAAAGCACGTGCTGCCCCAGTCTCTTCCCCCAGCACAAACCAGAGTGCTGTGACCTGCCAAAAAGCGACAGCAAGAATGAATCGGCATGAAACTCCTACAGGCGAGACCTTTGAAGTCTAACCTGGACTTGAAAAGAGACAACTACAAAGCCTGTGGCCTCTGCTTCATTAAAATAAGATGCTAAAGGTTCTTAAGTTTCATTTGCTCATTGAAACTTGTTCTTTTAAGATCTAGGAAATAAAAATAAGCTGCAGAAACTAAATTGGCCTTGTGCATTACAAAGGAAGACAGTTACAAGGTAACTAAGGACGGCCAAGATCGGGCAGGATGGGATTGCTGCACAACAAAGCAGCTTGTTCCAACCTTGGGAAGAGTCAAACTCTTCCACTACACTTGTCAGAACTGCCACCTTCGACGAACGATATTAAAGCTGTATTTTAGAGAACTGCCTCTCATTTGTTGTAATAGACCCAAACAGCATTCAGATCCAGAAGGAATTTTGAGTGATGAGGAATGAAAGCTTGGAGATCCAGCAAGTCTGAGAGACTTCAAACTGCTGCTCTTCCAAAACCCACCTAAAGAATTTTAGACATGAGAAGTAACGTTAATGGCTGGGCTCAATGACTTTAAAGGTGATGCCAACCTGAACAAGTCAATGAGACAATTTATGTATCCCTCCTTGCTGAGCACAACATTAGACAGATGCAGACAGATTTCTTGCGTTAGTTTTCCCTGTTGTGAGCCCTCCATTAATGTGAACAATGACAGCTGAAATGATCTGAAGGTATCCTCTGACTTGTAACTCAGAAATTAATGTGCAAAACAAAGGAACACTGAGTTTGGCTTATTGCTACAAACAAGATATTACCTGTGCCAGGGCCTCACCACCCTCACAGAAAATAATTTCTTCCCAATATCAAAGCTAACCCTGCCCTCTGGCAGTGGGAAACCATTCTGCCTTGTCCTGGCATTCCAGGCTCTTGTCCCAGCTCCCTCTTCAGTTCTCCTGGAGCTTCTTTAGGCACTGGAAGGGGCTCTGAGGTCTCCCTGGAGCCTTCTCCTGATGAACCCTCCCAGCTTGGCTCCAGAGCAGAAGGACTCCAGCCCTTGAAGCCCTTGGTCTCCTCTGGACTGGCTCCAGCATCTCCACATCCTTCTGATGCTGGATCCCAGAGCTGGAGGCAGCTCTGCAGGTAGAGTCGCACCTGAGCAGGGCAGAGGGACAGAATCCCCCCTCGCCCCTGTCCTGCTGCCCACACTGGGGGATCAGCCTAGGGCATGGCAGGGGTTAAATCATGAACTGAGCTCTGCAGCAAACCAATAAGATGGAAGAGACCATCTTGTCTAACATAAAATAAATAGCTCCAGGAAACATGTCAGACAGGTTGGTTTCACGGAGTTCAAATAGGTTTCTCCTACAACTTGATGTAACTACCTCTGGCACTGATGCACAGTGATTCCTTGTGGGCTGGGAAAAAGGAGCAGCTCTATAGGAAGCAGGTATTTCAGAGGTTTTTTTTACCTCAGCACAAACTGCATGAACTCCCCAGGCTTTATCACTAGACATTAAAACATGTATATAGGACAGCAGCTACTCAGGATATTTAATAAATGATGTGGTCTCCTCTAATGCACCCCACACAACGTGGCCAACTCATCTAAGAGAGCTACAGAGACACGATGACCTCAGGAAAAAGATTTGGGACTGCAAAAAAAAAACCTTCACATTTTTGTAAACAGCCACAATATTCCCAGCCTAAAGGAATGTCATAATATAACTGTAAGAAGAAGGAAAAAAATGAGCAGGAGAGCAGAGGCAGACAGGAAAATAATTTTCCCATCTCCCTGGTGAATATCCCCAATTCCTGCATTAAATGCTCAGAGTAGCAAATCCAAGCTATTCAGTTGTCTTCCACCACACAGAAATTGTCAGGCTGATCTTGAGGGTGGAATCACTGTCAACTTTTCAGGCTATTAAGCTGTTCTCCTGAAGAGATTTGCTCAAAGATGAGCAAAGCAAACCAGAAGATTCAGACAGGTAAGAGACACCTATCCATTGCAGAAGATGGGCTGCTCCAAATGGATCTGACAAGAAGGAAGAACATACAAAAAGCCAGGAGAAAATGGTAATTTCACCCCTATTGAGTTTCATTGTTGCTTTTGCCAATTTCTAGCAAAAAGGGAATTGTTTAGAAGGTAGGAAGAGTCTGATGAACCAGAAATTAAATGGGCCATTTAACAAGGAATTCAAATATCTCCTCCCTCAAGTGACAAACAAAGGTCGGGGGCTGGGGGGTGTTAATGTGGAACAGAGATGAACTAGGTACAAAAATTCTGAGATTTTACTGCTACATATAATCCCAGAATGGGTTGGGTTGGAAGGATCTTAGAGCCTACCCTATTCCATCCCCTTGTCACAGGCAGGGACACCTTCCACTAGCCCAGGTTGCTCCAAGTCCCATCCAGCCTGGCCTTGGACACTTCCACGGGTGTGGCAGTCACAGCTTCTCTGGGCACCCTGTGCCAGGGCCTCACCACCCTCACAGGGAAGAATTTCTTCCCAGTAATACAAATAACCCCATCCTCTGGGAGTGGGAAGCCATTCCCCCTTGTCCTGGCACTCCAGGCAAGGCTACAGCCAGCAAAAGAGAAATGTCCAGAGGCAAAATTCAGGCTGAGAATAGGAAGGCAATGAGTTGCGTGACAGCATCTCAAAGAATTGCTCCCACACTTGGGCTTGGATTCATTACAGTCTGAGAAGGTTTTGGGACAACTGGAAACCTGCAAAAGAACAAGGACTGAATGGATCAAAACAGCACCACGACAATGGGCCCTGCAATCAAAATCAAAGGTTCCTCTCACACTGCAGATGAGGAAAGCCAGCAGATCCAGAGAAGAGTATATTTGAGGAGGATGCATCTTTGGGGGGAAAGAAGGTGATTCATAAGAGCCTCATCTCCTCAAGAACTCCTACAGATGGGACAAGAATTAGCCATGTGAAAATTCACAGCTAGAATAGAATCAACATAGTGCAATTCAGATGGAAAGACAAAAACAAGGGTCAGGAGTGTTTCTTCACAAATGCTGTAAGTCTAAAAGTATGATGGAAAAAATCAAATGTCTGGTTTGCAAGTGGACATAGCAAGTTCATTTAAAACACAGTGGAGAGTAGAGGAGCCACTAGACATTAAAAAAACCACAATGTGTTAACCAGGCTCCATGCCACACATGTCACCAGAGCAAATGCCAGGTCAGTGCGTGACACCAGGACCAAGTTCTTAAACAGCAAAAGGTGATTCCTTCCCAGCAGTGGATGACAGAAGCAGCAACTCATAGAACCATGGAATGTTTGGATGGGAAGGGACCTTACAGCTCATCCCGTTCCGTCTCCTGCCATGGGCAGGGACACTTTCCACAATCCCAGAGTGTCCCAAATCCTGTTCAGCCTGGCCTTGGACACTCCAGGGATGGGACAGACACAGCTTCTCTGGGCCACCTGTGCCAGGGCCTCACCATCCCCACAAAGAAGAATTTCATCTTAACATCTCATCTAAACTAATTCCTGCCTTCACTTTGTATAGCAGTTGGAATATTGGTGTGAGCCCTACAGTGTGATCTGACCAAGCAATCAAAGCCAACCCATCTCTAGAGCAAGACTAAATGTCCAAGAAGGAAACAAAATCTAAATTTACAAGCTTTTAGTAAGGGAAAAAAGGTTAGAAGCCACATGATCTATTATTGTGTTAATGAATCACCAGAAAACATCTTCCAAAAATTCAAATGGTGTTTTATACACACTCTTGAGTGTGTCGAGCTTGGCCATCTCCTCTCTCCCTGCTTGACTCCAGAAATCAAGCTTTTGGTGGCAAAATATGATGAGGTGATAGTAACAGCCTCACTTTACCCCAGAGTCACACAGGAGGAGATGGGGAAGTGCCCTTGGCTAAAGCTGGTACTAGAGAGTCTCTTGGCCCAGCTTTCACAGAACAATTCAGCAGAGTCTGGACAACCCAGCCCAGGCAGCCATGCTGGGCAAACCAGAGCTGGCCTAAAGACCAGCCTAAATTGCTGCAGGGCTAATTATATTGTACAAAATTAAGCCATGTCTCAGGAGTCAGGGCCTGTTGTCTTTTTTACCCTTCTCCTTCTTCCTTTTGCAGTGGACAGAGCACATCAACAAGGGAAAATCAGCTGATACACTCCATTGAAAAAAAGCAAGAATACTACAAGGCAGAATCCACCACAGATCTCTGGAGAGAATAACTACAGTATAAAAGGAAAAATCTTTCATGTACATAAATAACTGGTAAAGAAGGGGGAAGAACATATCACTGGTCCGTTCTGCAGCAAGGACTCACCAAAGGATTCTGCTTTACACAGAGCTGTGTTACTAAGATGACAACATTTGCTACTCTGAATAATTCAGGATGAGAAGTAAATAAGAGCAATGACTCCAAGGAATTGCAGTAAAATCTCGTGATATGAGTGGGTGATACAATTCACAGAGCAGCACATCAGGAACAACCACCCTAATGTCAGCTTCAAGAAACATGACAGACTGAACTCATGCCAACCCTAGGAAGCAGGACTACAGCAGAATATTCCACCAAAAACCATGGCTCCATGGTTTTAAGATCACTAATGAACAAGCACAACATTTGTAATTACAGAGACAATAATATAGGATAAAATATCTCTAAAACACCTCTAAAAAGGTATCTGCACCATAAATATAACCCAGCACCTCTGTCAATGTCCTCCATTGTCCTGTGCCCCACTCCTCCTGCCTTACCTGTCTCAAGGAGGCTGGAGCAGAGCTGGTAATGACATGAAATACAAGAAGAGCCACAGAAAGTCTAAATATATGAGGACAATTCAGCCAAGAGACTACCAGGAATGGAAAAAGTATTTTCCTGAAATCATGAATATAATGAAGAGAAGTGTAAAGGTTCCTAAATTCAACACCTGGCTCAGGGAGGTCATGAACTGCTGGAGAGAGAAAAATAACACACTATTACCCTGGATTAGATCTGCTGTGTTTGTGTTCTCCCCTCCCCAAGCATCTGCTCCTGGTTACCAGTGAGCGGGATACCAGGCCAGATGGATTCCTGGTCTCATCTGGTAGCACTTTTTAAGGCATTACACAGGATTTCATCTGTTAACCTGAAAATACACAGTGGCTGATTGCTTCCTAAGAGCTGGAAAAGGGAGCAGTGTCAGGGCAGGGAAAGCTGCAAGTGGCTGTGGACTAGGATGGACTTAGGATCTTGCCCAGCTCACAGCTCCCCTTAGAGTGGAGTTCTGAACCTGCCTCAATATTTTCCATTGGTGACTCCAGCACAGCAAACCAAGTTGTTGCCAATACAGAGAACTGGAACACCATGAAAACTCCTATGGAAGAGCAAGATAGATGGGCTGGAATGAGGCAAGGTTACACACTTCACAAGAAACGCTACTATGAACTAGAAAGCTCTTTAATCCAAGGAAAAGAGAGACAGGATATTCGCTTGTTGCCATGGCCCATGAGCCACCAACCTGTCTCAGACATGAAGGATACCAGCACAAAGGCACGGCACAGCATCCCAGAGAGCCCTCCCCTGACATTTCCTGCTCTGCTCCCCTCAGGGATTAGCTTTGAGCAAACATGTGCAGGGAAGAGAGCAACAGAACATGGGGAAGAGTGACTGTGGTTTGAAAATACAGAGCCAACAGCTGGGCCAAGCTTTTCGAAAGCACCAATAGAGAGAAGAGCTCATTTATAGGAAGAAACTCTGGCATAAACACCGACAGGTTTGTCCCAGTTAAATGTATTGTGAGAATCTGGTGTGAGTTTCCAGCCCTCATGTCCAAAAACATAACTTACACGAAACACAGCAAGGAGCCCAAACTTGTGAGGGCTTTTGGCCAGCAGTTGAAAACACACAGTTATAGATTTGCAGAGGAAAGCAGAGAGATGAGACTCTTCTTCCCCACCACACAACAGCTCCTAAAGAATAAAAATTGTGGCAGCCCGGTCCAGAAAAAGTGATTTCAGGGAAGGAACTGTTTAAAGAAACACTTGTATCAGAAAAAAGCTTAGGTGCTTACAAAGGGTGTGAGCATGAAGCCCTGATTTTATCAGGCCAATAGTCTAAAATTGCACTGGAGTCAGCAAGATTTTTGCCAAAAAGCTGGAATATCAGCGGTGCCGGAGTGCCGCTACACCAGCAACCAGAACTTCAATATGGAAACTGAGATTTCCCTGGCACCTCTCACCTCCATCCTCCACTCTTCCTAAGTACATCTGCATGTTTTTTTACTAATAATGATTTATTTTATTACACACCATGATATTTAAATTCTTTCTTATCTGGTCACACCTTGCCAGCGGTCACCTTCCCAGAACAAGAACTCCTGCTGATATTTATCATTGGCAGCACCTCCAGCTCATCCCTGACTCCAAGAGCTCCAGTGTGAACCCAGATTCATGTGCAAATAACCACCAGCGTGTGCATCTCTCTACAACAGCAATATCATGAAACCCAAACTCTCTCATCAGTAACACTTCACCACCCAGGTGGCACTTCTAAAACTTGAGCCACTGGCAAGCATTGAGGAATTTTGCAGCCTGAATCTCTGCAAACTCATTAATTCCAAGGCACTCTTTGTGTTTTTTGGAATGTGGAAAAATGCTGCTAATATTTGATAAGAGCTTCCCAACAGGAACAAAGCTCATGATTCCCAGTTTACCCATCATCCTCTCCCAACAGAGTTACCAACACAACACTGAACCAGGGATGTAGATATGGTTTATCTGGGTAAATCACAGCCAGCAGCTGGGGAGCTGAGAGAACGAAAAGGCAGATCCTGAAGAACCTGGGGAGTGGCTGCACAAGCTGACAGGCATTAGGTCACTAGTAAAAAAAACCAGTCAAGTCTGAGGTCACACCCGTGATAGTGGGACTTCAGACAGGTAATAGAAACCAGAAATGAGTGAGGTAGAAAATGTCACATGAAGTCAGGCACGGGACACAGCTCAACAGAGCTTGGACTCTGCTCAGAAGACTTCCCAGGAACAGAGAAGTCACTGTCAAGAAAGGCTAAAGGGGACTGCTGGTAGCCGTGAAACATTTGGAAGGGAAGATGTCACCCTCCTGAGGCAGTTGAGGCTGCCCCATCCCTGGAAGCGTCCAAGGCCAGCTTAGACGTGGTTTTGAGCAGCATGGTCTAGTGAAGGTGCTCCTGCCCATGGCAGGGCGTGGAATGAGATGACCTTTAAGATTTTTCCAACCCAAACCATCCCGATTCCATGATTTGGATAAGACAACAAACCCCAGCCCTTAGAGTTCCACAGTGTGCCAAATAGCATACGGAAATTCTTCCCAGGCGTAGAAGGGATAAATAACTTCTTCACACAAATAAGTTGCAGATACACCTCCAGTTACACAGAGCACTTCGCTGCCTCAGACTGGGAACACCACCAGGTTCAGCAGTCCCCAAGGCGCCTCCGGCTCCTTCCCCGGCAGGTCCCTGCCCGGCACAGCCGGGACAGTCCATCAGCTCGGGCTGCCCCGCTCCCCCGACTCAAATCCCCCCGCTCCGCCCCGCCGGGAGCACCAGCCCAGCGCCCCGAACCCGCCCCGCTTCCCCTCGCCCACACCCGGGGGGGAGCCGCGACCGCCGGGGTCCCTCGGGCCGCCCCTCGGCGGCTCCTCCGCCGCACCGGGAGCGCCGAGCCCGGCGGAGCCTCCGCCGCGGGCGGGCCGCGGAGCCGCCCCCGCCCGGGCCCCGCCGCCCGC
>QUSF01000015.1:1060850-1093079 GCA_003676055.1 Chloebia gouldiae
AAGGAAGGAAAAGAAAGGAAGGAAAAGAAAGGAAGGAAAAGAAAGGAAGGAAAAGAAAGGAAGAGGCGAGGGAAGGGAGGGAGGAAGGGAGGAAGGGAAAAAAAGGAAGGGAAAAAGGAAGGAAAGAAAGGAAGGAAAGGAAGAGGCGAGGGAAGGGAGGGAGGAAGGGAGAAAGGAAGGAAGGAAAAGAAAGGAAGGGAAAAAGGAAGGAAAGAAAGGAAGGAAAGGAAGAGGCGAGGGAAGGGAGTGAGGGAGGAGAAAGGGCCGGGCCGTGCTCACCTCTCCGGCCGGGCAGCGGCGGCCCCGCGCTGCCGCTGCCGCAGCCCAGCGCCTTGCGGGGAGCGCGAGCGACCAACACTGCGGAAACAAGGGGACAGCGGGGCTGAGCAGCGGCGCTCGGGACGCCGCTCAGCCCGGCCCGGCCCGCTCCCGCCCCGGCCCCGCACCCTTGCGGAACGCGCGCCCGCGCTGGTCCGCCTTGGTCCGCGCCATGCCGGCCCGGCCCCGCCCCGCAGCGCCCGCCGCAGCCCGCCAATGGAGCGCGGGGCCGCCCTCACCGCTCCCCTTCCCGCTCTGCTCTCCCGCCGGGACATCGGGAGGAAATTCCCTGGGAGAGGAGAGAGGCACTCGCACAGGTTGCACAGAGCGTCTGTGGCTGCCCCATCTCTGGGAGTGTTCAAGGCCACGCCGAACGGGGCTTGGAATAGCCTGGTCTAGCGGGAGGTGTCTCTGCCCATGGCGCGGGGTTGGAATGGGATGGGATTTACGGTCCCGTCCGTTCCCGGACGGTTCCAAAGCATTCCCGGACTCCACAAACCG
This sequence comes from Chloebia gouldiae, assembly GCA_003676055.1. Lineage (NCBI taxonomy): Eukaryota > Metazoa > Chordata > Aves > Passeriformes > Passeridae > Chloebia > Chloebia gouldiae. The sequence continues at coordinate 1,061,670 of QUSF01000015.1, forward strand.
GTCCCGGAACGGTCGCTCCGCGGCCGCGTTCCCGGGGGAAGGGAAAGGAAGAGGAGGGTGTCGGGCGGTGCAGCGGCGTTTCCGGTCCCCCGCAGAAGATGGCGGCGCCCAGCGCGCTGCTGGCCTGGTGCGTCCAACACCTGCGCGGGGACTTCGGGCTGGACGTGGGCGAGGACGTGGTGAGGTGAGCGGGGCCGGGGCCGCACGGGGCCCTCCTGCCCTCTGGCAGGGTCTCCTCGGTCCAGCGCGGAGGAACACGGTGTGTCACAGCAGCTGTCGGGCGTTTGCTCGGGGTTGTGGCTCAGGTGGAGATGTGGGGAGGGGAATTGGCGGGAGGGGGAATGCGGGGTGACAGAATCGCAGATTGCTCTTAGTTGGGAGGGATCTTAAAGGTCATATCGTTCCATCTCCTGCTATGGTCTTACGACGGTCTCCACAGAAACCCGATCCGAAAAGGAAAGGTAAATGACACACCTGTGCGGTGAGACCTCGGAACATCCGTCCCTCACCCATTTCTATCCACCCCGGCCCGCCGTAGGTACATCTTGTCCATCACGAACGAGGATGAGATCCGGGAGTACGTTGTTGACCTTGTTCAGGGCACTGAAGGGAAGAAGAGCTGGTTTGTGGAAGAGCTGCTGAGCAGGTGGAGGAAATCCGCCCAGCTGCCCTCCGAGCCCTTCCCCGCCTATCGGAAAAAGGACGGTGAGTGGTGCCGAGCTGAAAGCTCTCAAATAAACTTCGTTATTGCCGTGACAAACAATTCCATGCCACGAATCCCTGTATGGATACCAATCCTGATTGTTGGGACAGTTGAAAGCCCATTTTCAGTCCTGAAGTAGAATCCAGGGATATCTTTCTTCTGCTGGCGTTAACCCAGCTCTTTCTGTGCTTGCTCACACTTCCAGAGGCTTCGGAAGGGCTGCGGGCTGGGGACCAAGGGAAGAAGGGGAAGCGCAAAGGGCGGAACAAGCAGGAGACCCTGGCATACTCCGAGCCCTGTGCTCACGGGGAGGAGGTGAAAACCCCACTGGACCTGGCCAAGGTGAGTGTGGGGGGCACGCCAGGGAGGCTGGGGGTCACTGGAAAGGCTTGGAACCTTGAGCCTGGGGAAAGAGGGTGTCAGACACTGATAAAGATGTGATTGGAAAGTGGAAATGAGTGCCTGGGACACGTCAGACTGGGATGCCCAGGTGGGCATTGCTCAGGCCACACCTCAAATCCTGGTGTCAGTTTTGGGCCCCTCACAAGAAAGGCAGTGAGGAGCTGGAGCATGTCCAGAGAAGGGAGAAGAGCTGGGGAAGGGTCTGGAGCACCAGGAGTGGCTGAGGGAGCTGGGGAGATTCAGGAGGAACTTTCTGGCTCTGCACAACTCCCTGACAGGAGAGGACAGCTGGGTGGGGGTTTTCATCTGTTCCCAGGAAACAAAGGACAGGATGAGAGAAAATGGCCTCAAGCTGTGCCAGGGGAGGTTTAGGCCGGATATTAGGGAAAAAATTAATGGAAACTGTGGTCACATACTAGAATGGGCTGTCTAGGACAGTGATGAAGTCACTATCCCTGGAGGGAGTCAAAAAACATGTGGATGTGGTACTTGGGGAGGGAGGAAGGGAGAGAGAGAGGAAGGAGAGAATTGAAGGAGGAAGAGGGAGGGGGAGAGAGTAGAAAGGAGTTATTGATGGGTCTCTGATCTTGGAGGGCTTTTCCAACCTAACCATTTCCATATTTCTGTGATATCCAGGCTGGGGAGAAAGGTTGTGTTTGTTTGTGTCTATAACTGGGAGTAAAATAATCATCAGCCAACAAATATGCCAGCATGGATTTCTCCCCCAGAAAGCCTGAGGGGAGAGAGCAGGTGAAGGAAGTTGAGGCTGTAATTAGGAATAAAAGGGATTTCTTTAAATCAGAAATGAGGGTGGGGAATTCAAGCCACCAAGTGGTTAGAACATCCTTTCCTACTGTATTTAAACTATCTCAGTCACACCAATTAAAGCTTTAATTAACAAATTAAATACTTTAGAAAGAAACTGTGGAATAAGACCATAGAGACACTAAAACCTGAGAAATGCTGCAATTCCTGAGTAAGGAGTGGAACTTGAATTCACATTTTTAAATGGAACTCTTTGGAGCAGGGAGGCTGCAAGGGCTGAAAGTATTTGTAAAAGTGTTTATAGGATAAACCACAACATTTTTGAATTGGTGGGTTAAAAGTGGACAGTGATGTTCTATTTCCTTGTAGTTACCTTCTAACTTAATTAATTAAAAAAAATGGCCACAAAATGGACCACAGGTCATGGGGTCTCACACTTTTATGAGTTTTGATCCATTTATATATTGGTGTTAGTTGTCCAATTACAGCTCCAGCCCATGAAGTCCCATCCTTCTTGTTTTCTCTCTTCAGCTTACGTTTATGCTCTTGGGCCTGAGGTTTACATTGGCTGTCCTTGGGTCCCCAGCTAGAGCAGGAATTGTTTTGTCTACCTATTCTATGAAGAGAGCTTACTATCTCCTAATATGAAGCCCAGACCCACACACTAAAGCAGAATAGAATCTGAAAAATATAAAAGTTAAACCTGAGGCATCAGGAGTAGCTGAGCTGCTGTTTGGAGCTGTTAAACAGGCATGAGGCTGTGCAGAGCCTGAAAGCAGTGCTTGCTGCCCAAATCCCACCAGCTCCAGCTGGCATGGGTGGCAAACTTCGAGGGCATCCTGGTGTCCTTGCTTTGTTTGGATTTCTTGGAGCTTTTCTGGCAGGCCTGAGCTTTTCTTTCCGCTCAGTCTGGGGTCTGGTCCAAGTTTCATTCCAGTGAGGCAGACTAACACTTGTCTGAGCCTCCTGGCCTGCCCAGGGGTCAGTGCTGGCTCTCTGCTGCCTTTTCTGCAATGGGAGCACAGTTTGTTTATTTTTTTCCTTCCCAGGCCCAGGAGAGCAGCAGCGGAGTCAGCAGCAGTAGCATTTCCTCGAAGAAGAAGCCCAAGTATGTCAGCCTGTACACAAGGGAGGGGCAGGACAGGCTGGCCGTGCTCATCCCGGGCCGCCACGCCTGCGAGTGCCTGGGCCAGAAGCACAAACTCATCAACAACTGCCTGGAGTGTGGGCGCATTGTCTGTGAGCAGGAGGGCTCCGGGCCCTGCCTCTTCTGTGGGGCCCTGGTGAGTAACCAGGGAGTCACTGCAGGTTACTGGTCAAGAGGCTGGTGAGGGGCTGGGAACACAAACCCTGTGAGGAACCACTGAGAGAGCTGGGGGTGCTCAGCCTGGAAAAAAGGAGACTCGGGGATGACTTTATCACTCTCTACAGCTCCCTGAAAGGTGGCTGTGGTCAGGTGGGTTGGTCTCTCTCTCCAGGAACTGACAGAACCAGAGGACACAGCCTCAAGCTGCACCAAATATAGGCTGAATATTAGGAAAAAGTTTTTCATAGAAAGAGTGATGAAGGCCTGCCTGGGGAGGTGGTGGAGTCACCATCCCTGGATGTGTTTAACAAAAGACTGGATATGGCACTTGATGCCATGGTTTATTTGAGGTGTTAGGACATGGGTTAGACTCAATGATCTTTAAGGTCTCTTCCAATCTGATGATTCTGTGAATTCTTTGCCCTGCTTGGACCTGGAAAAGTTGGCTGAATTAGCCCTTCAGGAAAGAACCTATTAGGAGGTTTCTCCCATAATTTGCATGGCTTTGGAGCTTGTCTGGTTTCTGACAGTCTCCTGTGTGTCACTGCAGTGTCCAAAATCTCTGCAAGGCTTCAGCCCCTGGTCACCTTGTCAGGAGCAGTGTCCTGCTTTTCCTTCAACTCTTGCACAATATGGATCCTTTGGGATACCTGTTAACACTGAGATTCAGTTCAAAGGGCACCCTTTGGAGAAAGGAGACAAGTTATTGATGGCAGAGGAAATTTTTCTTCATGCAAGAGGAAACTGTTAGATGGGTAGAGCAAAATGTTTTAAAGCAGATTGGTTGCTGTTTTGAAAAATCAGTTTAACTCCCAAGTGGCCAAGAAGGGAGAGAAAGACTGTTATGGGTTGTGGTTCTGCCTGGGATGGTTCTGAGCTCATCTCTTGTCCTTTGAGCTCAGTCAGCAACATGTCCACCCACAGAACAGGGAGAGGCCAAACTCTACATTTCTTTTAGTAAAGAACAAGCTTCCAGGGTTCTCCCTACGTCACTGGGGAATTGAAGGAGGTGTGGATTGTCACTGCAAATTTAAACAGCCTGAACTGTTGTCTAGAGCTCTGAAACCAGTCAAGCTGTGATGTCCTTCACATGTGATGTCCTTCCCAAGCCTTCATTTCCTTCTTTTTCTCAGGTGTGCACTAAAGAAGAGCAGGACATTCTTCAGCGGGACTCCAACAAGAGCCAGAAGCTGCTGAAGAAGCTCATGGCAGGTCAGTAGGTATTGCATACCTGGAACAGAATGAATCCAAATGGCTTGTGTGCATTATTTCCTTCAGACTTCACTGAGCCACTTGCCCTTATTGCTGGCCTTTGTCTGGCATTAAAAGGATGGATTGGAAGTTGGTTCTTTGGTTCCTCCGGCAAGCCCTAGGCAGCATTCCCAGGCTTCAGCTGAGGTGACAGTGGCAAGTATCAAGTGGCAGCGTGTGGTGTCCCGTCCCTGAGGCCCCAAGGCTGCTCATTTGGCATTCCAGAATCAATCTCATGAACTGGATCATTGTAGCAGTCCTTGAAAATTAGGATAAGTCTCCTGTGGAATGTGTGCTGTGGAAGATAAACTGCTCCTGTCTGATTTGCTGGGCTGAGAGAGGTGGTGGTTAATATTTTCTAATGGCTCTTCTTGTCTCACACTTACCTTGGGAGCTAGAAATAGGAACAGAGCCAAGGAAAGCAAGAGGAAATACTACCCAATGTCCCAGTGAAGACCTGTGCATTGTGGGGATGTTTGTCTGAGTTTAGCTGAACTACAGCCAAGGTCGTGGTGTTCTTGTTTGGAAAATACACTTTGCTGAGGAACTGGGGAAATATTTACTCCAGATCTGGTTTCTCCTTAAAGCTGTGGAGATAGCAGGAGGATGGAAGTCCTTGAGAGCACCAGCCAATCTGTTCTATCCTTCCAATACAGATGTTGGCATACTTCAGGATCCCTTTTCTTACCTATTTTATCTCTTTCCCTCCTGCCCCTGCCAGCTGTTGTTTTGTTATCTGTGTATGTAAAAGCTAGAATGTGGTTTGCTGTTTGTCATGGGAGCAAAAATTGTGGATCAGCAACTGAAGGGAAATGCAGACAATTATTTCCCTGAAATGAAGGTATTTCCCAGTGTGGTGAAATGCACTGCTTTGTTCCATCATGGCCTGGGTTCAAATCTTTTTTTGTGGCATTTTTGGTTGTTCCCTGTTGATTGGGTGGGTTTGGGCCCCTTGCCAGGAGGGGTAAGAAGGAAGAGCATTTGCTGGGAATAGATTTCTCTGTCTCTGGAAATAGCTGGTTTGGGAATCTGATGTGGTGTGTCAGAACAGGATATTGTTTGTGGGAGACACAAACAGCAGTAGAAGGCTCTGGGTCTCCCTGGAGTCTGTCCTGGGCAAGAGGCTCTTTGTGGGGGTAACAACATATGGGAAGGGTTTGGCTTTTAGGAGGGGACTCCTAAAAAAGCTGGGGTTGTTACTGAAGATGAAAAGTCTTCAGACCTTAGAGCTCCTCCCAGTGTCTAGAGGGCTTATGAAAAGGAGGGAGAGGGATTACTTAAATGGGCAGATAGTGATAGGACAAGAAGGAATGGTTTTAAACTAAAAGACGAGAAATTTAGATTAGATTTTGCAAAAGAAATCCTACTCTGTGAGGGTGGTGAGGCTCTGGCACAGGTTTTCCAAAGAAGCTGTGGTTCTCCTATCCCTGGAAGTGTTCCCGGCCAGGTTGGATGGGGCTTGGAGCACCCTGGGATAGTGGAAAGTGTCCTTGGTGTTCCACCATGGCAGGGAGTGGAATGAGATGAGCTTTAAGGTCCTTTTCAACCCAAACCATTCCATGATTCTATGACCTGAGACCCGTGGTTGGTGATGGGAGGAATTTGACTGCCCAAATTGTTAGGGAAGGGTGAAGGAAAACCAAAGGCCCGGAGCTTCTCCTTAAACTCTGCCCAGACTTTATCACTTTATTCTCTTTGGAGGAAGGAGTCTTTGAAATGGGCTTGAGGGAAAATTGTGGCTTCAGCCTCCCTGGAAAGATGCTGATATTGCTGCAAAGCTTTACTTTTAGCTTCTGGCATGGCATTTAGTTTAGGGGGCATTTTTGCAGCCTGGCCCACCTAAATGGCTTTAACACACTGAATGCCTGTGGTTTGTTTTGTGTCTCAGGTGCTGAAAGTTCAGGGAATTTGGATGCCATAAGCAAAGGCTTGCTGCCTCAGCAGGAAGCAAGACTCAAATCAGGCCTGGAGATGGCTGTGAAGCACAAAGACAAGCTGTTGGAATTTGACAGGACAAGGTAAGATACTAAGTGGGAGACTGTCATGAATAGCATAAACGACCTGGCAGGTGAGGTGCCTTCAGCAGAAACGTTGGGAATTCCTTCTAAAACCCAGACTGCAGCCACTGACACCTTAACTATGGCATTTGGTGGGACAGGAATGAGTCTGGAATGGATCCCTTTTGGGTGTCCTTGCTTTTTGTCCCTGACAGTCCAGCTCCCCTGAGAGACAGGAAAGAGCAGGTTGGAGGGTGGGTTTGAGGCTCTGCTGTGGTCTCACTGTGCTCACCTTCTTTCCCAGCGTGCGTCGGACCCAGGTCATTGATGACGAGTCAGATTATTTTGCCACAGACTCCAACCAGTGGCTCTCCAAGCAGGAGAGGGAAGCACTCCAGAAGAGGGAGCAGGAGCTGCGGGAGCTGCGCCACGCCTCTCGGCTGGCCAAGAAAATCACCATCGACTTCGCTGGCAGGCAGATCTTGGAGGAAGACAACAACATGGCTGAGTACCACAGCAAGTGAGTGAGGGCTGGCAGCGTGCCCGAGAACAAGGAGGTGCAAATCCTTATGGAGAGTGGTCTGACATGCCTGTTAAAGCTGCCTGGGAAAGAGGTGTTTCAGAAGGCCTGTCTCAACAGAAACACTTCAGCTCAAATTCACACCAAGCTGAGTTTCTGCACTAAAGAGCAGTGACTGCTCAAACTGGAAATCAGACTGAGCAAGGAAGTAATTTAAGTGGGGGGCATGGGGCAAAAATGCTTTGAGTCAGAGTGTGTGGGGAGAAGGGAGGTGTTCCCAGGGGAAGCAAGTTCATCCCTCTCATTTGTGCTTGCAGACTGGATGAAACCATTGCGGCCATGAGCTGTGGTGCACTGAGTGAGCCAGCCAGGAGCCCTGGGGCAGAGATGACACCAAACTCTGGGGTTTTGGTGAATCCCCGTCTCCTCCAGCCTGCTCCTTTGGTCAGTGGGGCTTCTGTGGTTTATTCCAGAGTAGTGACTAATTTTGGGGAGTTGAGCTTGAGAATTGTCAATTCCAGCACATCTGTAGAAGGGGATCTTTTAGGGAAAAGATCACAGGATGGTTTGAGTTGAAAGGGACCTTAAAGATAGTCTCATTTAATTCCCTGCCATGGACAGGGACACCTTTCACTAGACCAGGTTGCCTGTCCAACCTGGCCAAGAACACTTTCAGGGATGGGGTGACTTCTCTAGGTAACCTGTTTCAGCATCTCACAACTCTCACAGTAAAGAATTTCTCCCTAATATCCAATCTAACTCTGCCCTCTGCCAGTGGGAAGCCATTCCCCTTTGTTTCCCCTTGTTTCTCACCCCGTCTTTCCTCCCCTGTGTCCCTCACTGGCCATCTCAGTGTGGGATAGAGAAGGTTTGACAATGCCCTGTTCCTGGTGGGTTGGTTTACTGGAGTTTTAGCATCCTGCCTGCTTTTCAGGCATGCAGAAGAGTTTCTGAGAGTCAGCCTAAGCTTTCACCTCTATTTTTTGAAGCCTTTTCTGCCAGGTTCCCATTTTCCAAAGAGCATAAGGGTAATGAAGGAAAACTTCAGATAGGATTTGCATTGATTTGCACACATTATTCCTGGAGAGGTGCTAACCTTTTTCCTGTTTCTTTTGAACACTCTCAAGTGGGTGGACCAAACTGGTTTGCTCCCGCAAAGGAAAATTATTCATTCCATGGAGGCTGGAAGTGAGTCTGGCTCGGAGCGGAACCGGCTGCGGATTCAGGACCGAGAGCTGCAGGAGATCTCGGATGATGGTTGGTGCCTCAGCCTGCACCAGCCTTGGGCTTCTTTGCTTGTGAGAGGAATCAAAAGGTGAAGGTATCCCAGGCAGCTCCTGCTCCACAGGGGAGGTGGGAAGTTGTGTTCCTCAGAGGATCTCTGTGGAGCCACGGGCCCTGTGCGTTGACTGATACCTGTGACAGCTCCAGGTGTGGAAGCTGTGCTTCCTCGCCCAGTGGGTTGATGGGTTGAGGAGCTGGAGAATCTTTTTTTTTTTGGGAGGGGGGTGGGTAGTACTCAGCCTGTAAGGGACAAGTTTCTTCACAGTGGGTGAGTGTTGTTATTGGACATGAATTGTGTATGCAGAAGCTTGGTAAGTTCAAAAGAGAAAAAGAGTTAATTTTATTTCTGACTTCGTAATATATAGAGTTCTAAAGTGACAGTGGGTTGGAGGATGAAATTGTCACCTCTTTAACCACACTGGTCAAACCAACAGTCCATTAATTCTCTCCTCCCACAAAGAAGAATGTAAAACAATCATTATTTACATGAACAGTGTGTGAGAACTGTAGTAGACATATGTAAACATCAGAAGGCATAGAAAACTTCTAAAAGAACTTTAAAACTTTTAAAAGAACTCTAAAAGAAAACACTTTTTATAATCGGGGTAACAGGTGAGTGTAGAGAGAGGCTGAGATTTCACTGCTACAGTTGGGGCGTTCCTGTGTGGAATTTGAAAAGTAAATAAGGTAATCACTTGAAATATGTTCTTCTGGGTTTTTGTTCAGCATAAAGGAGGCAACAGTGGCACCAGGCTTTGTTTAAAAGAAGCCCAGCCCTTGCCACTACCTTCCCTGCTCTGGGCTGGGAATTGGGTTACAAAAAGGAGCTGCTACTATTAATAATGAACAAAGAATCTTCTTTAGCCTTTTTTTCCCTTCACCACATTTCTCATTTTGGAAGCCAAAGCTTTTTCACTTCCCAGACTAAGGGTGCTGTAATTCTTAATGTGCCAGGATTTTTCATCTAAGTGTTCTGGGGATGCTCCAGCCACTCTAGTACTGCTGCAGAATTCCAGGATCTCCAGACAGCTGTTCCATGCAGAAACCTAGTCCCTTATTTCTCCCTTGATTGTTTTGTGTGACTTTGGGAGCTTATAAGGGACTTCTGTGAGCAGATTGTGCTGTATATGTGTTCTGCTGGTCCTGCTGGGGATTGATGCCCTCCTAAGCCCTGAGGACATGCTGTGCTTTATTTCTGACATTATTTTTTGCTTATCTTGGCTTTTCTTTGTGGTCCTGACACATTGGTTGAGTTGGGATAATCAGGGCAAAGCTTAGCAGCCGGAATTGATTATGTTTGAATGAAAATGTGGGTGATTTCTGCTGAAGTTTTACTGCTACATTTTCCTCTGTTCTTTAGAGTGGAGGGCAGGACCTGGTACACATCTCATCGAGGGAGGTTATGGATTGCAGCTACTGCTAAAAGACCTTCCCCTCAGGAAATCTCAGAACTGGAAGCCACCTACAGAATGCTGCTCCGGAAAGGTGAACTCTTCTTGTTGGTTCTTGGAGTGATTTGGTACAGTGAGACACATAATGAGCAATGTCAGAACTCTCTCTGCTGAGCAGGGAATGCTATATATAAAATTAGATTTCCCAGCCCTCGTCCTTCATGAGGAAGATCCTGACCTGGAAAAGGCATAAAAAAAGTGTAAAAATTGCTGCATGTGATTTTGTGTCTCAAAAAGTAGAGGTGCCTGGAGGAGAGAGGGAAGGGCACTTGGGGATTGGAAGACCCCAGCTGTGTGTGGGAATATGGGCTCCCTGAAGACATGCTTCTTTTGCTGCAGATGTGGAATTTCCAAGTGATTATCCCTCAGGATGCCTCCTGGGCTGTGTGGATGTGACTGATTGTTTATCACAGGAGCAATTTCAGGAGCAGGTGAGTACAGAAATTAACCTTTCCACGCTTGCATTAACCAGCAGTTTTTTAAAGGTGGAACTTGCCTCTGGAGAAGATATTGAGTGGAAATTTTAGTTTATGTTGAGAAGACACAAGTTACTGCAGGGTTTATGTGGCAGAGGACCTGAGGGGGCCTGGCAATTCAGGACAGTATGGAAACATGGACATCTCTGCCCCAGTGGTGGTACTGTGCCTTGGGAACCTTGTCCCTGCCCTGTGGTGCCAGTGGCACTGACTGGCCTGGTATAGGAGAGGATGGCTTGGCCTTTGCAGAGGGATCATGGTCCAGAGCTGCTGGATCTGCCTGGTGCTTCTTTACAGGAGCTGGAGTCACAGTGGCCTCACTGGTGATGTCACACTGGCCTAGCTGGTGAGTGTTGTGCCCTGTTTGGGGCACTGAGTGACCTGGAGACGGAGCCATGGAAAGGTGAGCTCTTTCCCACCAAGGAGGATGGACAGGAGAGCCACAGGACTACCTGTAGTGAAGCAAGGCTGGAATTGGGAGTCTTTTGAGAAATCTCAACCATAGAAGTCCATGGGTGATGACGATGTGTGTCCAGATGTGCTGAGAGCATTGGAGGTGGCCTCGTGATGCCACTCTTAGCTTGGGATGGTTATGGAAACCAGGAGAGGGCTCCTTGTAACAGTTGCACCCATGGTTAGAAAGGGAAGAATGGAGATCTGGACACTTCAGGCCAGTCAGCTTCACCTTGGTCTCTGGGGGCCTTATAGAGGGATTGCTCTTGGAAGCCAGTTTTGGGCACATGGAGGAAAAGGACATTAAGAATAGCAAGTGTGGATTTACCTAAGAATAAACTCATGCTTTACTAACCTGATTACCTTCTTGGATCCAATAGGTAGAGTGGAGAGTATCTATTAACCTGCTGTCCTGGAGTAGGCATGAATCCCAGAGGAGTTGTAACCAGTAGAAACCAGTAACTCTATGCACTGGTTAAACCACATCTAGAATACTTGGATCATCATAAAATTGTTGGTAAATTGGAGCAAATCCCATGGAGACCACTAGGGTGGTTAGGGGCTGGAGCCCTGTGAGGAGAGGCAGGAGACACAGAGATCTTCCACTTCCTGCAAGGAGATTGTTGGGAGACAGAGCCGGGCTCTGTGCTGACCTACATGGCAGGAGGGTCATAAATTGAAAGGGGAGGGTTCAGTGTGGCTTAAGGAAACAAATCGCCATAAGGATGGCCCAGCAGTGGGGCAGGCATTGCCCAAGGGGTTGAACAGTCTTCACCTGGGAAAATTTTCAAGACCCAAGAGGACAAAGCCGTGGGCAGCCTCACCTGAATTCAGTGTTGGCCCTACTTTGGGTGGGAGGTTGGACTAGAGACCTTCTGAGACCTGAGTCTGATGCTGTGGCTGACTCCATGCTCCCAAAATCTGGAGCAGGAGCTTTCCTAGGGACTTGCAAAATCTGCACTTAGCACCAAGCATAGCACGGCTGTTTTGGATCCCATTTCATCCCTGTTCACTCCACTGCCCCTTGTGCATGTCAGGTTTGAATCACCAGACCTTTGTAGGGCTTGATAGTGAGCCATGACCATCTTGTGAGGTGGAATAGATGGGTTCCTTAGGAAGGAATCCACCAGGATGGTCTTACTGTGAAAAGCTGGAGAGGCAGCAGGAGTTGGGGCTGTTTTTCAGGAAGTGTTCCTCTGGCTTTCCCAAACCCTGTGAGGTTTTAACCTGGGAGAGATGCCTGGAAAGACAGGGATGAGGTTGTGTCTCTTAATCACAGGAGGAAGGCAGAGAAGTTAAGAGTATGAGCAGCAGAGGGAGCTTTGGGACTGGAATACCATGAAACCTACTGGAATATTTCTCTTTGGATGGGAACAAGCCTTGGGGGAGAGAGAGAGGAAGGGGCACTGAGGCCATTGTAGGGATTTTTTTTTGTAGCATCCACTAATTTGCATTTTGGGCTTCAGTTTAGGTTCTTGTCCATCTGCTGCTGTCTGTAACAGTGGTGGAAAACTAGATCTTGGTCTCTTACAAGTACTTTTCTGTTTGTCACAATCCCTCCTCTTCCTTTGTGGTTGTGTTGTTCAGGCATTGGTAGAATGGCTGTGACAGCATCTCTGATCTGGGAATTGTGCTGTAGGTAACTAGCTTGAATCTTCCCATGGAGGACCTTCACAATTAGCCACTTTCTCTGGAAATCCCTCCCAGTTTGTGGGCACTGCTTGGCTGCAGAGGGACTGCAGGCAGAGCAGTGTATTCCAGGAGCACCATTATCCAACCTGTTAGCAACAGATTTCCCTTTCTCCTCAATGCATTGGCATTTCCTGGGTTGCATTTCTCTGGCTTTTTTGCTGCTCCTGTATTGCAAACTACTGATAATCCTTAATTTTCTGCCTTTCTGTGGTAATTTTGTCTGTTTTTCCCAGGATTCCTTTAAGCAGCGGTAATTTCCCTTGCCTGTGGGCTGAAATCCAGAGATGTGAGCATTTCTGCTGTTGCTTTCTGAGGAAGTGTCTGGTTTTTGGGCTCTCAGGAGCAGCAAGTGCATCTGAAGGAAGCTGAACTGAATTTAATTGCAATTGTCAGCAAGATGACAAAGTGTGCAGCACCAGCTCAGAAATCTGAGTTGGGTCTCGCCAGGAGTAAGAAATTCCTGTTGCTCACGTGGGTGTTTCAGCCTGGGTTCATCAGCAGGGTCAGCACTGTGATCCAGCCATTTCCCAGTGTGCAAAGATTCCTTGTAGCTCAAGGAGAAAGGCAAGGAACATGATGCTTTTTCACACTTAGGGCGTGCAGAAACATTGGGTATTTTCAGGGAATGTATGAGCAGGCGAGGGGAGGTGATGCAGAGCAGAGACCTCTCGGGGATTGAGCTCTCGTGGAGCTTTTCCAGGCACTGTGCTTTGACTCACACCTCTCCTCCTCACCACCTCCTGTTTGAGGCTCCTGCATGTTCCAGAAGAAATCATTTCACAAGTGCAGGGCGAGCCTCACTTGCAGGTTATACCAACCTCCCAAGGATGAAATAGTTCCTGGCTTGCTCTTGGCGTTTTGATGGTGATCCAGTGTTTCTTGGCAGCCACAGAAGTTTGGTTTGACTCTTGTGACTATTTGTTCCCATAGGCAAGGGAGACTCTTCCTGGTCTTAAGTCTGTTTTTCTTCATCCTGAGGGTGTTCACCTGTTGAAGAGAAGGCTCCAAGGAGGCCTTAGAGTCCCCTCCAGTGCCTAAAGCAGCTCCAGGAGAGCTGGAGAGCGACTGGGGACAAGGAGTGCCAAGACATGGGGAAATGGCTTCTCACTGCCAGAGGGCAGGGTTAGATGGGATATTGGGAAATAATTTCTGGCTGTGAGGGTGGGGAGGCACTGGCACAGATTTCCCAGAGAAGCTGTGGCTGCCCCATCCTTGGAAGTGTTCCAGTCCAGGTTGGACAGGTTTTGGAGCAACCTGAGACAGTGGAACGTCCCTGTCCATAGCAGGGGTTGAGAAGAGATGAGCTGTAAGGTCTTTTCCAACTTAACCCAGTATGTGATTCCATGGTGGTGTGGTCTGTCCACACTGTGACTCTCCCATTACCTCTCAGCCCTTTCACTTGTGTCACCCACTCTCTGTTTAGTACTGTCTGCAGATTTAATTTCCCTGCTGTTTGCATCCTCTCTCGAGTTGCTAATGAAGATGTTGTGGCACCCCACTGGTATTTTTCTATCATTATCCTCATTTTTTTTTTATACTTGTGCTCAAAAAAACCAAAATTAAGCAACACTGCCCCAGCAGTCAGACCCATTCCGTGCCAGAGCTCTTGCATTATGACCAGGGAGGGGTTATTTAACCACATTTTTACTGCACATGTAAGCCTGGCCTTTCATCACTACTGAGAGGGGGCGGTCCCTACCTTCCTCTGCCCTACCTGCAGCATTTGAGGCCCGACTGATGTTGTTGACATGGTTTGCAGATCCTGAGGATGTGTGGGAAGTGATGATGGAACAGGATCTGTATTGCTGGAGCTGGCAGGGAGCAGAGGAAGAGTAGAGATGTCCTTGGGATTAGGATCAGTGGCACGTCAGGTACCCTAATCCCAATTATGCTGCCTATTGCATGAACTAGTTAAATCTGCTCCTCTGGGTCTCTTTTCCTTATGAAAAATAAAGCAATTCTTCCAGTCAGAGGTTATTTACACCACATCTTGCTGCTCAGAGCTGTGATCTTTGGCTTGGAGCTGCTCTGGCAGCAGAAGTTGTGTTCAGGTAGGAGGGTCCAGCCCAGGTGTCCAGCATCACTTGCTCTCTTTGCAGGGAACTGCAGCAGGAGCTGCAGCCTGAACTCAGCCCTGGTTGCCTGGTTCCTGGAGATCCCTCTGAAATCTCAGGATTTCCAGTTGAGCTTTGCACATCTTGCCCCTCCTCAGAGTACATTCTGGGCTCATTTCCTTCTCTTCCTGGCAGCAACCCAAAAATCCCTGCTCAAGACCAGAATGATTCCTTTGTTATGCTTTTCAGCTAGAGGTGACCTGGAAACTTTTTTCCCCCTTGGAGATCCAAGCCTTCACTACAGCTTTTCCTTGCTCTGGGGCTGACGTCACTGACACCTTGAGGAGAGCAAGGAGCTGCCCTTGTTTTCCTGCACGAGGTGTCAGTGACTTCAGCAGCGCCCACTTGGGATCTGTGGGATGGGGCAGGCAAGGCTTGGCACAGGACTAAAGCCAGCAGGGAAGTGTTTACATTGATGCCATTTCCATGTGCTCTGAAGTCCATGTTCATTTTGCTAATGACTTTGATCTGAGAGACTATTTAACTGGAAAAAGAGTGTTTCCTGCTGCTGTTTTGGTGGCTGATAGGTGAGTTTGGCTTATTTTGAATGCAGACACACGCCGATACCTGGATGGAACTATTATACCAGGCTGAAATATTGGCTAATTATGTTCGATGGGAGTTAAGTGTTTGTTTTTCATTTCTAGGTGATCACTTAGTGTCCTAAATCTGCTTGGGGGAACATGTAGAAGCTATTTTTGTGCCACAAGATTGCAGCTATCATTTAAATAGGCTCCAGATTTCCCACTCAGGAAATCTGGGTTTAAACTCTTGGCCTCCTCTTCCCTCTCTGGTAAAAGAAGCAACAAAAAAAAATGAAGCTCGGGTGCCCAGTGTACAGAACTTGGTTTAGATTCTCAAACAGGAGTGAAGAATTGTAGAGACTTTCTATATTTAGACTCCAGAAGGTGCATGTTTAGCTTATCTCCAAATAAAGGAACAATAGCCCTCTGGGAGTATTTTCCTAAGGAGTTAATGGGAGGGAGAAACACAAACATAGACATTGATGTGTACTTCTAAGAACTGTATAAATGCATAGAGACTTTTTATGAGGACCTGGTCCCTGAGGGAAAGGTTTCCTAGTGCAGGCTCCAAATGAGACAAATGCCTGTTTGTGTGGTGCTGTGGCTGTCCTGGCCCCTTCCTTGCCTCCATCACTGGGATATTTACCTTCTCATTCCTGAGGCACCTCTCCCAGTGAAGGATTTTTAGCTAGGTCAGATATCCTTCCTTCTGGAGCAGTCTAGGTGGCTGTTAATGATTGCAACCCACAAAAGGCCTTTGAACTTTACAGGGCCCTGCATTCTCCTGAGCTGAATTTGTCTTTTCTGTGTAGCCAGATGCCAGATCCAGTGGTGTCAGGCATTAGGCTGGCTCACAGGGTGATGCAGCTCTTTAATTCAGGTTCTCACCCCACAAAATCCCCTGATTTGTGGTTCTGGGAGCAGAGCAGGAATGCAGCTGGTTTGGATTAGAGACGGTAAGAGATGTGGGAGTTTTTCCATATGGGAAGTGCTTTGGTTTTCATCAGAGGCTCTTCTGAGGCTCCAGCTGCCTTGCATAAGCCAGCAGGTTTGCTCAGGTCACTGCTCAGGCTGTTAAGATGAAGGAGAGATTGTCACTTGATGATGATTAATTTAGGAATGCATTAGCATGCCAAAGAAATCGAATGATAGAGGCCTGCTTGCCCTCTCCTCTGGTTTCCTAGACCCAAGGGAGAAAGCAAAGCCAAGGCTGAAGCATATGACTTAATTAATGATGACTGTGGACTTTGCCTCTGCTACCATTTCACAAACTACTCATGAGCTGGCAGGGCCTTTTCTCCCTCTCAGATGTGGTCACTGATACTTGCTGCCTTCTCAATGTTTGGGTTTTATTTAATCTTGAAACTGAGGGTTAGATAAAACTGACCTGGAGTCCCAGGTCAGGTGCCCCACTGCCTTCCCAGGTTGAGCTGTGACCACCCTTTCCATGGTGACCCCAAATGATGTGTCAGCTGCAGAATACAACCCCCACAGTACATGCAGAGTGCCCGAGGACTGTGCTTGCCTAAGCTTTTGTTGGTGTGTCGTTGATTTCCTAACCCTGAACAGACCGGTCGCTCCAATGCGTTTCCTGGTCTTGTGAGAGATCCCATCCCATTCGAGGGGTTGAATCAGTCCTGGGAGCAGGTGCTGGTATCATACCTCCTTGGGGAGCAGCAGCAAGGGTCAGCATGGGGAGAGGCAGCTACCCAGGTGAGCCAGGGCAGGGCTGTGTTCCCAGCGTTCGGGTTTTCCGGCTTGGTTGCGTGTCCTACCGCTGTGCTTCCCAGCTCTGATTGTGAAAGGACTTTGTGAAGCTGCTTGAAGTCTGTCTGTATGTAGCCAGGTGCAGCTCCATGAGGTACTCTGGTTCCCCTCATATCCTCCTCCCCGATGGTGTGGGCGATGGGGCTGCGTTGGAGCTGAGCTTAGCCCTGCCCCTGCTGTCCCTTGGCATAGGGGGATGAAAACAGCCCTTTCAGCCTAGTAATTCCCAAATATTATTCCAAGTCCACCCAGTTTCTCCTGAGCTGGTCGTCAGGCACTCTATAAATAGCTCCAGCCTTTCCAGGGTTTACCATGGGCGGGTGTTGTCCTGGGCTGGGATGTGAGGGCAGGAGGGTGTTGGTGGCTGTAGGTCCTGCACTGCCAGTTCAGGGAGAGTTGGGGTGTGCAGCAGCTGCTGCTGGCACTGCTGAGTCCTCTGAAGCCCTGGCAGACTGCTCAGAGTGCACCACCGCTAGTCTGAATTTTAAATCTACATTTCGAAGTCCTGTTATTACTTACCATCTTTTAATTGCTTCCCCTGCCCTTCAAATCAAAGTACAGCCTGTGGTGGAGAGACACCTCGATGAGAGCCGGGCTCTGGGCTGGGGGTGGAGAACACCCAGTGGATGGATCCGCCCCACCAGGGAAGGATCCCGCGGCGATCCCAGCCTGCTGTGCCTGGATCTGGTTGCATACCAGCCGGGCGTGCGAGGGGCAGAGCAGCCGAGGGCTGCCAGGCATTGTGGTGGGAAGAAGGGGAAAGGAAGGCAGGCTTAGAAAATTCCTTGTGCATCCTGGTGCAGGGAGCATGTGCCAGCACACGAGCTGCCAGCAGCAGCTGTAAGCGCTCAGGAACAGCAGGGAGGATGTTGACTGCAACAATGCATCAAGGCTGCGGTTTGTAGCCTCAATAGTCAGGCAGTTAACTTTTTTTCTCTTTTTTTTAACAAAGACATTTTGATTGCCAAATCCATAACCATTAGCAGCTGTGGTTTCGAGCTGTTCCTTCCTCACACGTTGCAGTCTAGACCTGACAGGCTTTCAAACAAAAGTTTGGCTGACGGCTTTTGTTTGGATTTCTTTGTGATCCTACTTTTTTCCTTCTTTTCGTGTTCTGTTGATTTAAATTGAACATCAACATGTATCCCTTTGCTAACACAGCCTCTGTGGAGCAGCTCTGCTGCATCCCTGAGCTCTTTCATGGCCAAGGACAGCTTGTAGTGTTCTTTGGGTGCATGTTCTGGATGTTTCTGCTTCAAGCTAGAAAATTTGGCATTTCTAGAAACTTGAATTTGCTTTACGGTTTCTGCTTAGGAAAATGTTACATTTCTCATGGGCCAAAGGCTGGCTGGCCTTGGACCTTAAAAGATGATGCTTGGGAACATGCTTAGAGTTGGAAGTGTGATGCAAGACTGTGTCATGAGGGTGATCAAAACTCGGAGTGAAGCGCTTAGTGCTCTGTGAGCACTTTTCAGAACTAGAGGGCTGAATCAGGAGGTGACACAGTGGTGGTAAACCTGGATCTGCTGTTTGCAGTTGGGTGTCACCTTTGGGTGAATGTGCCCTGGAACACTCAGGATGAAGGCTGTGTTGGGAAAATTGGCAGGATAATTCCCCAAAGGGAATGACCTTGTAAAGAGATGATGAAGACCACTGCTGTCGGAACAACAGACCGGGAGCTGATGCTCCTAAACCACTCTCCTTGGGAAAAGTGACAGGCCAAATGTGGCTAGGGTACATTGGCATCACATCCAATTAAGCATTATCTCTCAGATTTGATGGCTTCATTTCTTCTGGATCCATGTGTTTATAGTGCAGGCATTGCTGCAAGTGCCCTTATTTGGCCACAGCACCTCCATCACTCCCAAAAAGCTGCCCATTTTCTTTTCCCTCTTGCAAACCACTGAAGAAACATTTTCTAGCTGGATGGTGAGCAATTTCCCTCTGGAGAGGAGAAGAAAATGGCTGTTTAGTAGTTAATTACCTGTTACGTGTCTCTGACAGCGATGAAGCTTATGAGGCATGAAAGAAGAGCAGATCCGCCTCTCCCACAAATCACCAAGAAAAGAGGGTGAAGGAAGTTTGGCTCCCAGGGGATCCCTTGAATCCCACTCCTCTTTTTGCATGTGGCCAAGGGGTGTCTCCAACACCCAGGATGAGCCCAGTGTGTGTTTCTGCCTGCTGGGGGGCGCTGATTTATTGCCACTGCTGGATCCAGCAGCCCTGCTCTGTCAGAGGAGATGCTGCCTCCACCAGGATGATTTTTTCCCCTTTGAATGCATTTTATGGTGAACTCTCTTGCCAACACATGGGGTCTGCTTGCTTTTATTCTTTCCAGACAGCGTTGCTTTCCAGTGCTGTCTCTTTTATTTCAAGGCTCTTGGAGAGCAGCAGGGAAATGAAGGCTGGAGCGGGTGTCCTGGCCCGGCGCTGCCTGGCAGAGCGAGCCGTGTTTTCCCTGTTGTTCACTGAGGAGCCACGCCAGGAAAATGATTCACCCCTTTCCATCATGAACCTTGCAGAGCATCTCAAGTACGTCCTCGCTGCTGGTGCCCCCGGCAGCTGTAAGATGGAGAGAGTGGCAGTGGCCAGGGGAAGGACCACAGGTTCCAGCGTGCAATTCTCCGCCGCGCTCCGGCTAAGCGGGATTTGCACTCCCGTGGCCAGGAAAGCAGAGGAGAGCTCAGGCTGCATTGCAGGGCTCCATAGGCTGGCGTGTGTGAA
Source organism: Chloebia gouldiae (assembly GCA_003676055.1). Taxonomy (NCBI): domain Eukaryota; kingdom Metazoa; phylum Chordata; class Aves; order Passeriformes; family Passeridae; genus Chloebia; species Chloebia gouldiae. The sequence continues at coordinate 1,081,099 of QUSF01000015.1, forward strand.
ACCAGGACTATTCCCACCCCTTTGTGTCTCGAGGCCTTAATGAGAGCAAGAATTCTCCTGGAGGGTCGCTAAGGAAGCTGCCGGGTGCAGTGGGGCTTTGTGCTGTGCAGAGCTGCTGCTCCATGCACGCGGCGCCTTTGTTCCTGCCTCGGATGCACCGGAGCAGAGCTCATCTCGTTAGTGATGGTTTGGCTTCCCCCCAGGACGTTTTCCTTCTGCTCTTTCCATTCCCCTGCCTTCGGGTCACGGCACTTGGGTTAGGGCCAGTGCAGCTTACTGGGGAGGGGTGCAGCAATTTGGGATGGCCCTTCTCCATGTTTTTTTCTCCTGTGGAGATGGAATCAGGATGAGCAAAGGGTCCCAAATGTTGCGTTGGTACCAGTGATGCTGGGTGAGCCTGCATGGCCCCAGCATCCTGCTGCAGGCTTTACCTAAATTGGGAAAGAAAAAAGTGTAACAGATTGGTGTGTGTGGGGGGGAAATATAGCAGGATTTTTTTTTTTCTCAGATGTCAGAGAAGGTGGGTTTGTGTCTCTGCTGGCTCCGAGCTGGCTCGTCCCCTCCTTTGCTCTTTTGCTGTGGGCTGTGGAGCGGGAGGCTGGCAGCCCTGCTGCTATTCCTGGTGGTGACAAGCTGGTGATGGGAGACGAGGGATGGTGAAAACAAAGTGTAGGGAACATTCATTAGCAATTATCCCTGCTTGCAGCTTGAGCTGGGTGGCTGTTGGGGACATCTGATTGCCACTTAATACATGTTCAAAGCGCTGGCTCTGGCGTGAGGGTGAGTCTGGTGGCTGGTTTTTGGAGGAGCCCAGCGCTCAGCTCCCTTTTCCAGCTTCATTTAACCTTGAGCTCTTCCTGCAGGTGTTAAGCTGCCTTGAGATCTGCTTTTCTCTTCCCTCCCACCTAATCTCCTCACAGCTGGGGTCTTCCAGACCTGTTAGCAGCAAAGTGAAGCCCAGCTGGAGAGGTGGGACGAGCAGGGGGGGCAGTGGTTGTGTGGAGGCTGCGTGTAGAGCGCATCTGTGGGGTGTTGGTGTGAAGCAGTGGGAGGAGCAGCTCTTGGTGAGCCACATCAGCTGTTTGCAACCCACAGAGACCACTGGCCTCCCACCTGCCTTGCTGCCTGCTGTCTACAAGGTGGCAGAACGTCTGAAAGGAGGCTGAATCTTTTTTTTCACACTGTAGTTGCATTGCATAACCTCTCTCTTTCGAGCGTCTCTGGTCATCTGCAGGATTGGAGAAGGGTAGGTTTGCTCATTTTTGAGGGACAATCTGTTCTCTGGACTGTGTTTTTTGTATCCACCTTCTAAATGCCAAGTTGCTTCCAGGTAGAGGCAGTGTAAAGCCTGGCGTACCAGCAGCTATCTTATTAACACCCCCAATATGAGAGAGATGAGTGCTGTTGAATTTGAGACGGTACATCCCCCATCAGACTCCTGGCTGGGTTTGATTCTTGGTCTCTGGAAGAGAGGGAGCATGGTTTCCCTCTGAACTGACCTTTTATTTGAAAAGCTGCTCTTGGAGATTGTCTTTACTGGGGATCACAGAATCCCGGACTGTGGGATTGGAGTAACCTTATTGGTTGGGGTTGGGAGTAACCTTAAAGTTCATTTCATCCTGTGCCATGGGGTGAAACGCTCCTTCCACTAGACACAGTTGCTCCCAGCCCTGTCCAACCTGAACAACATGACAGGATATGCTCTGTCCTCTCCCTCTGCCACACCAACTCTGGGTTTTGGGCTTTTATTTCAAGCTCAGGTTTACTGAAGTGATGATGGGCTGTCTGTGGGGTGGAGTAGTTGGGAATAAATCTCTTCTCTGTCTCCTAAATTCCTGGCTTTTCAGACAGTAGAGTAATATGACTGACCTTTCACAGCAAGAAAGAGTGAGAAGTTAGGTTTTGCTACTTAAATTTGGGCAGCTTTGGATAATGTAACAGAGATTGACCTGTTTGGTGTCTTGATGGCAGCATGTCCTCAGAGTGGAGCTTCCTAAGTTTCTGTGAGATGAATGAATTGAATGTAGTTGTGGAAGGGACTGGGGCAAGAGGGAAGCTGGGCTGTTGGCTTGGCTCAGCATGTTGTGGGAGCTCAGCCTCATCTTCCTCACCTGACTCTGGGCAGGGAAAAGGGTTATGACTCTTTCTTGGCTCCAGCCCACAGGAATATTCTGGACTTTTATTCACCAGGATGAGATAAGAGGTTTCTGGGGTAGGTACAATAAGAAGCCTTAAATGCAGTGGCTGGATGGAGGGTTCCTTCCTTGCTTCCTGGAAGTGAAATGCCAGAGGAAGGACCAAAGCTTTTTGCAATGAAGGACACAAAGGGATTTGGCTCACAGATGCACCTTGGGAGCAAAGATGAAAGGCTGTGGTGTACAAGCAGGAATTCAAGTCACAGTTGTGGCATCCACCTTGGCCTTGAAATTGGATTGAGTGGAAGCTGTTGGAGCTGAAGGCTTGATCCTGGCTTTGAATGAAAGCTGCCAGTGGAGAAACCAGCCTTGGGACATGTTCGTGGGATGGGGCTGTAAGAGGTGTGAGGGGGGACATGGTGCTGCCTAGGTCCACCTAGGAGATGGGGCTGAGGGGATTTGGGAAGCAGCTGTATTCCAGCAGCAGGACCTCTGCAACACACCCATCCTGGCTGCCCCGCCTGGCTGAAGAACCCACGGGCTGAACCAGGTGTAGTGGAGCAGGATGAATCACCTCTGCAGCCAGGTTTGGGTAGCCTTTGGTCCTCCAGCTTTGAAGGACCTTGCTCCTTTGGCTTGTCCTCAGGTCCCCCAGCCATGGAGGTGCCACTGGTCACCCGGTTGATGCAGAGAGTGACAGAGCAGTGCCAGCATTTCACACTCTCCAGGCATTGACCGGGGTTATTCACATTGGCTCTTCCTAACTTCCAAGATCCTTCCCTGCAGATGGGAAATGAAAATCTTTGGCATGGGTATGGAGCAGTGGAAGCAAGTCAAGTAAGGTGACTCAGCCAAAAAAGAACAGAGAGGAAGAAACCTGTCCAAGCCTGGGTCGGTGCAGCAGGGCATGGGCACATGGTGCGGATCAGGGCGGCTCCTCCTTCCCAGCACGGAGCTGCATGGAGCAGCTGAGTGCTTGTACTTCTCTCTTACTCGGTGCACAGCTCTTACATGCTGTTGTAAAATGAGAGGGCTTGGAAACGTTTTCTCTGGTTGATCCAATCCCAGCATTGGGCTTCTGTAAATCTCCCTGAACTGCTGGCAATGCTGCCAAACCCTGCTGCAGTGTGGGGAGAGCAGGTCGTTCCCTGCTTCCCTCGCCGTGCCCAGCTGTTCCAGGGCAAATCCAAACTCATTTTGGCAGGTCGGTGAGAGCTTTTCAAACACTCAGCCTAGGAGTCATTTGTTAGTAACAAATGGGGGATTTGCCAGGACACGCAGCTCCATCTGGTCTGGCATCCTGTCCCCTCCAGCAGCCTTGATGGATCTGCTTGAGGAAGGCAGGGGAGCAGGAAAAAAAAGAAGGCATTTTTCCCATGGAAGGAAAACCACTTCCGCAGTCTGTTTGAGCAGGGTTTCCTGGGCTGGAGCATCCTTGTGGCATGTGCTGGCCTCAGCGCCTGTCAGCACCAGCTCTGCAGCTCATGGACAATCTGAGAGCTGAGACATGCATTTTTTATGACTGTTTTGCATTTCACCTCTGAATGCCAGGGAGCCTGAGCTGCAGCCAGCTAGGATCTTGGTGTGCTTCTTGCATGGAGTGGGTTTTTTCTCCTTTTTCCTCACATGGTTAATGAGAGAAACAATTTTAAAGGTCTTTTTCCAATGTAAATGCCTCTGTGATGCTATAATCTGTTTATTCTCTTCCTATAAAATTCCCCTATGTGTTCAGTGTGTTAAAATCCCTCCATTGACTCTGTGAATGGAGCCAGCTCTGAGCTGGCCTCTCTGAGCCATCACCTTGGTATGTAGCAGGTGTGTTGCTCACCCTTTATATGCAAGTAAATATCCAGGAATGCGTGTCCCACAGCAGGACTGTGCACACTCTCCAAATCTCAAATTCTTGTGTTTGTAATTGAGCTTTGTGGGGAACATTTGGGGATGCATCTGTAGCTGGGACAGCTGATGGTGACCATCTTTCTGGTGGTTATTTCGGGCTGGGTTTAGCAGGTTGTTTTGGTTGTGGTGCTGGTGTGCTGTCCATGACCAGTTAGGGATTAGTGTGAATATTCACATTCCTGGTCATCTGAATCCAGGGATACATCAGGCTGAAAATCTGTCTCTTGCTTGTCCCAGTGAACAGTGGGCTGGTGATGGTAGGGCCCAAACCACCTCCCTCTCAGCACCCCAGGGTTCTGATCAGCCTAAATCAAGTGTAAAACCACAGGGGTAGCACAGGTTGGTGCTAAAGGGGGCTGAAAGGGGTTTGGAAACACTCAGGGTGAGCAGATCCAAAGAAGCAGCAAGCTCCAGCAGAGGTGGGGTGGGAAGAACCTGAGCAAGGGTCTTGCAGAATAAGACCCAAACCTGGAATTTTTTGGAGGTTTTCCATTAGAAGTTCTTGAAGTGGTTTGGTCTGAGTTGCTACAGCCTCCATATAACCCATGTCTTGGCTAAGATCCCTCTGTTCTTGCCCACTGAGCTCTTTCTGTGCCCATGAAGCCGTCCTGACTCTGCTCTCTGTGTCTCTCCGTGTTTCACAGTATCCGGACCTGAGCCAGGAATCTGGGTCTCCATTTGTCTTTATCTGCACTAATCCCCAGGAGATGGTTCTGAAGTTTCCCATCAAAGGAAAACACAAAATCTGTAAGTAGTAAAGTTTCCCCAGGTGCCCCCCCAGCCCTCAGAGCCGGCTCCCCTTGCCACCCCAGCTTGCCGTTGCCAGATGAGTTCCCAGCCTTCGCCGTCTGCTCTTTGATCTGGAGGTGTTTGTTTAATGACTTGAATACATCTGTAATATTTTTTGTCTTCAGTTCCCCTTTCCCCAGATGTTGCTTCCTTCCAAATACACACTTCTTCCTGCCTCTGCAAACACTTGGGGAGTCAAAGAGCAGTTGTGTTGGTGGCCGATCTGCTGCTAGCACTAGCCTGGGTCAGGATAGGAATTGGTGCAGGAGTGCCCAGGCAGATCCAGGCAACCTCCCATGTCCTGTAGCTCCAAATCATGCTCTTGCCCATGAGGATGGCGAGGCCTCGAACAGCAAGAGCTGCAGGGCCAGATGAATGTTCCCCATCTGCAGGCCGGTGGGACGGGATGTCCTGGCAGAGCGCACGGGGAAGTGCTGCAGCATCTGTCCGCGCTCCGCTTGCCAGTGTTGTTAGTCCCTTTTACGAGCCACCAGCCCCTCCGCAGGCTGCCAGTTATTCCTGCCCGCTGCTATAAAAAGGATGGAGGAGGGAATGCGGCAGCTGGGGAGCCCGCAGTCAGCTCCGTCCTTATTAGCAGCCTCCCCACCACACAGCCCGGGGAAGGCACCGCACGCGCTTGCAGGGGATGTGAAAAATTAATTTGACGGGCTAAAAGCAGCAGAAGCAGGAAGAGTCTTGGCTGTTTATTTAGCAGAGCTGACAACTGGGTGATCTCCCTCCTTTCCACATGGATCCTTGGGCTAGTACCTGGGGCTCAGGAGTGTTGGGATTTCTCAGGACTGGTTATAAGGGCTTTTTTGAAGCACAGTAGAGGGTTATTTTTGTTGGTTTTGAGGGTCTTTTTCCCTCTCTGCTCAGGGAAGTACCTTTCTCCCACAGCCGGGTGTTGGGATGTCCTGCAAAACCATTTGGTTTCTTCCTTGCCTTTTTGAGCAGCACCTAGGAGGTGTATTCAGCCAGTGTTGACCAGTTCTTGGAGACCTGCAAGCACTCAAATCTTGCTTATGGTCCTCCCCCTAGATGGGTTATTCTGAGTGCCAGTGAGCAGGCAGGAGTAATTTAGGATGCAAATTTTGGCCGTGGGTTAGCCTTGTGGCCCTTGTGTGCTGGTGCAGCCACTGCATCCTTTTTTTCTCTTGTTTTAACCTCTCCTTTGCTCTCGCCAGGCTCTCGTGTGCTCCTTCACTCCCACCTCTGCCTCTGTCTGCCTGTGGCTGGGAGAGGGCGAAGCTGCTCTGCAGCTCCTGCGCGTCTGCCTTGCCGGGTGCAGGTGCTGCCAGTCCCCTCCCCATCTGTCACATCATCTCCTTTGTGTTGTGACACTTTCCTGCTTGGAGAAGGATCAGTCTAACAGCCTGGAAGGAAGCCGGCTGTGCTGGCGGCTGCCTGTGCTCCCACTCGTGCTGCTGGCCCTGCCCTCCATCTCAATAGGAGCTGTCACAGGAGCAGCACAGCAGGGCTGTGGAGCTGTGTGTTCACCTCCCGGAAGGGACATGGTCCGTCTGGGTGATGTTTATGACAGCCTAGGGAAGGAGCAGGGAAGCCTTTGACCTTTCATCGGCGCAAGGCGCTGTTTTAATAGAAGCTGGCATTGCATCCTAGGCATTCAGAAGCTTAATTCTCCCAGCTGGAAGTTGAGCAGAGGGAAGGTGCCAGCTCACATCCCCACTTGGGCTTGCTGGCTGCCCTGGTCTCCTTGAAACCTGGCTCAAACCATGACAAAATGCCAGTTTGTCCTGTTGGGAAGCCAAGCCAGAGCAGTTCTCCTTGCCAGATAGCAGCATGGACCTCTCCACAGTGACATCCGGATGCTTCTCTGTTGAAAATTGTTTCTAGCAGCCTGGGGATGGGAAAAAAACCCTAACATGGCTCAATTTTTGCTGCCAGGGTCATTGTTTTTGTGGAAGGGGTGGGCACAGTGTTGCATCTGGGAGCACAGTTCTCCCCAGATACGCCCCCGTGTAGTTTTAGTGCATGAGGACAAAGCTCTTTGGCCTTTCTCATGGGAGATTTTGAATCCAGGCAAAGCTACCCTGAAGCATCAATTAGAAGCCTCCCTCCAACAGCCAGTGGCTGGAAGAGTGAAGAGGAGCAGAGGACATGGTGTGAGATAAGAGGCCTTGAATCACTGAGCAGAAAGAGCAAGGAACCCTGAGGCTTTGCCTTATTTTTAGCTTTTTCTTAAAGGTTACCTGTGTGTTGTTTGGTGTTTGCAAGCTGGAAGAGCAGACTAGCCTCCCAATGTTTTTGGGGTTCAAGAGAGGCAGGCAGGCACAGGAAATATAACAGCCCTGGTGACAGTAGGTGGTGTTGGGGGACCAGAGCATGGAGACAATGTGAACTTGCTGCCTTTCTCCTGCCAAAACCACCCCTGGCATGGGGACAGGGTGGTCTGACACACTGCTGGGTTGGCTCAGGCTGCTTGGATGCCAATGACTGGAAACAGCAATTGCAAGGAGGGTCCTTCTTCCCCATCCTTAGGCAGTGGGAGGAAAGTCTTCTCTGGGTGGCCAAGGAGATGGAGGATCTCCCAGAACATCTTTCAAGCCATGTTTCAGTTTGTGGATCTGTTTCAGTTTGGTGATCTGCAAACTGTCTTTGTTGAATTGGAATTGAGAAGTTTTCTTGGTTTGAAGAGAAGGTGATGGTCACTGGCTGGTCAGGAGCCATTTTCTCTGGAGAAGCACCTGCTCCTTATGGCACATGGACATTTACCAGCAGATTTTGGAGGAGTGGCCGAAGTAGAACTTTGGAGCCTGGTGTATCTTGCCCTGTCTCTGTTTTCAGCTACAGAGACAGGATAAGGCTGGCATTTGGAGGATGGGAAGATGCAGGGAAGCAGCAGGAAGGCAAGTCCTGGGGAGACGTGGCATTTGAGAAGGTGACCAGTGTTGGCTGCTGGCAGAGCCTCTCTGGGAAGTTGGCTCTGGGAGCTGGGAGAGCGGGAGCATCCTTGCATTTTTACAGACAGGAAGAAGAGGACAAGGACACTCCTCTGAGGAAGCACATCACTATGCTTGGCTTCTGGCTTCTTCAGCAGGAGTTGCTGAAAAATCCCATGTTCTGGTGTCCTGCTCCTCTCCCAGGTGGGAAAGCAGAGCTGGCAGTGAAGCCCCCAAGGGCTGTGAAGGACAAGGAAAAGGCAGTGTTTTCTCCAGGTCCCACTGGAGCTGCTGGCTGAAGTTTCCCTTGGTGGCAAAGGCAGCACATGGCCTTGGAGACCACCAACCTGGCACACAGCAACATGGAGCAGGTGTCCCCTCACACTGGGTACCCATTGCACCGTCATCCCAAGCTGAGGGTTTGTTATCCTCAGTCCTGCCTTTTGCCACACCATGGAGAAACACGTCCCTGGCACGCTGCTGGACAGTTCCCCATCTCCTCCAAGCATCCTGTGGGTAGGCACAGGGTTGGGTTCCCCCCTGGTAGTGGCAGGCGAGTGCTGGCTGTTAATTTACTCCTCTCCTCGCTGAATTTCCCCCTCTCCGGCGTCTCTTGGCCGCGTCGGACACGCTTGCCCCTGGCTCCCCGGTGTCGCGCCTGCAGAGGGAGGCCGCGGCGGCTGGAAACGCCTGGCTCCTCAAGCAGGATAATTGGATGTGACAGGAACACACTAACTAGGAGACCTCGCTGGCTCCAGCTCATTTGCATTGCAAATAGCATTTAAAAATAAAGAGTGATGAGGGTTTGTTGTGTTTTTCTTTTTTCTTTAATCCCCTCTTTACAGGGAAGCTGGATGCAAAGATCCATCAGGGAGCAAAGAAGGGGTTAATGAAGCAGAAAGCCGTGGGGTGAGTGCCGGGGAGCAGCACTGGTTCCCATGAAGCACCCAACTGCCTCTGAAGGGAGCCAGGATGGTCTTCAGCTCTGGAAAGCAGGTGCAAGATGGATTCCTGATCTCAGATTGTGTTTAGGTATTGCCTTCTCTCTTGTATTCCAAAAGTATTAAAAAAGATTTGTTTTCACCACGACCTGGCCCAACAGCCCTGTGCTTCCAGGGAGGTCTCGTGCTGCAGACAAGGGTGGGTGGGAGATGGAGCTTGACAGAATGCAGTTCTGCAATCACTGGCACCCGCAGGAGCAGTGGGTCCAGAACGGGCATGGGGAGCTCTCTGGCAGCAGGCAGCCCAGCTGCATCCTGGCTTTGGCAGGATCTCCCTCTCCAAAACATACCTTGAGGTGTTTTTGGCTCTATGGGGTCAAACACATGGAGAAGAAGGGCGAGAAGCTGAGGGGATGAGGGGGATAGCTTCTAACAGCCACTGAGGCTGAGCTCTGCCAAGTGGGGATGGGAGGTTTGGGGTTAGAGGTGGGCTCTGTGCCAGCTCACAAGTGCTCTTCCAGCCCTTTGGGATCACTGCTGAGTGCCCAACTGCTGATTTGTACCAAAGTAGCAGCCACCCCCCGAGACCTGGCCCCCAGCAGCTGTGTGTGGAATACCTTTGGAATAAGTTGAATTTTACCTTTTTCTCTGCTCCCTCACACTCAGTCTCTTCCCACATTACCGTGTCCATGCCCATCGTGCACGAGTGTGTACTGGGCTGTGATCCCTTCGTGCTGCATTGCTCCAGGCTCTGCCTTGCCATGGTCTAAGCTCCTCCTCATTACCCTGAGCCCACCCGGCTCTGGCGGGGATGGAGTGATTCCTCCAGCACTCCCAGCATCCCTTTTCCTCTTTTCCAGGGATGCAGTGGGAGCTGCCAGCTTGTCTGCTTGGCACAGTACCTGGGTACAGGTTGTCCCAGCCCTCTGTCCCATGGAGGAGGAGGAGGGTACAAAGCCTTCATGCTGCAGCACTGAAAATTGTTCCATGCCATTTGCCCTGAGATTTGTCTTCTGGCTCCATTTGCTGCCTGTGGGATCTCTGAGGTGCTGGAAATGATGGGGCTGGATCCAACGCCCACCCACATTATTTCTCAATGGGAAAACCCTCACGGGTGTGTCAGCTCTGAGCTGCCCGCAATTGGCACGGAGTTTATGGTGTGGGAGCTGTTGTTCAGTGTGGCCAAGGGTGATGGGATTCTCCTGTTTCCTTCCTCCTCTGGCTGCATCCCCCCCCTGCCCCACCTTGTGTCCCACCACTGTGGTCCAGTCAGCTGTGCTGGGATTCCTGGAGACTTCCCTGCACTCTTCTTACATGGAGATCCTACTGTCCTGGTGGATGTCCCTTGAGAGTGATGGAGAATATCTATGGTGCCAACAAGAGCAGAGCTGGAGAGGGATGGGGGGCTTGGGGAGTCATCTGGTGGTCCTGGTGCCTTGGGAAGAAGGAGGCAGGGAGATGGCTGTGTGGGAGAGGTGGGACACAAGGCTGGAAGTCAGCACCCAGGGAGGAGGTGCCAGGCTGGCTCCAGGTGTTGCAGCTCCTTCTCCTGTCCTGCAAGTGCAGCGTCATTGGACAAGACCTTGACAGAGTGAGATCTTGTACCAACTCTGTGATCCCACAAAATTCCACCTTCCCATTACACCTAGTGCCTGTTAAAATCCCCATCCCAAGAGACTGCTTCCTTAAATGGGTCACCCATCCCATGCCTGAGCCAGGCCTTAATATAAGCCCATAATTTGGCTCTGTATTAAACCAGATCGATCTCCTGCATCCACTTCTGACAGTGGCTGCTGCCTTGTCACCTCCCTGTCCTTTTTCACTCACAGCTCATGTCTACCTGGTGCTTGTGGGTTTCATCCCTAAGGGTTTCACATCCACCATCATCTGTAGGATTCTGTGGGATCTCCGGCAGCTGCAGGCAGGCTGGATCACAGGCCCTGCTCGTGGTGATGGCAAAATGTCCTTGGAGCGATGCTGAGATCTTTCCCAATGGAGCTGCCTTGCCTGGCAGGGGTTTTATTTTCCTCCTGTGTTAGTGGCATCACAATTTTGCCAGGAAAGATGCACTTACCCATCCCTGGCTCATCCCATATTCCTGTCTGATGCTGGTTTTTCCACCCTTGGAATCACCATTCTTGATCCGAGACTTGCTGAACATCAACACCAAATGCCCATAAAACCTTTTACCCAATCCTTGAAAATACTTCAGTAAAAACTGACCTGCATTTATTAATACAGGTTTTCTTGGAGCCTGCTAGCATTGGCTCTGTGTTGTGCGAGAGCAGTTTCTCCTCATCATGATAAGGAAGGATTTCTCCTCTTTCTCTCTTTTGAGCTGTAAGAATTCTCATGCCTCTTTCTCTGTTGATTTAAACATCTTCTGGCTCCCTCCCACTTTCCCCAGCCTCAAAAGTTGGTGAGGCACCCAAACCTCTGGCCTTCTTGGCATCACCTCCCTTGCCAGGGGTTTGGGTCATGTGTTGTCCTTGTTTGGGGCAAAAAGCATCAGAAGAAATTGGCATCTCCTTTGGTGTTCTCCCAAAAACACACCACATGCAAGGAATGGTGGCACCTCTTTGGGCTGGAATACTTACAGCAGACCCTGGCTGGGTGGATGGAGTTGGTGCTGACCTCTCCCTATGCAGATTCATGCATATTCCCGCTCCATGCTCAGCACAGATGGATACCAGCTGCGGTCCTGCGTTCTCCATTGGCACAGCTTGCTGCACTGGTTCACATTCCTGGTTTTGGGGTGTCGTGGAGACAGGACTGGGACATCCCCACTGAGCTGAAACAAAATTTCCTCACCGAACAGCGGGGCTGATGCTGAGGCTTTGGGAAAAGGAGCAGAAGTTTTGGATTGTCCACGGGCTAGGGTTGAGATGAGATGGAATTTCCTCCCTAGTCAGCAGGGCCTGTGCTGAGGCTTTAGGTGGGAAGTAGACTTTAGGGGACATGTCACCTCCAGGGCATGAGAACAGCTGGGGACCCAGGTGCTCTTTCCGTCCAGAAGAGTGTTTGGAAAGGAAAAGCGGCAGCATGGGGCACGACGTGGTGGATTTTGAGGTAGGTGTGGATGCCCCGGGGTGGTGATGACTCCCCCCCCTGCCTTTCAGAGCTGGCTCTGGGAGCTAAAAGCGGGGATCATGCCAGGCTGAGGTCTCACAAGACACCGCTCAGACCATGAAACACCCCCGAAAGATTCCCCCCGCCATTTCCGAGGAGGCATGACGGCGGCTCCGGCTCCTAAGGCAGGCAACGTTCCGCTCCGGGCTTTGTCTGTCTCCGACTCCCGATGTTTCAGGCGGGGT
>QUSF01000015.1:1098079-1172860 GCA_003676055.1 Chloebia gouldiae
CCCCCCCGGCCCGGGGCGGTTGCGGGTCCGTCCCGCGGCCGTTGGGAAGGAGCCCCGCGGGTGTTGTGGCCGTTGGGGGTCGGGTCCCCACGAGGGCTGCGGGGCCGCCTTCGCCGCCGCCAGGGTCCCCACGGCTGGGAGGGGATGGCCCTGCGTGGGGTCACCGTCATGCCAGGTTGTGCGGGAAGGATGGGGGCTGCGGGGGGCGATGCGGGCGGGGAGGGGGTTCTCGAGGGAATAGCAGCGTTCCTGGGCGGACGCGGGAGTCTCCCTTCTTGACCCCCGTCTCTGTGCAGGGAGGGTTTGGGGGGCCCAGGAGCAGAGGGACAGCACGAGCGGAGGTTCCCTGGACCTCAGCTCTTTTGTAGTGCCGGTAGGGGGTTCTCCGCACAAATCCCGGAAGATTGAATGTTCCCCGACGCGTTTAGCGAGTCCCTGTGAGTTTAGGGCGGGCCAGACCCCGAGAGCGGAGCCCCTCCGGGCATCACCACGGGGCCGGGCCGTGTGCCGCAGTACGAGCCACCCTCCTTCAAGTCCTTCGAGCCCCCGTTGGCCGGCGGGGCCGATCTGGAGGTGACCCCGCCGGTGACAACGTGGCCGGGTGTCCCGCGAGGCTGGGGCGGCCGGCGGGCCGAGCACTCCTGCCGTGCTCTCTCCCGCCCGTTGTGTACACGGGGAAGGTCACAGGTTCAGGTCTGGTCTTCGAGACTTGGCTCCCCTCCATCTCCCAGCAGCCTTCCTTTTGCCTTTCCTTTCCTTTTCCCCCGCTTTCTGGGAAGGCCCTTTCCCTTGGAGGAGGCTTTAGAGACTCATTTTCCAAAGTGTGCACCGAATAGCCCCGTGGGTTCTTTCCCCCTCCTCTGGAATGTCCGAAGATGCCAGTGTTGGGGCTGGCTTTTGGGCTCCACCGTGTGCAGGCAGTTCCTCGCCTGGACATCCTCAGGAAAACCTATTTCCACGCTTTGTGCGATGACTCCAGCATCAGATTATGCCGCACATTTCTAGCTCTTTGTTGGCAGTACGCGACCGCACATGCACGGCACTCAGAAAATCCAGGCAGCTGATTTTATTGATTAGCTCTTGGCCAAAAATAATTTATATTTTATTATTTTGAAGCTGTTTCAGTCGCAAAACACAAATCCTTTCCTTTTTACACCCTTGTTCATCCAGTGATATTTCCCCCTCTCCTGTGAGGAGAAGGGAGATGTGCACAGCACCAGGAGCGTGGCATCTCTGTGGTGGAAAAGGACAAGGATTTAATGTTTCACCTGGACTGGCCTGGCGTGCAGGGCAAGGGCTGCCTCTGGTTAGAGCCACTGGAGGAAATTAATTATAAAGCAAGTTGGAATGACCTGTAATTGAGTATGGCCAGAGCACAGGGAGGGGGTTTTATTCCTTTCTCCAAGCCAGGCCCTCTGACTTGGTCTGTGTGTTTGGTGAGTCACCATTAGGCTCGATAGCCTCAGGGGCCAGTGTGTATGCATGGATGTGTCTCTTAACATACTTATTATCTATCTTCGTGCTGAAAGTGGTGTGATTTTTTGGGGGGGTTCCATCTGTCTGTCTGGGGCCCTGTGCTGGGTGGTAGCCCCAAATAATCCCTCCCTTGCCTCAGCCACAAAGTCCCCTAACACTTCCTTGCACCTGGCTTGTCTTATGCTGGTGGTGATGACATCGCTTCTTCTGCCTCAAAAGCTTTTTCCCTGTAAATTGAGCTGAAAATCTTTCTGGGAAGAAAGGGCTCGCAAAGGTGGTTGAGGTGCTCTCACATGGTGTTGGATCTACCCAACAGCTTGTGTGTGTGTTTATTTTGAATTAACAAGAAGCACAGACCAGAGTTCACTCCGTCTGGTTTATTCTCTTGGAGAACAGGACTGCCTTGAATCAAAAATTGCCTCCAGGTTATATTTACAGTGTATCCTTAATTGTGATTGCATAAATTAAAGAAAACCAGGAGCTGCCTTGTCTTTTGAGCGCTTCCATGTGGGTATCATTCCCCAGACAAAGTCGATAGCTGTGTGTTGTGTCTAGGCCTTGACAGGTGGGACACCCACAACTGGTGGTTGAGGACCAAAGTCAAGTGTCGTGCCTGATTTAACTGACATTTCCAGGCTGTAGGGATCTTTCTCTGCATGGCTGTGGTGGGAAGAGGAAGTCTTGAGCTCGACCTTGGCTGGGCTGGGAGTGGGGATGCACCTCGGCACTGTCCCACCGTGTCCTGCGCAGCACGTCTCTGACTGGGATTAGGGCCTGTGGGCGCTGATGCAATACTAGTCCCAGATGTAATGCAATAAGCCTCTTTGTCCCCTTTATCCAGAGCATTATGTAAATAAGATGGTATTTATGGTCCCAGGTATGTTGTTCTGGGGCTGTGTGACATCCTGCGTGCGCAGCGATGCCCTTTGAGCGTTGGCTTTGTTGCAGGTGTTCCTGGCCAGAGACGGGGACCTGCTGGGGGCAGATGCTTCTGCATCGCATGCCAGCTCCCTGTGGAGAGGAGGTGAGGTTCCAGGTGACCTTGCCAGGAGCCAGTGACAGTTTAAGTGTGCTCAGTTGCTTGTACGTGATGAAGGCAGGGAGTGGATCGGTGCTGGAGTCTGTGGGGTGGCTGCTCACTGAGGTCATGGAGAAATCCATGGTTATCATAGCAGGCTTCCTGCAGGATATGGTCTGCTGGTTCCTCAACCTTGAGGGTTTCTGAGTCATGTGTCTGTTCTGAAACCCGTGTTCCATTGCAACTGATGGTGGTTTGTAGAGATATTTTATGGGCAGTGCCAAAGCCTCTGAAGCACCTGGAGATGGCCTGGGCTGTTTGCAGTTCTTCCGTGACTCCTCTTGTGATGCTTCATGGGCTCTCTGGGCACAGGGAGAGCTTGTAATTTTCTCTTGGGTCTTGCCTGCTTACCAGGGAAGGTCCTAATTTGGGTGCTTGTGGCAGTGGGTGAAGGGATGAGGATGCATTGTATGGGGGTGCTTGAATCCGTCAGGGTTTGGAGTTGGGGGTGTGTTGAGGAGTCCATGTGGGTGTGAAGAACCTTTTCTAAGACTGAGGTAAGTTGATGAGCTGACTTAGAGCATGCAACTGTCCTGGGAGCTCATTGGTGGCCACATGTGGCTCCTGAACCAGAGCTTTGGCCACCCTGGCAGCAACCAGTCTGCTTTATGTCCCCATGTTGGATTGACATATATGAGGAAGGGTGTTCCTTTGTGTTGGGAAAGGGCAGGAATAGAGATCTCACTGGGATATGGCTTATTTTGCCATGCAGATGCACTTTCCTGCTACGAGGGGTAGGTGCCTTGAGGTATGATACTGTGTCAGAGGAAGGAGTGAGGTTGAGCTTGAACAATCTTAAAATCTTAGTAAGAAAATAGGGAGTAGTTGCCTGACCAGGAAACCTGCTCTGGGATTCCAGTTCCTCTTGTGATTGATTTTTTTTTTTAAAGGAAACCAATTCCCATCTGCATTTGGGCAAAAAATCAGTTTTTATGACGAGCCCAAGAGGTTGTTTTGTTTTCGCTGCAGCTGAGTGTCCTTCACATGCACAAAACCCACTGACGTAGTTGCTGAGCGTCAGCTCACATGTGGTGTGAGGGGTATGAAAGGATGCAAGTGCAGTTTTTTGTGGATGAATAAGGATAATTTCAGGACAACCTTGATATTTTGTATTGAAACATTAAATGCCCAACTTCTACAATTTATTGCCATGTTCATGGTGTAAGAAAAGGAAAGATGATGTTGCTTCATGCTTCTCTTTCCGCAAGCACAGAAAGGTTTTGTGGCATTGGATTTCTCCTCTAAGCTGTTCTTGGACCGCTCATTCTTCCAGTGGAACGATGAGACCTCTACAGTGCTCCATCATATGTGATGGGGCTACGCTGATTTAATGATAACAAAATTTATTTTAATGAATTTGCTGAGCCCATTTGTGCTTTGGATTGGCAGAGTGTTGTTGGTTCAAGTGGGTCCAAAGATTTGACTTGGAGTTTTCCTAGTGCTTCTCCAAGGGGATGAAGGGTGGATCAGGAGGAGCGTGCTGTGCGGATTTAGAGGAGTGAAAAGGAGGTGTGCAATGACTTCACTGACAGTAACCACTATGAATCCAATAGGAGAGGAAGAATCTTGCTCATCTCTGGGAGAATTAATTCTCCTTTTCCAAAGGTTTAGTAGCCTTGTTGAAATTTCTTCTTGTCCCGAGGATTTCTTTGAGGGGGTTTCACATCTCATCTGCACATCCCCTCTGTATCCATTGCCACAAGTAATTCCAAGTGCACTAGGACTCCCCAAATAAGCCCAGCCCGCTTTGATGCATGGTTTTATTGTATTCCTGTGCGCTGGCTAATTCACAAAATTCGGCAATTTGCAATGGGTCATTAGCACGAATTAGCAACTTTCTGATGGATATCAGAGCTCCACAAATGTGCCGTATTAATCTGGGAGATACACCTATTTATTATCCCTCCCAGGGAAAAAAAAGGGATTTCTCGGCATGGTTCTTGCTCTGCTTGCATTTGTCCCTGTCTGCATCTGCCTTCCCTCCTCCTTTACTTCACAGTCTGGTTGTTTTTTTTCCCAGAGTGTTCCCAGGCTGATGATGTGACAGGAAGAGGGATTACAGCCGCACGCACTGGCCTTGCTACAAAGGGAGCCTCAGCTTTGGGAGCCAAGGTGCCCTAATTGGTTATCGAATGAAGGGAATTAAAGGCATTAATAGGTGAAGTGGCAGCTCCTTCGGTTTTGGAGCAGTGGAGAGATGTTCATCGTCTTCTGAAGGCTGGGAAACAGCCAAGGCTGGCTGCATGCTCTGCTCCTAAAAGGAAGGATAAAGGAAATAAAGCTCAGAAGCTGTTCCTTCCCTGAGAGCAAGCAAATCAATGGCCGTCCGTCCTCTCTGACCAGCGCTGCTGTCCCCCTCTCCTGTCAAGGCAGGGCTTTGTCTGGGAGACACTGCTCAGTTGGGGTCACTCCAGTGCTCTTCCTTTGGATGAAGAAGATGGAAAGGAGATGTTGACTTTGGTGCAGTGTGGCAGTGCAGCCAATGGTTTGCTGTTCCTGTCTGCCTCTGTGGAGGGTGATCCTTGTTGGATTACCTGCATCTCTGCGACCATGAGAACCCAGTTTGGGACTGGGCCAGTGATGGGCCTGGGGACACCAGGCCCAACCAACACCCTGAGCTTGGGATGCTGCCAACAACTGGGTGCCTTCCTGCATTCCTGCTGACAGCGTTGGGTGAGCAGGGGAAAAGGGCAAGCTCCCTTTTCTGGCGCTTACTCTAGTGGTTATTTATGCCCACTGGTTGTCTTTAGTCTTTGCCAGGTCTTCTTTCCTCCCGTCTCCTTGACTGATGCTTCGAGGATCTTTCCTGGTCACATCCGTCTTGCTGCTTCCTCTCACTCCTGGCGATCTTCCAGCCTCCGTGGAGTGCTGAAGTTTGGGAACATCTTCGGTTATTTTTATGTGCCCACTACTCCCTTTCTAGGCTGCACAGACCAACAGGCCACCAGTTCAGATACCTTTAAGCCTCCCATAAATCACTTCATTTCTGGGTTGGGGTTAGCAAGGATGTAACTGAACTGATTTTAAATCCACATGGCTCTTCCACTTTCCCAGTTAAAACCATCTCTGTTCAAGGGACAGTCATTCCCCAGGTTTATCACTATGGGAAGCATTGCAGTGCCAAGCAGATTGGCTCAGATGTCTCATTTTGAGTGTTTAATGTTATTTTTGGCACCAGCCAGCAGTGACACGGCTGGCTGGGCTCAACAAGAATGGCCTTTGTGGTGGTAGAGGAACACCGGGGCCATGTCTGGTGCTGCCGGAATGCACTGGCTTGTCTGGGGTAGACTCACCCAAAGGGCTTCTGTGTTAATCCTGGCTGGTTATTGCTCATGGTGTTGTTTTGCTTTTGCTGCTGTGTAGCTGCCAGTGGTCTGTGTGTCAACCTTCGACAGCCAAAGTCTGTGGTGCCGCTGCTCTACTCCTCTGGCACTGCCAGTGCCTGCTGGGCAGCTTCTGGGTGCCAGTGATGCCATGACACCCACAGGGTGGCACATGAGGATCATGGGGCAAGCAGATGCAAATTTTGGGTGAAGATAGGGCTGTGTTTCTGATTCTTGTTAAACCAACGTGTGCAAGTCTGGGCATGGCAGTTACACAGGAGTGTCTTCCAGCATGCAGACACAACAGTGAGGGGTAAATCCTCGTTGGGCAGCCGTGATTCAGGGTAGATTTAAGAGCTGAGCTTGCAGGAAGGAAGCTGCTCTGTCCTTTTATCTACCAAATACTTTTTCTCCCACACATGTGGATTTTTCAGTTCCTCTTTCCTTATACAGTAGAAAGTTTAGACACTGGGCACCATTTTGCACTTGTGGATTTGGGTAAGATTTGGGCTGTATTCAGCTACCTGAGATTTTAGAGTCTGCAAGGTCATGCTTGCTGGAAGATGTCTGTCCTGGCATTTTTGGATGAACAGGCTGTGATCCAGAGCCTGAGCCGTGCTACTGCTCATCTCCATGGCAAAGGCTTGGGAAGGGGATGTGGCTCACTCAGGAAGGACCCTGCTGTCAGAGCTGTAACAAAGGACTGGCATGACTCTTGCCTGCTCATGCTGTGCTTGATGCTCCTCCAGTCCATGCCACTGTGTTGTCCAAGCATCATGGCCTTTCCTGCAAACCTGGCTCCTGCCTGGCAGGAGGTCAGTCAGCTCTTTGCAGGGTCGCTGTGTGTGCAGGAACATTGCTGGACTTGACTTAACGGCATCTACAAAGAGGAATCATATGGAGAAGTCAAGGGGCAACAGATAAAAATTGCACTGGGAGAGGTTTCATCTTAACATAAGAAAGACATTTTTTGCAGCCATTCCTTGGAACAACCCCCTCCAGGACACAGTAAGGATCCATGCTGGTGGAGGTTTTCAAGATGTGACTGGACAGGGTGGTAGGTAATCTCACCTGATCTCCCTTTTTCTCAAAAGGTTGGAGCAGGTGTCCTTTCAAGGTCCTTTCCAACCTGCTCTGCTCTATGGTTCTATGACCTGACTCATGAAAACACATATGTTCAAGCTTGTGTGTAACAATTGTGCTTGCTCAGCTTCCCAGTGAAAAAGTGACTCCAGCAGTGCAATTTGGCAGAGAGTGAGCAGATGTTCTGAGAAGGTGCTGTTTGCCAGCCATCCTTCACAGGCACGGAATGGTGGGTTTGGTGTAGGTATCAATGTGCCTCCTGTTTGACCTGAGGACCATGTGCTGAGGACCATGTGATGGTACTCTTGCTAATAGTTTTCTTGAAATATGAAACTCTTGGACTTCCTTTTGAGTTAGTGGAAGAAATGTGAGCTGTGTTTTATTCAGAAGTACATACAGAAGTGGTACCTTGAAAAAAATGCACAAGAGAGACATCAGAATCAAATAATTGTAAATTTGAAGAACTGCGGAGTCTCAAGGCACTAATAGACAAAAAAATTTGACTTTGGTGATGACACTTGCAAAACTGATGAGAAGATTAAAGAGGTGCTTGTTCCAGTTTTCCCCATTTCATGGTATAAAGGAAAGCCTGAAACTCCTGGTTCTCTTTGTGTTCCCCCTTTTTGTGTGCCTCATGTATCAGGACTGTGTATAGTCTGTTGGGAGTTGAGGGAAGTGAGGAGTTCTCAAGAGGGTATCTTTGCTAGTCAGACATGTTCAAGAACCCTGGTTTTTTCCGCCCTATGTCGAGTTGATCCTCATTCTGTTGAGGACACTTGAGGAAGTGTCAGTAAGAAGCAAACACTAGGTTTTAGCTTATTCTGGTATTTTCTTCAAACACACTGGCACTGTGTGTTTATATTTTGTATTGATGGCTTTGCTGGACATTGTCGTGTGCTGCAGTTGTGTGGAGTTTTGCTAGAAAAGTCACGTTTTAAGGTCATGAGTGAATGGGAGTGGGTGTGAAGTTGAATTTTGATCCCAGGAGCATCTTTTGCCTGATGATGAATGTAAAGTTGAGGTCTGAGTATGTATTTGGGAGCAGGTGGGTGTTGTGGCTGATAAGTCTTTGGAGTTTTGCTTCAGGCAGGGTGATTGCCTGGCTGCCCTGCCCAGAAGTGGTTTCTGCTCGCCTCTCCTATTTCCTCCATCCTCCAGCCTCTTCCAGTGACCTTATATGTCCGGCCTTTTTCATGCCTGGACTGTAGTGTTTCAAGCTTTTCTCAAGAATGCCAACAAATGACTCATTGCTCTAGTGCTGCCCTGTCTCAGGTTCATCTCCAGTGTCAAGGCTCAGCCTTCAGAAACTTGGGAGCCCTGGCCTAAGTTTGTTGGTGTCTCTCTCAGCGCTCTGGCTGCATTGCATGCTGGAAGATGTAGTCTTGGTGGGGTGCACCTCCATATTAAAAAAAGAAGGGTGGCTCCATTTTATTCAAATTGGGTTCAGCCATCTCCCTCCTGGCAGCCTGCTGACACTGTCCCACTCAGCCCTGAGAGCCACTGAAGTTCTCCGGGCGCCTTGTGTGAGTGCAGAGGCGGGAGCACAACTCCTCCA
Source organism: Chloebia gouldiae (assembly GCA_003676055.1). NCBI lineage: Eukaryota > Metazoa > Chordata > Aves > Passeriformes > Passeridae > Chloebia > Chloebia gouldiae. The sequence continues at coordinate 1,106,595 of QUSF01000015.1, forward strand.
TTCAAAATCTTGCTTAATTCCACATTGAACAGCCTGTTTTGAAGCTCTGCGCCTTGGCGTGTTTTGCAACAGCTCGGACTCCCGCAGGGCGCAGGCGGTGGAGGGATCCTGCCCCCGTTGGGTGGCAGTTCTGGAGGGTGTCATGGCAAATCTCCTTTGTCTGCTACAGCCTGACTGATGTCTGGGGGAGAGTGAACCCTCCTCCCCTGCGTGATTTCTTGAGCTGAAAGCAGCAAGTGAGTGAGGAAGCTCCTTTGTGCAGATTTCTCCGTCTCCTCTTGTTCGTGCCAGCTGGCTCGCGTTCAACATTTCTCTTTTTTTCTCTCTCTCTTTTTTTCTCTTCTCTCTCCCCCAGCTCTAGAGAGAGGGGGCGGGGAGAAAGGGAACATCTTAAAAAGAAATCTGCAGAAAAGATGGGAGTTACTTAACAAAAATCCAACCCAAACAAGCCCAGCTGGGGGATTACAGGCACGGTGGTAGGAGCTGAGTGGGGAATGAGTGCAGCAGCGTGGGGAAGGCAGTGTGTCCCCCCCCCGCCACCTCCCCGAGTTTCTTTAGTCGTAAAAGGAAACAAAAAGGGATCTCATGCAGAGGCAGTGGATGGGGAGAGCAGCCGACTGGCTGCCAGCAGCTGGAGGAAGGGCCTCGGCACTGCAGCCCCTAGTGCTGCTGCCTCAGCTGGGGGCTTGTGGGGAGCCCTTTGGGGGTTTGGCAGGCTGGGGGGGGCATCCCTTCTCTGCCACTGCCTTTGGCTCTTTAGGGAGGGAGCAGAGGGCTCTGCTCTCATGGGTCGCTGCTGGCCAGAGCAACCATCTCACCAAACCTTCTGCTCCCTGCCTTGTGCCTGCTGGAGGAAATGCTGCATCCTGCAGATTTTTCTCCCCCCTTCCCTGTCCTCTTTGCCGCTCCTTCTTGTGGGCATTCCTGAAAGTTAATCAGGGTGAAAATTGCAGTCAGTCATGTCTGGAAGCCACCAGAGGCTAATCCTGGAGCGCTGCAGGCTGGAGCACATGGCTATGAGACAGTCTCCCTATGTGTGGGCTGGCTGCTGCCAGGAGAAGAGCTTTCTCCTACATCTTGTCGCCCTTGGGCGGTCAATCCTTCCCAGCTTTGGTCTCCTGGCCTCCAGTAACCAGCAGAGAAATCCGGAGTGGCGCGGGTTCGGCAGGTTCTGAGCATCCTCCACTGGTTTTAGCACATAGAGCCAGGGGCTGGCACAGTTTCCTTGCTGCCTTTTGGAAGTGGAGTTGTTCTGGTGGAGGAGCTGTCTCTAGGTGTGTGTGCAGCCCTGAAAGTGAACTTTCAGGTTTGTGTCTGAATATGGTTTGGCTCTATCCCAGCCTGTAGATGTGGATTATAGAGGTCTCAGCACCTAATGGAGCTGAATTATTCATGTCTGGTGCTGTGTGTGTGCAGCATTCCCAAGCAGAAAGCTGTCTCCTTGTAGGATCTGCGCTCCAGGACTGCTCTTAAAACGCTTTGTTGGCAGGTCTCCAGGCCAACAAGTGAGCACATGCTTTTCATGTTGTGCGGGGATCAATCCTGCGATGGCAGGAGGTAAGGGGAAGGACACGTTTACAGCTGAATCAATCTCCTTGCTCTGTTTTCTGAGATTCTGTGATTTGTGGCAGCGTTACTCCCCCAGCAGGAGAGTGGGAAGGATCTGGATACCACCCAGTGCTTCTCCTGCTTGGGCAAAGGAGGCAGTGGGAGAGGCACCTCTTTCTCTGGGCCATAGGGTGTGGTAGCCAGGGGCTCCTATGCACCTAAAATAATGATAGTGTGTCAAGTTGGGGTCCCTGCCAGTCTGGCTTGGGAGAGGGACTCCAGATGCTCCTCTGGCTGCAGAGGCTGAGCCTGCAGTAGTGGAGTAGAGAAATGGGGAACTGAGATGGGAGTTTTGGGGAAGGAAAAAGCTGTGGGAAATGCTTTAGAGCCACGTGCAATGGAGCATATTCAGGAGATCCCCCCAAATCACATTCCAGGGTCCCAGCCTCCAGCTCTGCTCTGGAAAGGGCTGATCCCTGCCCCAGTCCCTCTTCCTGTAGTGGCATGTCTTGAGTTCTCTGCTTCACTCTCGTCACAACGTGCCTTTACCCTACTCTTGCCAATCCAGCATGTTCCTGTCCATCCTGTTTGTGGTTCCCTTCTGTCTGCATTAGCAGAGCCTGGGCTCCCTTGGCACCTCCTCCATAGGGTGAGGGTTTTTGCTCCTCTTGTTTTCTAACCCTTTGATTGTTCCTGGCTCTCCAATTGCTGGGGACCCAGTGGACTTCTGGGCTTCTTCTTCCTTTTGTTGTGGTAGGAATTGGCAAAAGCTGCTGCTGTTTTCAGAGTTTCAGACTCAAGTCCTGCTCATCTGCTGTCCTTATTCCACATGTATAAATAATACTTATGGAGATATGTGTGTGTGTGTGTGTATGTGTATGTGCATGTTTGGAGCAGCAAGGTGAATTCCGGGGTGGGAGTGGAGAGCTGGCCATGCTGGCATTGTGCAGGTGTTGCATGGAGCAGGTGATGCGATGTATATTGCAGTACTACCCTGCACATTGTCTGTTGTTTTCCTGTCACTGCAAGGTCAGATCCTTGTCTGCTTTTCCCTTGGACCTGAGCTCGCCGTGCCTCTTTGCCTGCTCCAGCTTTGGATCAGGAACTCTTGAATTTGGAGACTGAACTTCATCCTCTGCTTTCAGCTGCTGTGGGATTTTCCTGGGCATCTGTGGTAATCAGTGGTCCACTGGTTCACTGGGTTTGTTCCTGGATTCCATGCCTCAGTTTAGGGCTGGGAAGGGACTCGTATCAGCCAAAAATCTGGTTCCTTCAGCTCATTACTGGCTTTGTCCACCTGCACAAAGGAATTGCCTTGGATCCATGACACTAAGAGTGTCACGGGATGAGGTGGTCACTGCTGATTGCGAGCCCCATCAGTGATTTGGAGAGAGACTCTGGAGAGGCAGGTTGATGGGATTGGACACACAGCTTGGAACTGGGGAGCAGGTGCTGGAGCAGGAGTAGGAAGAGGAGGAGGAGTAGGCGGCCATAGAAACACGCAGGTCAGCTTTGGGAAGCCGTTAGCGACTCTGGTGCACAAAGTGATCTCCTGATTCGGCACTTTCCCTGCCACTGAAATGAGAGGTCAGTGCTTTTCATTTCCAGCTTGCACGCAAGCCCCCCAGCTCCTGGGGTTAAAAATCTCCGTAATGACCTGTCAGAGAACGGATTATTAGCTGTACAGAGCTGAGGATGCTGTGGGGAGCAGATGGAAAATGGTCTGGCTGCGGCAGCCTGTCTGATGAAAGAATCCCTGGCATTTTTACAGTGTTTGTGTCTCTGGAAACGCACCGTGAAGCTGCTTTCCAGGCTCCTGCCTGCTGGGGTTTGAAGAAATTTGTGTGTGTGTGGTGTGAGGCTTTTTGGGGTTGGTTTTTTTTTTTTTTCCCCTTCTCATTTCTGTTTAAGTCACCTGTTTTTGAAGTGTCACTGGTAAATAGTACCAGGAGCAGACAGGCCTGGAGCTTGGTGGGGACAGGGAGGACAGTGCTGCTGAGAGAAGCCTTATCCAAATGGGTGGTCAAGGATTTCTTAAGGATTCTGGAGAGCAGGTGGCCTTGCTGGGCGGTGCTGGGAAGAAGCTGTTACATGTGTTAATTATGTCTCGTCAGGGTAATTGCCATGACTAGGGTGCTGTGTCAGGTTGCGCGTGGGTGTCTTTTTTGTTTCTCTCCCTGGGGGCGAGGCTGGGAAGCAGGGAGGAGATATTTTGGGCTCACCGGGGTCAGCTGTGGAGTGGGCAGGTAGGGCTGAGCCCCCTCTTCCCAGTTAAGACTGCGTACTTATACAATTCCATCTCCGTTTCCCATTGGAAGCTTATCATGGTCAGAGGTCATGATGGTAAACACTCCAAATCTGGGTACTGTGTTGCTCTGCCTAAAGGTGTGGGATGGGAACCCCTATGCTTCCCAATGCAGTTTGGCCTTTGGTAATTGCTCTGACACTTCCCAAGTGTCACAGACACTCTGAAGCCTGTGATTTATTTCCCACCAAGGCACTTGACTTCCCTAGTGAGCAGCTCTTGTCCCTTGCAGCAAGGCTGGCGTGGAGAGGAGCCCTCCCTCTGGGTGGCATTGGCAGGAGAGGAATCAATCCTCCCTCCCAGGGGCAGCGCTCGATAATTCAGAGGGAAATGGTGAGCGGGGAAATGTGTGAGTAATGTCTTGTTGGAGCCGAGAGCCGTGACCTGCCAGGGCTGGTATTGATCAAGGACTGGTGCCAGATGGCCGCTGCTGTGGGGGCGGCTGTGGAGCAGCCCCAGCCCAGGGGGTGGCAGAAAGATGCTGTGAGGGGGATTTGGGAGGTTGGGGGTTTCACTCTGCCCAGATCTCTCCTTCCTGCAGGTGTGCCTGCCCATGGCTCTTTGTATGTAATCCTGTTCTCTTTGCTCTCCCTTCCAGCAGCGATGCCGTCACCTGGGCAGACCCGGACCACTGGAAGCCCCCCAAGGACGTAGGTGACCCCCAGGGCATAGAGGCAGGGAAGAGCCTTGAATCGTGAGGGGCCGTTAACTCTAAGATGTCCTTGAGCAGCGGAGCTTCCGGAGGGAAAGGAATTGATGCGAACCCGGTTGAGACGTATGACAGTGGGGATGAGTGGGACATTGGTGTAGGGAATCTCATCATTGACCTGGACGCTGATTTGGAGAAGGATCAGCAGAAATTGGAAATGTCGGGCTCCAAGGAGGTGGGGCTCCCAGCACCCAATGCAGTGGCAACACTACCGGATAACATCAAGTTTGTGAGCCCGGTGCCAGGCCCACAAGGCAAGGAGGGCAAATCAAAGTCGAAAAGGAGCAAGACTGGTAAGGACAGTGGGAAGCCGACCCCAGGGTCCTCCCTGTTCACTCCCAGTGAGGGAGCTGGTGGCAAGAAGGAGGTTCAAGGACGCTCTGGGGATGGTGCGAACTCAGGTGGTTTGGTGCCCGCGGTCACCCCGAAGAGCTCGGAGAAGTCAGCCAAGGCGTCTCGCAGTGTGGCTGGCTCCAAGAAGGAGAAGGAGGGAGGCTCATCAAAAAGCAAGAAGGAAAGGAGTGAGGGTGCGGGGACTGCGGCAGAGAAGGAGCCCAGTGTGCTGCAGCCCCTGGCCCTGGCAGTGAGGGTGGGACAGTATGATGGGGGCCAGGGGACAGAGCCTGCTGCTGCTGAGCAGCTTGGGAGTATAGCTATTGACACGGGAGCTGCGCTCAATCCCTTGGGAGTAAAGTCGGAGCTGGAAGATGGAGAAAGTGAATGCCGGCAGCTGAAAAAGGTGAAGTCGGAGAAGGTAAGAAAGTTTTTGGGGCATGGGTGCCATTGCTGCTGCTCACATGGTGTTGCTGTGACATGACATTGTGGGTGACAAGGGGGTGGGACTGTGTGTCTTGTACTGCTGGGGCCATGGGGCCAGCACTGACATGTGGCTGGTGCCTCCTGGTTTTTGGTGTGAGTGTGGTTTGGCCGTGTGATGCGCTGGTATCTGGACATGGCAGTGGAATGACACTGGTCAAGCTTGGCTTTTGGGAATCGTGTGTGAGCAAATCACCTGCATACTGTGTTCTTTGTGCCATCCTGCTGAGATTTGGTTTTCCTCAGTGCTTTGGCTGTGCAGAATAGGTCCAGGTCTCTCTGGCCTCTGTCACTCTGAAGTCAAGGTGATGTCCTGGTGCTTTGTCTGCTACATCTCCCAAGGGGACACAGGGTCTGTGCTGTGCTCTGTGTTCTGCTGGCTTCACCTTGTGTGTCAAGGTTTCCTGCATCTCCCAAAGGAATGTATTTCTCTCCAGTTGCATCATGTGCAGAGAAGGATCCCTTAACATTTAGTGGATGTGGGATCTGCCTGGGCATCTGGGTGAGCACAAAGAGCAGGGCTGACAGGAGTCACCGCCTCATTCCCAGGTTTGCCGATGGTACATGGGCTCTGTCCCACTTGTGGTGATCCAGAGCTGGTGGGTGGCTGTGGGTAATGTTGGACATGTCACTCCTCTACTAACATGTGGCAGTGATGCTGAGCTGGACAAGCTGCTCTTCCAGGTCACCAGAGGCATGAAAAGCCCTGCCAATGGCACATGGCCAAGGGGGTGAGAGCGGCTTCCTGACCATCTGGGTGGTACTGGGTACTGGATGGCTACTCTGTGTCCAGACGTGGCCATTTTTTGAGCAATCGCAGGGGCTGATGTGATTTCTGATTCAGATGGGGAAGGCTTTAAGCGTGTTGTGGTCTATGCTTTCCTCTGTGCCAGCTGCACACGAGGTGTTGGTGGTGTGTGCCTGTGAAGCCATGTGTATGTCATGCACAGGGTGAGCATCACAAGTGTGTGTGTGTTTGGGTTGGCTTGGCCCTATTGCCATCAACATGTACCAGGGTGTCAGGACAGTGGCTGGGGAGTATGAAAAGCATCATCATGATGTTTGTAGCCAGAGGTTCCCTGGGAGGATTTCTGCTTTGGTGTGGGGATCACAATGTGGGCACTGGGATGGGTGGGGAGGGCACAGTGGCATCCTGGGCCAGGTGATTGACGCCTGTAAAAATCAGGAGCGATGTGGAGACATCTTGTTCCTTTGTCTGTTCTGGCAGTGGAACCAAAGTGAAAGAAACCAGGAAGAGCAGCAGATGCTCTTTTGCATGATGGACTGGAATGCTGCTGCTAAAAGCTATGGATGCTGGAAGTCCACTTATGATTTGGGCCATCTGAGTGGGTTTGTGAAGGAGAATCTCATCATGGGGGTGTACAGGGCAATGTGTTTTGTCTTGGGAAAAGCATGAGGAGGACAGAAGCTTGGGAATTGGTTTGGGAAATACCTCAACATGCTTGGCTGTTATATTCCCTCATAGCCATCTGTGCTGGCTGCTGTGACAACCAGCACTGGAACTGGCTGGACCTTGGGTCATACCGTGCATGGCTTTACTGTATTATTACTATTAAAGATTTATTTATTTCACTGATACAGCTGCAGAAACTTTTTGCAGTTGGAGATACCAATGTGATATGTGGTGTTGGTGGTATAGAAGCTCCACACACCCTGGGCATGTGTGCTGGCACCTGGAAACTCCTCTAAGTCTTGGGCTTGTCCCCCTGTGTGGGCAGCAGGGGAGGTGGGGATTTTGCCCCTCTGCACTGCTCAGGTGAGACTGTACCTGCAGAGCTGCCTTCAGCCATGGGATCCCAACATGAGAAGGACATGGAACTGCTGGAGTGAATCCAGAGGAGGCCACAGAGATGCTCTCAGGGCTGGAGTCCCTCTGCTCTGGAGCCAGGCTGGGAGAGCTGGGGGTGCTCACCTGGACAAGAGAAGGCTTCAGTGAGACCTCAGAGCCCCAGTGTCTAAATTGTCTCCAGGAGAGCTGGAGAGGGGCTTTGATCAAGGAGTGCCAGGACATGGGGAAATGGCTTCCCACTTGCAAAAGATGGGTTTAGATGGGATATTGGGAAGAAACACTTTCCTCTGGTGGTGAGGGTGGTGAAACCCTGGCACGGGTTTCTCTTGAGAAGCTGTGACTGCCCCATCTCTGGAAGTGTTCCAGGCCAGGTTGGACAGGGCTTGAAGCAGCCTGGTCTAGTGGGAGATGTCCCTACCCATGGCAGGAGGTGGAAAAAGATGGGCATTAAGGTGACTTCTAACCCAAATGATTCTGTCTTCTCCATGCTGACACTCAGTGAGGATGGTTCTGCCATTTTACTTGTCCAGATTCAAGCATAACCCCCTCACTAAAAGCTCAGGCTGGAGGGCTGATCCCTGTTTTGAGAAGGGATTTGATGTCTGGATCTGCAGGAACATGTGTCATTGAGGAGGAAGCATTGTCTGTGTTTCATCAGCCTCCTGGGGGCAGCTGGATGGCTTAATTTGGGTCGGGAAAGCCGTGGGCGAGGAGAAGAAAGGTGTCTGCATGGTATGGGGTGGGAAGTTAGTTTTGTGTCTTGAGGAAGAGACTGAGGCTGGGTGGATGCCTGGGGAAGGGTGGAGAACCAATGGGATGCAATGGGGGATGTGGCCTTGGGCTTGTCCTGTCTCCTGAAAGCTGCAGCGATAGCCCAAAAACTGCATGTGGAGTCCAAAGGACAAGCCAAGAGCAGAGGTATGTGCTGGCTGTGGGAGGGAGGGCAGCTCCTCTAGGCAGTGCATCGAGAGGATTAAGGTGGCAGGTTCATTCTGGCCTGGGGACAAACCCTGCTTGGCAAGCGAGAAATTTGCTCAGACTGAAACAGGAACAGCCACAGTGTGACTCAGCCCAACCTTTGGTCTCCGTCAGCTTGTCCTTTGCTTAACCCTGTACTGCTCCCACTTCCGTTGCAGGAAGGGAAGCTGGTCTCCATCTGCGGATGAAGAAAGGGAGACTGTCTGTCCCTCCACTGCTGAAGCCTGGGGTGGGTGACCTCCCTGGAGGTCAGACAAGAGATGTGTGCTGAGCCAGTAGCTGCCAGCCAGGAGGCTCTGTTGTATCTCCATGGCTGGAATAACGAACACTTTGGCGGGTAGTATTTTTCCTTGATGAGGTGCTTCAATGCTGCAGCCAGCTCTTGCCCCAGCCAGCTCACCCCACTTGCCTCTACTTCTGCTTTTGTAGTCTTCCAATATCTTGCTGTAGGATTTGGCAGCCATTGAGTTCTTGTTGGGTGTAGGAAGGAGCTTTGCTTTGGGTTTTGCCAGACACTTTACCACGTCAGCCGGTGATCCATGGCTCTGTCCATAGGTGAGTTCACCCTTGCTCCCATGTCTGACACAGCAGTGATGGAGCCTGTGGATGCAGCCCTTGTGCTCCACTGGATGTGTTTTGCCAGTGTGACCCCATGGCTCTGTTTGCTGAGTCCTGGGTTGAGGCTTCCAGAGCTGAATATCTCAAATATCCTTTTTGGTGTGGACCTTCCTTGGCTGTGTCCTGGCTTGGTACGTGCTCTCCTCAAACCTGATGCCATCAGTATGTTGGGGCACAGGTGATAACTTCTCCAGGGATGGGGCTGATCTTGATGAAACCCACTGGTGATAACTCTGCTGAGACTTTCCAGGGTCTCTGGGATTGGCTGAGCACTTCAAGAAGGTTTGCCTTTGTCTGTGATCAGTGCCTGGGCAGGTCCTTGGAGCTCCAAAAAATATTTGGAGGGGCAGCAGTGGGAGCTTAAAATGCTTGCAGCAGAGAAAGACAAGAGCTTGTGCTGGTGGACTCATGAGCGTGGTGACCAGTGGCTGGGTCAGACCCTGGGTCACTGGGGATGACTGGAGCTGAGTTGGGATTTAGTTTGCTTTGCTTTGCTTTGCTTTGCTTTGCTTTGCGGGGACACTGGTGCTGGGAGGGAATGGCAGCTCTCAGCAGCCGAGCTCAGCAAAATGGCCGTGCACGGAGGAGCAGCGCTGATTTTGCCCCACCAGCTGCCGTTGCGTGGCCAAGCCGGCCTTGGGGCTGGTGGCTGAGCTGGCCCCTTCCTCACCAGCCCTGCACCCACCACACTGCCCACACCGGGCCCCTGCACCCACTCTGATGCTCTGGGCGTGCTGGCCCGGCTGGGGGATGTTGAGCATTAAACAAAAGAGCCTCCCAGCTCTTGGCTGCCGCTCCGGCTTTGTTTTGATTGAGAGGTTGTTCAGCAGGAGGAGGGAGGGGTTTTTTTTTTTTCCTTCTCTTCTGACGAGCATCCAGATGTGATGCTGCTGCAGACAAGGGAAAGGCAAACAGAAGCCGCTGGAGACTCGACTCTTCTGAAAATCCTCTCTGGGTCACGTGTGCTGCGGTTTTGGGCAGCCAGGAGGGTGGATTCATCCGTGTCCCTCTGCGGGAGAGAGGGTGGAAGCCACTGGTGCATTTTCTTCTCCTGAATTTCTCCTTAGACACAGTATAGTGATGCCCTGTGTGTGCTCAGAGCAGACATCCCTGCTATGGGTGACCCGATAGAGAGGGGCTGTTGTAAGATGGGAGACACTGCAGTGTGTTCACACCAAAACTGGTGTGAAAATGCCCTTGCAGTTCTGTGGGAGGACAGTGTGGCAACAAAGGGAGTACTTGGGGTCAGGTGACAATGGAGAGAGTGATACCACACCAGTGGCAGCTGCCAAAAAAGAAATACACCCAAAAAATACAGCTATGCACTGTCCCTGCTGATGCTGGCTTTTCCAGTAGTTTGCAGGGTGGCTTTGGTGTTACCTTTGTGGACCTTCTTGCCTTAATCCGGGGATGCACACCTGCCTGGTGTCTCCAGTGCGGGTCCTACAGCCTCAGTGGGACCTCCAGGTGCCAGTTGTCCTGCACCATTAATGCTTTACCTGGAGTGAAAGTATGGTTGCCTTTTTTTAGCCATTTTTCCATTGTTGGGGGAAGGGATGAAACTTGGTTGTGCATGCAGCAGCAAGGACTGAGGTGAGTGATTGCTGTGTGACTCCAGCTCAAAGAGTTGAGATCTCGCAGTCTCTCTACTGGGTCCAAGTCCCAACAGGAGATGGCCACAGACACTCGTAGGAACATTTCTTGAAGTGGGGGAGAACCAGGATGAGATGGGGGTGGTCCCAGCCTTCTGCTTTGAAGACATGCTTGGGATTTTGACTCGTGTGAGGTTCCTTGTCTTGGGGCCAGAGTTTGGACGGAGAAACTCCCAGTGGACCTTTTTTACTGAAAACAGTTGTTTTTTCAGCCCCTCCGAATCTGGCTTTGGAGCTGGTGTTTACCCTGTTCTTTGTTTTCCCCAGGGATTTTTAGGGCATGTGGGAAGCCCAGTGCTTGGGTAGGGACCTGTTCGTGCCCAAAACCCTGGGTAGAAGCTCTTTCCCAGCCCTTGCTCTGAAGGGCTTGTTTCTTTACAGGCAGTGGCAGCCAGTGTGACATGGGCAGCTCAAGGAGGTGGCAGGGATGTGCAGGCAGCTACCGGCTCTTGCCTCATCCTCTTGCCATGGTTCCTTTTTCTCCAGCCGTGCTGGAATTGACTGCCTCCAGAGCTGCTGACAGAGCTGTGTTGGGAGACCTTGGGAATGACACCACTCGTTTCCTTATTGTCCCCGGCTCTGCCGCCCAGAGCCTTCTGCTCTAGGAACAAGGCAAGAAGGGGGCACGCAGCCAACATGTGTCAAGAGCTACAAAGGAGGAAATTGGCCTCGTTCACTTCAAACCATAGGGTTACTGCTGGAGTTTTGGCTCCTGCTGAGAGGTTATTTATATGTGGGCTTTCTTTTATAACCACTGGATGTAGCAGGCTGGGAGTTCCAGCTGATCCCACCTCTGAAGGCTTTGCAGAGGGAAAATTGCATCTCTCCCTGGTTGCTTTCCCAGATGGCCATGTTAGGAAGGACTAAAAGGCTGAGTTAGCTTTGATGCCAGACCCATCAGCATTGTTGTATCACAGTGAATTGGCTGTCATGCCAAAACATGGCTCAATCTCCACCAGAATGGGCAGCAGGACATGGAGCTGCCTGTCAAGGACATGGTGGTAGGGAACAGAGCAGTGCTGGGAAAGAAGAGAAAAAACCTCTCCACTCCTTAAGTGTGACAGTGGAACGACACCATGGTAACGAAGGGGCTGATAGAAGGGGGACAGAGGTGGAACAGCCCCTTCTCAGCTTCCTTGGTGCAAGTGACCTGCAAATCTGCTCCCCCAGTACTTTGATGAGAGATTTTGATGGGAAGGCCAGCGGGTGATTGATCCTGCTGACTCATGGACCTGATTCCTCCCTTGAGAGCGATGGCAACTGCTGGAGATGGGTCAGATTTTGAGGCTAACGGGCTCTGGTAGACTCGGTGGTTTTTTTGCTTTGCTTCCAGGCTGTCGGTAGCTGCTCATTAGCCTAATGACCCCAGTTACCCAGCACCATTTATCTGCCGAGGGAGATTTCTTTAAAGGAAGATTTTCGCCTCTGGAGTGTTGTGCAACCCTGAAGGCTTCAAAACCCAGCGAGCTGCTCCCGCAGCCCTGCCGGGGAGCTGATGCAGGGGGAGTGTGCCAGGAATAACCCGCTAATGAGCAAAGCTGCTTCTCCACCCGGCAGCCAGGGAGGCCACAGGAAAGGGCAGCAGAGCACAGGCTGCCTGCTTTTCCCCTCCTATGCTTTGAAAGGCTGCTTGGTTGGGGATTCACTGCCTTTTCCCTGTTTGCTACAGGCACATCTTCTGTGCCACTGCTTTCACAGTGCTGCATTGCTCTGCTGCTACTCTTGGGAATGCTTTGGGCTCGAGCTGTGAAATCCACCTTTCCTGTGTATCCTTGTGTGCAGGCGACCCTGGAGATGTGTTGGGCTCTTAAGAGGGTACTTAAATCCCCAGAACTGAAGCTGGGCAGGAGAAAAGGCAGTGGTGATTGCTGTGGACTTTCTGGGGTGGTTTTGTGACATTCCTACCTTGTGGTGATCAGTGCCTGGCACTTGAAAGCTCATTGGGTGTAAGAGGAGCCACCCTAGGGCTCAGAGCTGTTGAGCAGCAGCTGGGAGAGCAGCCCAGGGCTGGGAAGCAACTGCCGGGCTCCGGAATGATTTAAAGCCACCAGCAGCCTGACGATATGTTGTATTTGGTGACAACATCTGCTCGAGATATTCCTGTCACTCATTCCTGCCCACGGACCAGCTCAGGGAACTGATCTGATGTAAATAAATGTGCTCAGGGTTTTCTGGGGTGAGCTCAGGTTGTGGGCTGACACGGATGGGTGAGCTGGGATGGATGAGGCATGGGCAGTAGTGATGGCACTGGGGCTGGAGATGGGGTATGGCAGTGATGGTGGCACCTGAGGCTGGAGATGGGGGCTTTACTGAGGCCATGCTGTGGTGTAAACGTTTTAGGGGCTCACTGGCCTCTCACAGGGCTCACAGTAGCTTTGGTGAGCTCTGCTTAACCCAGGAAAGCACATTGATGCCTGTGCTCCCCATCCCTCCTCCTCCTGTGCCCCCAGCCTTGCCAGCTGAATGGTGCGAGCTCCATCCCAGTTTTTTATGGGCAGGATAAATCCCTTTGCAGGAAGATGCTACCATGGAGCTTTTGTACTGTGTGATGATGGCATGTACTAATATCTGCTGATTTTTCCCATCCTTGACACTGAAGTGGCTTTAAAACTTGGTATTTAGATTTACTTTAAAATACTGTCTGGCCCTTGTTCACATGGGATGTCTTGGAATGTGTTGTGATGAAATAGTGCAGAGAGCATGCCTGCTCTGCAGGCCTAAGCTGGAATTCTGGTTGGGATGTGGATGTGGAGGTCACCATGTTTTAGTGAGGGGATGGGATATGATGAAGCTCAAAAGTGGATTTTGTCTAGTGCTGAGGGAGTGAGAGAACCCCCTGGGCTGCCCTCCCTTAGTGCAAATGCTGCAGCCTGTGTGTCTCAGTTTCCCCAGTCCTCTGCATGGATTGGCTGCTCCTCCTAGGCTTGAGCATGGGGTTTGCTGGGGGGAGCACAAGAGTGCTCTGCTAGAGAAGGCACCATTGCAGCTATCCTGTGTTTGTCATACTGTGGTTTTGGGTTTTTTTCCCAAGGCAGAAAGTAATTTCTTTCTGGGAAGCTCGATCGCTCCCCCAGTTAGCCACGGTAATGCAGTGCTGTGATATTTCCCCAGGTACAATGCAAATGAATGCTGTTCCCAGACTCCCCCCACTCACCCTCCCACCCCTCTCTCCACTCTTCGAGGTGCTGGTACACTGCCTCCCACACTGGGAATGGCCCTCTCATCTGGTTAACAGATGGCTGTGGCATGTTCTAGAGTCAACTGCATGCCATGTGGCTGGTGGTCACCATCCTCGGATCAGCCCTCAAAAAGGATCCTGGAGCTGGATCTTGGTCCTGTGTTCAAGCCTGAATTGAGGAGGGAGAGCTGCAGGCACCTGGTAGGTCATCTGTGGATGGTTGCAAGTGGAGTCTTGGGGTTTGTTATCTGAAAGGGAAGGCCATCCCAAAAATCACCGGTTTTGGTGCAGATGGAAGGCTGCGATGTCCATGTGGTCCCACACCAGACATGGTGCACGCTGAGAGCCATGGATACTGAAACTACACCAACTCCAAGCAAGTATCTCCAGCTGGTGCTGCCCTGCCAGCTTGGGATCCTGACCCGCCTTCCCTGGTGGGACACCAAGCCCCAGGTCTGCACTTCAGTGTCCCTCTGACCCACCGTGGTGTAAAGAATGGATGTCCCTTTGCAAGGAGAAGGGAACAAAGAAAGGGTTCAGTGAAAGGGTGGTGAGGCTTTGGAGCAGGCTGCCCAAGGAAGTGGTGGAATCACCATCCCTGGAAGTGTTCAAAGAGTGTGTGGATGTGGCACTTGGGGTTTGGTGGTGAACATGGTGCCACTGGGTTAATGACTGGACTAGAGATCCAGCCACTGGAGGTCTTCTTCAGACTTTATGAATCTATGAAAGCTGGAGTCAAGTTCTGGGAATCAAATGGCTAAGAGGCTTGGAGGAACAGAAGAGCGCTGGGTCTGGGCTCTACGTGTTTAGAGGCCAGGGAAAATTGTTTTCCAAGGCTGAAAGGGGAAGATGGCTGGGCTCCAGGCACTCTTGGAGGTGGTGACAGAGTCATCAAGTGCAGCTGTCCTGTGCTAGCAAAGCCTCTCCTGCCCGGGCGGGACCAGTGGATCTATGGGGTGCTTTGTACACAGAGCAAGGTTTCAGGGTTTCCAGGGCTGTTTGCTGTTCTGTGGCTTGGAGGGGAGGAAGGTGACTGTGCCTGTGTATCATGGAGCAGGTTTGTTGACAGGAAGGTTTTTCTTTGCTCAACATTTACATTTCAAGGTACAGGAACTCTTTGGGCATTAGTGTTTTATGGTCTCACAGGCTGGCTATTAATGCATTTCTTTGTGGGTCAGGTGAGGGAGCTGGAGGGGCTGAGTGGCGAATGGCCCTTTGAAGGAAACCAGCCTTTTGGTCAAACCCCTATGGCCACAGGCAGAGCTGCCTAACCTGGGGGAAGAGTGGAAGCCCTTTGGTAGTGGGGAGAGCAGGCGGTTTAGCTCTTGGACTGGGTCTGGATCTTGCCTACAAAAAGTCAAGGTTGTATGTGAAACCATGCCCAAACATGACCAAATACGCCATGGCTTTGCCAGATCACTGCCTGGCTTGTGGAAGAGCCACAACATCCCAGGAAAAGGCCCTGCTTTAGAGGGGCTCACAGCCTGTGCTCCTCCCACCCCTGGTCCTTCCTTCAAACCAAGAAATCAGGAGCTGTTGGTGTTCCCTGTGATAGATCCCTCAACAGTGGCTTGGACCAGTGTGTGTCCTGTCCACGTGGTATCTCAGTAGGGTGAATGTCTTCCAGTTCCCCCCAAGGACCATGAGGAGGTTCATGGCATTAAAAAATGGAAGTGTTGGGATTTTCAGGCTGTGTACTCTTCAGTAATGGCTTAGTTCTGGAAAGAGCAGCTCCCTCTGTGGGGCCCTGCAAAGGAGGAGGACACAGCAAAGAGGGCAGCAACACATCTAGTTCTGGTTTTTCTTGTGAACAGAGGCTGTTTTGGGGTTCCCTTGCACCACCCTTGTACTCGCAGTGTGCTTGAGCCCCAGGACCAAATGCATCTGCCTTCCGACAGGGAAGGAGCTCTGCTCAGCTCTTGGCTGGGAGGACAGGAGCCATCTTCATGGTGACCTGATGGCCTCCAGCCTTCAGCCACAGGGACTGAGTGAGTAGACTTGCAGGTGCCTGTTTCTGGGCAAGAAACCAATGGTCCTCCAGGCCACCAAAGCAGGCAGATTTTTCTGGGCAAAGAGGGGATCCAGTTTGGTGCGGATCTCAAGCAGGTAGCACAAGGAGCCTGCAATGAGAGGTTACCTTCTCTTTTGAAGTCACCATCACGAACCAGAGCATGTCGAGTAGGGGTGAGAGACTGGAATAAATGTAATGTTTTTGGGTATGGAGATGTGTTACAGTGCAGTGCTTTACTCCTTACCACTGCTCCACTGTTGTGTGTTGCCCAAAAGCCTTTGGGAATGTTCCTTCCTGGTTGACCTGTTTCAAAGGTGACACTGAAGCAGCACCCAGTGGGGTGCCTCAGCAGTCCCTGTCAGCTGAGCAATCCCAGCCTCCTGCCAATGAGTGAGGCCATTAAAACCCAGTCTCCTCTGGGAGCTGATGGTCTGATATGGGAGATGGAAGGAGCATTGCTTTCAATTTCCTATTGATCCTAATGAGCCAATGTGGGAGACTCAGATGGCTTGGCTGTGTTGGGGGCTGTTAGCCGCAGCACTCAAAGCTGCTCTCAGGTCCGCTTTGCTTCTCAGTTCTAGGAAATGAAATAAAGAGAAAACCACTTAGGAGGATTTTAATCAGAACTTGGCAGAAGAACTTAAGGAAACCCAAGAAATCTTCTGACAACCACACTTGACGCTGAGATTGCCAGTGAATGGAAAGGGCAAATACAGGGCCTTGGCTCAGGTGGGTTGGGTTTCTTCTGGCTCGTTTAATGGGATGCCATTAGCATTCCTGCCCTCCCTGGCTGGGAGGAGTGGGGAAAATAAACCTTCTTCAATATGCTGGAGACTTGTCAAATGGAAATAAGGCTGAGTCCTCTGGGAGTGGATGATGAAAGTCATCCGGACCTGCTGGAGATGGCCAGCATGGTTCAGGAGGAGGAGCTGGTGCAATTTTTACTAAGAGTGGCCTTGGAGTTTGAGAGAGTCTTGTGGTATGGTTGGATTTCTTCAAGAGGTTGATCTTGGCTGGAGAGGTGAGTCTGTGTGAACCTCATGAAGTTCAGCAAGGCCAAGTACAAGGTCCTGCCTCTGGGCTGGTGCCATCCCTAGCACAAAAACAGGCTGGGTGGAGAATAGATTGAACACAGCCCTGGGGGAAGGGTCTGGGGATACTGGTGGGTGGCAAATTGGATGTGACCTGGCAATGTCTGCTTGCAGCCCAGAATGCCAACCTGGGCTGCATCCAGAGGAGTGTATCTGGCAAGTGGAGGGGAAGGAGGCTCTGCCTCGCTCAGGTGATGCCCCACCTGCAGAGATGCCTCCAGTCTGGAGGTCCAACATCAGAACCTGCAGGAGTTAGTCCAGAGAATGCCGTGGAGATGCTTTGAGAGCTGGAGCTCCTCTGCTCTGGAGCCAGGCTGGGAGAGCTGGAGGTGCTCACCTGAAGAGAAGGCTCCAGGGAGACCTCAGAGCCCCTTTGACTGCCTAAAGGGCTCCAAGAGAGCTGGAGAGGGACTTTGGATGAGGTCCTAGAGTGGGAGGACAAGGGGAGATGGCTTCCCCCGCCAGAGGGCAGGGTTAGATGGGATATTGGGAAGAAATTGTTTCCTGTGAGGGTGATGAGGCCCTGGCACAGATTTCCTAGAGAAGATGTGGTTGCATCATCCCTGGACATGTTCCAGGCCAGGTTGGATGGGGGTTGGAGCAACCTGGTCTAGTGGAAGGTGTCCCTACCCATGGCAGGGGATTGGAAAGAGATGAGTTTGAAGATCCTTTCCAGCCCAAACTGGTCTGTGATTCAGTGGTGTTGAACTGTTGCTGGTGAGTGCTGTTGGGAGTAAGAAATTTGCTATGAGGTTCAAAGCCCTTGTGGATGATGTCCGGTTTCAAACTAAGATGTCTGAGGAGTGGAAAAACCTGTTGCTGTGATGGGAGATTTCATCAGCTCTCCAGATCCTCACTTAGGGCTAATGGCAAGTTTCCCATAACATCTTCCTAACCCAAGTTTCTTGTCTCAGCTGTAACTCCTTTTGTATTTTGGAATATTTGATTAAAAATCCACAGAGTGGTATGAGTAGCTTGACCATTTAGGGGCAGGAGAGTTGCAAGAGCAGTTCTTGCATGTGTGTCCTGCAGCTGGGTAACCCAAACCAGCTTTTGTTTTCTGATTCCTGGGGAGGGGAGCATGTAGTTCTGGTTTATGAGTGTGGGCCTGGCAGAAACCAGAAATTGCTGAGCAGAACCCCCCCCAACTTGTGTTTGTTTGTAAAGGGCTTTTCAAGACTGCATTGTACCACTGCTTTTTGTTTTATTGATATTCCAGCATCTGGACTGTTTTCCTAAATGTGCTTTCATCCAAGGAGAGATTAAGGAAGTGAGAACTGTTCTGATAAAGCTGCCAAAAATAATCTTTGCTTGAGACTAAGTACCGCTCTCAGGACTTTGTCTTGTAAAACAATTTGTGGGTGAGCATGAAGAACCATCCTAGGAAGCTCCAAATGCTTCAGATTGTTGTTCCTGCTGGGGGTTTGGAGGACTATAAATTTTCCACAGGAGTCTTTGAATTTGTCACGTGCTGCCTGAGGTGATCTAATAGCAGTCAGGGAAGTTTTGGGAGTTTGTGGCTCAGTGACTGAATCCCTGAGAGGAGAGATCTGCATACAGTGTGGTTGGATTGATGGGAACACTGCTGATGCACACATCCATCTTCCTCACACCCCACAACGGATTGCTCATGGATGGGTTGTCATCTCCTGTGAGGAGCTGATGTAATGAGGGTGATAACTGGTGTAACTTTAGGTGTTGAGGATGTGATGGTGGCAGTGTGATGCAGATAATCCGTGAGGTTTTTTATTAAGATCCATCTGAAAGTAAGTTGGTGCCGCATTGGAATAGTTTGTCTCTCAGCACCTGCCAAGGTGCCGAGCTCAGCAAAGCACAGCAGCCTTAATGCTGTCCTCTTTGTCATTCTCCTTCTGGCAGTGTTTTTCCTAAAAATCACATGTCCTTATGCTGTGACTTTGTTTGACAACTTGTGCAGTGACAGGGAGCTGAACTTCTTCCTTGATGAGATTTGTAGGTATATGTGGCATGTGTTCTCCAAACTTGCGT
This sequence comes from Chloebia gouldiae, assembly GCA_003676055.1. Taxonomy (NCBI): domain Eukaryota; kingdom Metazoa; phylum Chordata; class Aves; order Passeriformes; family Passeridae; genus Chloebia; species Chloebia gouldiae. Next base: position 1,125,318 of record QUSF01000015.1, read on the forward strand.
GGCCCTGAAGCAAAATATGGTTTGGATGCCATCTGCTTCCTAAAGGGCAGAGTTAGAGCTGCTGGAGGAAGCTTAACACGCTTCTGTGGGCCATATGTTGCCCTGTGCCTCTCCCAAAGGACCTGGGATTGGCTGCTCTGGGTCAGTTAGTTAATTCACAATCAACAAGGCGTTATTAAAAGCACGTTCATAGGAGGACTTTCTCTGAGGCTAGTGGCTTGTGTATCCCACCTGGCAATCACACCATGGCCTGTGAGCAGGTGATGGAAGTCCTGACCCACTGAATATGCTGAGTTGGAAGTAACTGACAAGGATCATCAAGTCCAACTCCTAGTAGGCTTGCCTCCATAAACATTTATGATATTAACTTGGAGGAGATAGTTTTGGTGGCACAAAGTGTTCCTACTCAGGGATTTCTCTTGGCTCTAGAAACAGGAACTCTGGAAAGCACTATCAGAAAGCATAATCAAAAACCACCTTGGTGTCTCTGCCTGCAGAGCTCCTCAAATTCCCAGGATGGCTGAACACATCAGTGCTGGCTGAGAGCCATTCTGGCTCCTGCCTGAGGTCATGGTGCAGAATGGGGGCCTTGGCTCTGGAGACTCACAGAAGGGTTCCAGCTGGCTTGTGACCCAATGAGGCTGAAAGTAGCCACTCTTCCATCTGGGCCAAGAATTTCTAAGGGTTTAATCACCCTGTCCTGGCACTGGGCTGGCATGCTCTTTCAGTGTTACTGCTGTTGGCCCCCGAATGCCCAGTGCAGCTTGCTTTTGCGGAACCCTGCTTGCTTTTATGAGACCAAAATTAACATCTCAGCATAGACTTTTTTACTATCATTTGAATGTCTGACATTGCAGTCTTCAGCTGGTTTCTTATGGTGAGGTGATTGTACTGTGCATGCTTTTGAGTGAAGTGTGACCAATTTGGTGAAAGTTTTGGTCTTCTCCCTTACTTAATCTTCTCTGCACAGGGGAAAGGAGTCTTTTATCTGAGTGTTTTTGTGGCCAGGGCTCCACGTTCCTTCCAGAGCCATGTGTAAACTGGTAGTGTTTTAGTGGGAAGAAACTAATGGCTGAAGCAGCTGCCTGGGCTTCACCCTGCAGAGGAGATGGTTTGGGGGGAGTGGGGATGGAGAGGGGTACTGCATTGGGCTTGAGGCTTGATCTAGAATTTCATCCCTGAATCACTGCAGGATGGAACCCTGCCCATGGCTGGGGTTTGGAGCTGGATGAACTATAAGGTCCTCTCCAACACAGACTTTTTTGTGGTTCTGTAAACTGAGTTTGGCTCTGGCAGGTGATCATTTAAGATCAGTGATGCCCTTCTATGTAGGTCTTTGCCCCAGCGTTGCCTGTCTTCTTGTTGCTGACAGCTTCAGTGCCTCTGCCATTCCTTGCTGTTGTCCTGGTCGAGAAGCAAGAAAGCTGGAGAAGCCAGGTGTGGTTCCATCTTAGAGTTTCATAGACTCACAGGCTGGTTTGGGTTGGAAGGGTCTTTTAAACTCACCTCATCATCTTGCCATTGTCCTGAACCACTTTCAGCCCAGCCAGATTTTAGGACCAAGCTCTGGATACAGCTGGTGTTTGGTGATGATCTCTTGGAAGATGGAAGATTTCAATGGAGAGCTTCCTCACAGGTTTGTTTTCAGCTTAAATGTGGGCACAGGAACCTTCCTGCCTCCTTGTGCAGTCATTGGAGCTTTTCTGCTCCCTCAGGAGGTGTCCTGCCTGCTCCTGGCCACCCCTTCCCGAATCGACGCTCAAGGGTTTGTGCAACCATGTGGGGAATTGGGTCAGGGACATGATCCAATTAAAAGCTGTGCTGAGTGACATCGAAAGCAGGTTTTAACCAGGCAGTTTCCTGATAGTCCACAAATGCCTGTTGTTAGGAAAAAAGGGCTGTGGACCACAGCAAGAATAAGCAGCCATGGGTGGATTATGGTGGGATGGTTTCTACTGGTGGTGGTGCTGGTCCATGAAGGCTTGCTGTGTTGGTAGGCAACTGTAGGGACAACAAACCCAACTCCCACTTGGGTTCTGGCTGGTGTGTCTTTGTTTTTTTCCCAGGGAGCCCAGTCTCACTCCCTTGTGCCTGTTTTGTGGCTGCCATTGCTCATGGAGAGCCTCTCATCAGACATTTCTCAGGCTCCTTCTCTTCAAGGGTGCAGCCAAGGGCTCTGGTCACAGAGGAAGACTGGAATTGCAGTGCACCCATGCCCATCCTCACTGCCTGGGGCGAAGGGGGGTTGCCTTTAGTAATCCTGACTAATCCTTTAATCTGTATCAACACTGATAGGTATTAAAGCAGCAGATAAGGTTCAGACCATAGCTTGGAGCTCAGCGATATCCCCACCCTCTTCCAGCTAAATCTGGGCTGATTGTGCTTTCTCTTAAGGGGACCGTGCTTGTTTGCTGAGCAGCTGCACTGGGTTGAGAGGGTGGATTAGCTGTTCATAGCTGGAACATGCCCTTGTTGCTGGGCTCCAACTTGCCAGACAAGTCCATTGATCTGTCTGTGTGTGTTCATGGTAACCAGCATCCCATGCTTTCTGGAGCAAACCCTTCCAGGTTCATGTTCCTTTGGCAGTCAGCAGCAGATCTGTAGCCTCCTGCTTTTTATTTGTGTTATTCACCTGGATACAAGCCCAATTCAGTTGTAGACAGTTCACAAAGTTCAGTTCTTAAGCAAGAGCACAAAGCTTTCCAGCGCTGTGGATCTGTGGTTCCTTGCTTCCTGCTGCTCACAGCAGGATTTCCCTCCTTCCCCACTTCCAGAGCAGGGCTCCCACCATCACGTCCTCCTCCAGGCTTTCTGCACTCTTGTTTTTGGGTGCCTTTCCTCATGGCTGAGGTTTGCGATGTTCTCACCTGTATGGCTTTTGGGCACCTCCAGTTACCCCAGTGATCCAGTGCTGTGAAGGTGGGACTCCAGAGCTGGCTGTCCCATGTTTGGTGGGCACCAAACCAAGGTTCTTAATGCCTGGAAGAGCTGCTCCCGGTCAAGTTCACTGTGCAAAACAAACTGTCCCTATTGTTTTTGCTGTTGTAGGCTCATCCGCCCTTTCCCTGTCCTCTTCCAGCTTCTCCCCATGCTTGTGGGTTTGCTCTGAGTTTGCCACTGGTTCCTTCATCAGCAAAGCCATGGCTAATCCTTCCCATAAATCCTTTAAGCTGTCAGCAAACAGCTCCCTTCTTAAAATTCTAGCACGCAAGCTTGGCTGGGATGGAGTCTGGCTCACAACCCCAAAGTTTCATTTTTGTTCCCAGATTATCACCTCTGGTCCTTCCTGGTCTCAGTTTTGGCTGGCATTGCAGACTTCTCACCATGGCTGTGGAGCAATGGATGGCTCATGTTTGTGTGTGGTCTTTCGTGACACATCTGAGGTGTAAAAACATTCAGGTTCTGGATTACCTAATGAGGGGGTCCAGGTGTGTCAGGTGGACTGAAGTCACAGATGAGAATAGGTTCCTTAGATTGCATGTGGATGAAGTCTCACCTCTCTGAGGAGCTGCCTGTCCTGTGGGACAGTGTGTTAGCCCTGTTTCTTGCCTCATGAGCTTGGCATGCAGCTGATGGGGCTAAAATGGGCTAAGAAATAAAAGTAAAGCTTTTTTGTGGTCATGCTTATCTGTCTGCATCCAAACTCTCACATCTTTGCTGTTTTGCTCTCAGACATGACTGTTTGGCTCTCCTGGGTTTGTTTATTCCTGTAAAAGCACAAGGTTGGGTCACTGTTTTGGGCTGTATTTTCATTGGTGATTAGGTTAGGAGCTTCAGGTGTTGTACATCTTCTTTTGGAGGACCTCTGAATATCCTTTCCTTCAAAAGTTGACATCCTCCAAGGCATTTGGCATAATCCAAGACAACAAAAAATTGGTTCTCAAAATCTCAACCCATGTCTTGAGTTTCTCTTCTGTGAAATTTGGTTTTTCCTTTAAAACTCCTGATGAAATACAGTTTAGAATTTGTGGGATTCTCATTACAGGACTGTCATACAAGAACCACAAACCTTTTTCCACTGTTGATCCCAGAGGGAGGAAAGGCTCTGAGACTCCCTGAGGAATATTGAATGTCATCTTGCTGCCGAGTGGCTGCATCTGGGGATTACTCAGTAAAACAGAAGGAAGGGGAAAAAAAGGTTAATGCAGTGTTTGCTGCCGGCAGCTCCAGAAGCTCCTGTCCTTCAGGCTGCCGTGATTCAGCTCGGTGACTTAAGTGCTGGTGGTTCTCAGCTTATCCCTCATGTCTGCCAGAGGAAAAGGGATTTGGAGGAAACACCATATTAAATCTAAATTTTTGAAAAATTGATTTCTTAAAATTGATTTTTTTTAAAAAAAGTGCATTTGTCAGCAGGGGCTAATTGTAAAAGGCACGTGGCTTGTGCACTCAGCCCTGTGAGCAGCTTCTTTACATAGGCTGTTTTCCTGCTTTTTTAGCTCTGCACCAGTGTCAGGATTCATGGAGCAACCAACTCTGTCCTGACGCCTGTAACACCACAAAAACCCCAGGGCTGAATTTGGGGTGAGTTGAGGTGGGAGAAGATCCACAGGCAGATGCCAGGCAGCTGCAGGGCTGCTCCCATGAGCACTGCTGCTGGCTGCCATTGTGCTTTCCAGGAGCTCCAGCGAGGGTCAGCCCCAGGGCATTGTGTGCTTTCTTGCAGGCTGATGTGATGATCACCTACCACCGGCAAGCATGGGCTTGAGCAAAAGCCGGTCACTTGGACCTACAGGGTTTTATTTATTCTTATTATTTTTTTGCAAACAAGCTGGGTGATCTGTGCACGGTTGTTGGCACTGCATCCTGTAGCATATGACAGATAATCAGCCTGGCTGCTGGCCCACGGAGGAGGTGAGGCTCCTATGGATGTGTGACCTGGGAAGGCACGTCAGCTCCATAAATCACTGCCTGCTGCTGCCCGTGCCTTGCGCCTCTCTTCAGCTTCTTGGCAAATTCAGTATCTGCAGCAGGCTCTGGATGGCTCCTTGTCACTGGGTGAGCATGTGATCAGTGTCTGTGCGGGGCAAGGAGGCAGAGCAGTGTCCCCTTCTGGTGTGTCCCCTTCTGTCCAGTCCCCTCACCCCCTTTAATGCCATTCCTCAGACAGAGAAAACTTAGATAAACTGCTGTCTTGCTGTGTTCCTTGTGCTAGGGAGCACAGCTCCTTATGGACACCAGGATTCCTGCCCAATCCTACTGATAATGGCCTGAGTCTTTAAAAGCCAAAGATTGGTGATAAAGGGTGGCTTTTCCGAGTTTTGAATGCTAGTGCTCAGTCACGGGATGCATCAGGTTTCTACTTCATGGGGGTTAAACTTACCTAGGTCACCACTGCTCTGCTGTGCTCATTCCCAAACTGCCCTGGGAGCAGCCACATGCTGGGAAGGGGGTCTGTGCTGCTGAGCCTTTTTACAGAAGCAGTGAAAGCTTCCTTTGGGGGTGCCAAATGCCCCATTCCTGGAGGTATCCTCAGAGAGAAGTCGCTGCTGCCAGCACCCTGCTCCAGGAGATGGGCGATGCTCAGGTAAAGGAACAGGACCCCAGCTTAGCAATCTCTGAGGATGGCAGCTGCAGAGACTGCCAGCACAGAGGGCAGAGAGGACACTTGCTCCGCTCTGAGTGGGAAGGAAAGTTGCTGATGTGATGAAGAAAGGCTTTTTCCCTCTGCCAAGCTGCCTCCCACATCTCTCCCTGCCTGTTTAGCTCTGCCCAAGGCAGTGTCCTCGGCATGACTCCAGCTGCGTGCCAGCTCTGTCTCTTCACTTGCTCCTCTGGGATGTTAGTACTTCTCTGCTTAGTTTCCTGTGTCCCCTTGACTTTTGCCATGCTTGTTTACTTATTTGCCTAGCTACTGTTACCATATCCAGCAATGTTCTTCAGGTCCCCTTCTTCCTTCTGTTCTTTGGTGTTCCTCCATGCGGAAGGAGTGATTTCCAGGCTTTTTACCAAGTTTCAACTCTTTAATTCCATTGAGCCCCTCCCAGGCCCAGGACCTTTCCTGTGCCCATGCAGCTTTTCTCAGGCTTCAGTCATCAACTACCTTCTCTGAGACACTGCCCTTCAAATGCCAGTGTTTGGTTTTTAGTCTCCATGGCCAAGAAGCAACTCTGGGATCTGCTGTATCAGCTGTGCCCCTCTCCTTTACCAGCAGCCTCTTAGAGGCCCTTGGGAAGCTCTTTGGTTATCCCCTTATGAGCTATGTGATGTTTAGGGGACATTGCCATGGTCTCTGCTGTAGAGAAGACCTGTGTGGTGTTCAGACAGGCACCAGTCACCTGCTTTGGCTTGGTAAAAGCTGGCATCGGGTCAGATGTGGGCAGAGATCCCAAATGATGGTAAGGGCGAGCAAGGAGGACTTTTGCTGCCAACACCACTCTGAGCACAGGGGTTGCACTAGTATCCGTCCGTCCGTCCATCCATCCATCCATCCATCCATCCATCCATCCATCCATCCATCCATCCATCTCTGCCTTCATACATGCATTCCTGCCTGCTCCTGGGTGTCGTAGAGCTGCACAAAGGCCTGGTTCTCCCTGTCCAGTGCCTGCTTTCTTAGACCCGACCTGCAGACCAGCAGCTCATTAACATGTCCTGACCATCCTGGAGCTGCTGGTTGGCACAATGGGAACTTTCTCCCTCTGTCCAAACAACATCTTCTGTGATTATTATCAATAAAAAGCTCTTGCTCTTTTTCCTCAAGTATGAGCAGGAGTAGAGGATCTGTGTGGGCATGCTGCTTCTGTGTTTTCCAGAGAGACGGTGTGATTAAAGGTCATATGGATTTATTACAGACAGAAATGCCTTTTGGCTGCTTCAGGCTGGAGTAGAGGTATCAAAAGCTGTTGGACAACCATTGCGGGGGTTCTGGAACTTCCAGAGTAGGCCCTGGAAGGCTGTCCCACTGGTAATGAGGAATTGTCTCTTACAGGGTTCCATTAGATCATGACACTGAGCAAGTGGCATTCCTGGGGGGAGACTCTGGTATCCTGCTTGTCCTACTTACCTTGACTTTGTATTTTTGTTGTTGTTGGGTTTTTGTTTGTTTGGTTGGTTTTTGTTTTGTTTTGTTTTAACTCTCCAAGATCCTGGACTGTAAAAAAGAGTTATATCACTAATTAAGAATTAAATGCCAAGAAACACTGTGGGACCGTCTTCCCAAAGAACCTGGAAAAGTAGAGCTGTGGGTGGTGGCTTCCCCTGTGCTATGGACATCGTTTTTATGGATGTGACCCCAAACTTTGGCATTTCTTGGTCAAAATGATTCTTTTATTATCCCTCAAAGCCAGCCTTTGGGCATGGAGAGCTCTGGAGAGGAGACGTGGAGCTTCCTGATCTCTTCCCGCCTCTCTCCAAGGCAGGAGGGGAGGTGGAGGAGATGGAAACCTGCATCCAGCAGGTTGTTGAGCCCAGTGCTGGCTCCTTGTTGACTTTTGTTGCCTTGGAAGAGCTCTCTGCACCTAGGACCCTTTGCATGCAGGAATGGGGATGCTTCACAACCACTGCAGGCTCATCCATTGCTGAGCTCACGGCTGCTTTCCCAGGCCAGCTGCAGTGCAGGTGCAGCATTGGTGCTCCCCATTCCTGCCTTCTATTTGTGCCCCCCTTGTTGGACATAAAAACATTCCAGGCTCTGATTTATGACTCTGTTGTGTCTTTCCAAACAGGACCTGTGTTACGCTCTGTGGGCTGCCTGTTTGAGCTGAGGGCACCATGGTCTCTCTGGCCCCCAGGGGAACAGTTGAATTTTAATGATATGTGGCCAGGTTTGGGTCTACGGTGGCCAGCAAACCCCAGTACTTGAGCATGGCATCCTTGGGGCTAAAACTCACTTATGTATTATTATTCTACTCTTCTTCATGCCATTAGGATTTCTTTGCCATAGCTGGCTGGTGATTTGAAGAATCAAAGAGATTATGGCAGGGCAAGAAATGAAATCTATGAAGATCTGGGCTTGCTTATGAGGGATCTAACTCCAGCAGTATCTTTGCTATATTTTAGGGATGCCAGCTAAAAATCCAGTGTTGATTGAATATAAACTTGGCACTGCTACTCTCTGATCTGTGTGCCCACCAGCCCCTGGCATCTCATTTTTACATGTCTGTATGTTGTCTAAGGTGTTGCTGGGTGGAAGGTGGCACTGCATAGTGTTTTTTCAGTGGTGACTGTTTTTGCTCTCATTTTGCTTTGTTTTGTGACATAGGGAAACAATTTCTCGTTAGCTGGAATTTGGTGACCCATGGGTATCCCTGCATATAGCCTGAGGAAAGCAAGGTTAGAAGCTAAAAACCTTCCTGGAGCTTAATTGGACTAGCAGAAAGCTTCAGCCGTGAGTGGTGTCAGCATACATCCGTGTTTGATGGAGGCTGATTTGGATTTCAATGCAAGCTCTTCCCCTTGGTATGGTCCAGAGGAGCTGATGAAGCAGCTACTTGAAGCTATTTTTCTATTTTTATGTGGAGTACTCTCAAGGAGGAGCATGGCTGCGAGTGGCACAGTCCTGTGATGTGAATCACGGAGCTCCCTCTGCTCCCTGAGATGTAGTGAAGGCCCCACTGTGGCTCCACTGCTCCCTGGCTGTAGGTGGCCTGCAGGTGATGAGTTGCACTCTGCCTTGGCTCTGGCTCAGCTCCTCTTCTCCCCGACTGCTCAGCTTCCCTGCAGGGAGCGATCGATCCTCCCCAGCCTTGCTGCTCGACCGCTGGCGGCTGCTGGTCGTCAGCACAAAACCTGCCAGGTGAGACCTTGAGGCATCACAGCCCGCCTGTGTCCAGCAGCCAGGCATTGGCTCCCACAGAGCATCGGCTCTGCCTCCTCCTGGCAAATGTCCCTGCCCGCAGTGGGGGGCTTGGCTCTAGATCAGCTGTAAGATTACTTCTAGCACAAACCAGTCTGGGATTCTGTGATCAGAACAGAGGCACCAAGAGGCATTTGAGCCAAAGAGAGGAAAACTGCTTTTTATCCTCGAGGCTGGAATTAAAGTCTGGAGTGAAGGTAAGGTGATGGGAGCCTGTGGGTTCACGTAGAAAACTTGTTCCTGCTCCTGTTGCAGCTCATCTAGAGATTTCATGGCAATATGAGCACATGCTGTGCTGCTTTAGGGTCGGTGCCCAGGCACTGTTCTGCGCAGGGATAGTGAGGCAGCATCTTGATTTCAGTAATTAATAAAACTTTGGCAACTGGCTTTAAAAACTTCCCATGGAATTTGCTGTGTCCTACAGGCACCGGTTCCTGCATGTTCCTGATGGGAGCTGATGGACATGGCTGCAAACTGTTGCTTGAAGTGTTGGGGTGAACCCAGCATTTATCGGACAGAATAGGAATATTGACTTGTGCTGTTTTAAAAATAGTATGATTGGAAGAATTTGCTGGAAAACTGGGGTTTGGGGAGTGGGGGTGATGTAGTCATGGGACACAGCACATTTGTCATTCCTGTGTTAGCATGAGGTTTCCATCTTGTGTGCTGGGAGACAGAGGCACATTCCAGACGCTGGTCCCCTCTCTGTGGTCACTGGTATGAGACACATGTGGTGACACCATCTTCCTCACCCACATTCTTGTGTGTCATGTGATTGGGCTCATTTCTTGCTCTCTTTCTCTTGTAACCTCCCCATCAGGCCATGGAACAGAGCTGGCTTTGTGTCTGGAAAGCACCAGGATCTCTCCTGGCAACTGGAGCAAAACCTACAAAGAAGAGGAGATGAGAGCCAAGTGGGCGGCTTCCTAAACGTGCAGCCTGCAGGGGCTGGGACGTGCACATCATACCAAAGCAGGTTTTTAATATTAAATAGATGGAAGGAAGATGTCTCCTTTTGCCTGAGGGATAAATAGATCTGAAACTCGTCCTAGACTTTGCTGCTTGTTGCATCTGAAATATGTGTGTCTCACCCTGGAATCGAGCCTCTCCAGGAGCTGCCAATACCTGGCTACAACCCATGTGTAAAAATGCTCTGGTGTTCATGGTGTATGTGGGATGTGATGGAAAGTCTCTGGGAGAAGCATCCAAGGAATGGATTTGCCTCTTTTTTTCCCACAGTGCATAGCTACGTGTACCCCATGGTCTGGACATGATACTTCTCACAGTGCCACCAAAGCAAGTGTCACAGCTGTGGTACTCTGGTGTCCTCCTAGTGCTAGACCTCCTCCGGGAGCTGTGTGGGTGCCTCAGGAGGTGCACCCTGCTTTGCAGTGGCTGAGAGTTGTCTCTTTCCCTCCCACCCCTTCCCCAGAAATATTGTACAGGCGTGAGCTCTGAGCACCTGCCTTGGCTTCTTGTTCACAATCCACAGCAACTTCAGGACCAAATGTTGTTTGTAGCCATGGGCAGACAGCTTATTGTGCTGGAGAACTGCTTAGAAAACTCTACATCTTGCCACTGCCATTTGTTGGGAGATTGATGGGGTAAGAGAAGGACTTTTTTCTTATCTGCTTGGCCATGAACCTCCTGGTCCAGCCATGGAGGTGGACTATAGAGCTGAAGCTGTTCCCCCATCAGAGATGCTTGTTGTCGTGGTTGCAGTGTGGAAGAACATCAAGAAAAGATAACTCTGCCAAAATTTAAATAAAACCCTGCCAAAACCTGGCAAATCTAATCTGAACTTGGGCAGTTCCAAAGCTGCTGGATGTTGGCTCTCTAAAAGGAGAAGGGCTGCTGCCGTGTGTTGGGAAGACCTTGAATATGACTTGTTGGGGATTCACAACCTGGCACAGGGTGGATCTGGGGTGTCAGCAGCCTAAGGGGGTGCTGTGGGGAGTGATGTATGTTGTATGATATTAATGGAGAGTTGTAGGAAAGAAAGAAGAGCAGAGCAATGGAAGGATGAAGGATTTTCTCACTTGGAAAATACTGGTATACTTAGGAACAGTTTCCCTGCCAGAAAGCTGTGGCCAATGTCTGTCTTAAACGTTCCTCTCATTGATTCATCCCATTTCCTCCTTGCTCCTCTGCATCATCCTCTGCGTAATTCCTCTCTCTCCTTTGATGTTTTCATCCCCCATGTATTTGTAGATTATGGCTGTGTCCCCACATAGCTGTCACTGAAACAAGCTATCCATATTTAGCTCTTCTAATCTCCTCTTCCAAACCAATCCCCTCAGCCTGTTATTTTTGTGCCTCTTCTTTGAACTTCCTTCACTTTGTCTCCTATGTCCTTTTCTGTCATGAATGGACTAGTGAAAGGTGTCCCTGCCCACGCAGGGGGATGGGATGAGATAAGTTTTAAGGTCCCTTCCAAGCCACACCATTCTGGGATATTAAGATGGCATCTTGGAGATGATCCCCTCTAGGTCACTGAAAGGATCACCTTGGGGTGGTGCTTGACTATTTTATGTATGTCTGTAAGTCCATATTCCCCCAGTTTTCTTGCACAGGGACTCTGAATGTGAGTGGGACTTGCTTTTGGCCCTCTTTGAGGCCTTGGAGGCACAACCCAATGTCATAGCTTTGGCTATTGTGGAAGGTCCAGCTGTCCCCACACCACATTCACAGCCTGGTTGATCAAGACACCCCCAAGCAAAGCCCATCTTTTATCCCACACTCCATCTCTTCTTTCTCAGCTCTGCTATGAAAACACCAGGGCCTTTTACCACATCATCTCTTGTACTTTATGAGTGCAAAAGTTGGTTTCTTTGTGGTGTAATAAAACCACATCTGTGCATGTGGTTGTGTTGTCTACCATGGTTCCACAGTGACAGAGCGGTTGTGGTGGCTTTGTCCATTCTCACCTGGAAGTGGGCACTGGCTATTGGGATGGATGTGGACAAAGCTGGTCCCTGGACTGTGCACTGAGCAAGCAGAGGAGCCCATCCTAGATGAGATAGGTCTGAGCCCAGGTAATTTTTACTTCAATCCATCTTCTCCCTTCTACATTTACAAGAATCCAATTTTGTACTGAAATGATTTGTAAATCCTGAGCTGTCTCCCCTCTGACTGGTTCCTATGTACTGCAGCTTTTCAAAGGTAAGGACTTTGTGCCTGGATAAGCATTAATTAAAAGTAATTGAATTATTAATGCTCTGAGTTTGCATGTAGGGTTGTGGGTGTGTGTGCACACGTGGCTATGCCCTGACATGAATTGCTGGAGGCCTAGCAGCCACTGTCCATGTTTTAGGGGTTTAGATTTGTGAGACTGAGGTAGAGGAAAAAATGGGTGAAAAAACTGAAGGAAAAGTTGAGGCAGGCAGGTGGAGCTGTGTTATTGCCTAACAGAGAGCTGAGCTGCTGTGCCAGCTTCTTGTGCTCAGCCCTGACCTACCAAGTGTCAGCTTTGGCTTGCAGTCCTTGGTTGGTGATCCTTGCCAAGGTTTGTTGGTAACTTTTGTGTTCTTGCTGTCTCCAGGAGCCTGCTTTTTCAGCCTCTTTCAGACCTATCTCTTGATCTGTTGGAATGGAGATTCCAAGCTCTGCAATATGTTTTTCATCCCTAGGCCACCATCCCTAGGGTGGTGGGGCCTGTGTTTGGTGCTCAGGATGCTGGCCAGTGTGCTGTGTAGCACAGGGCAGACCCTGTAAACAAGTTAAAGCCACTTGCCACGAAAATCCTGCTTTTTAATGTAATTTCTCATGCCCGCCTTGCAGATTCAGGTTTTAGGGATGTCTGTAGTTTGATGTCTGTAGTTTGGCTGTGTCATTTGGCCAGGTTTGTGGAACTGGTGGTTGTGAGATGGCTCTTAACAGTTGCTGGAGCTGCCAGTGGTTTGTGAAAGGTCTCATAGATTTGTACCCTCCTTCCAGGAGATTGATGCACTGAGGCACTGTGAAACCTTTTATGTTCTCCTTTGCCTGCTTAAATGTGCTGGTCAGCAAGTGCTGTTAATGGCAGCTATTGAGCACTGCTCGGATCCTCGGGTGCAGCTGCCTGTTTATTTTGGTGGAAAGAAAATAAGCAAAAGCAAGACTTGCCCTCACAGTGGTTCTTCCACATAGAAACCTGACTTGCAGAAGACATGGCTGTTGTCAGCAGTGCAGGGGATGCTGGAGGATGGAGATGTAGGAAGTAGCAATATGAGAAGCCAACCACGCATCTGTGATGGTTGGCTGTGTTGACAGAAGGGTGGGTGCAGGTTGTGGGGTGTGGTGGGAGACCTGGGCTCCCAGTGGGAAGTCACTTGCTGTCATCAGAACTTTCCTGCTCAGGCAGCACTGCCAGAGGTGAGGATGACTGGTGACCGTGGCAGCAGCAGTGCTGAAGAAGGGGCTGGAGGCTGGGTTGGTCATTGTGAAGGATGCTTGTAGCCATCCGTGGTCAGGCTCTGTGTTTCTAATAATCTCTGCTTTCCTGTGACCCAGATGCATCTCCATTGCTTTTCCACATGGGATCTTTCCCTTTTTCCCCACCATCTGAGCTGCTTCTCATTTTAATTAAATAAATGAGAAGACCCATGGCCCATCTGTGGGATATCAGTGGTTCATGATGGCTGAATGGAGACCCAATGACACATGCTGGGACTGATGCACAGAGGTCCCAGCTTGGATTTCTTTCCCATGTCTCTCACTTATGTCACCTGTCCCTTTCATCACTGATCTTCACTACCTCTCTCCTGCTGGAGACACCTTTTTTCCCTTCCAGGAGCAGATCTGATAGTCTTGTAAGTGGTTGGAGCAGGTGACTTGGTGCCAGCACGTCTGCCTTGGATACTATTCCTGGCTTTATTGAAGACACGGTAATATGCAAGACTATGCCTCTGCGGTGTCTGCCTCCTCTTGATCTCAAAACGCTGCAAGCACTGAGATAAGACAGGCTGTGTTCAAGCAGCAGTTTTATTCCCCTCTCCTCTGCAGAGAGAAAGCAGCTCGTCGTAAGTCATGCTGGGCTGTATTTGCATTTCTCCAGCAGTGTGGCTGAGGTTGATAGCATCCAGCTGTCTGCATCAGCTGGATACTTGGATCGGTCCCCTATCACTGCCATGGTGGGAGGTTGTACCTCCAGCGTCACTGGGTGGGATGTCTCACCCCAATATTCCCATTAACTGTGACCGGTTCTGGTTTTTGTGGTGCTTTATGTGGGGTGCTATATGGGGGATGTGAGCTTTATGCAGATAATCCTCTTCCAGCCTTTGGTTCCTGTGGCTCACTCACCTGTGGCCAGAAGAGACTTTCTCAGTCAGGTCTGCCCCAAAGTGCCCAGATAAAAATGAGTCTGAGCTGGGAATGTGCAGCCAACCCCAGCATTGTGCTGCACTGTGCCATCCTTTTGTCCACCATCTGCTCTGGCCGTTCTGCAGGGACTTGTAGCCAGGGAAGGTGTTTGGATGGATGGAGGCAAACCGCCCCCTGGATCTCAGAGCCTGGAGCACAGGTGCTTGGCATGGCCAGGAAAGGACACGGAGGCACCTTTTGTAGGTAGAGCATTCCCATTACACCCTGGTATCAACAGCCCCACAGCTGGGAGATGCCATGAATCCCAAGTCTGACAGGTGGAAGCAGATGGTTATGAGCACTGGGAGCAAGTGAAGGAGAGTGGTGGGGAATTGGCCTCTCTTGGCATGGTTTTAGGGGGATGCTAATTTCCCTGGGGCTGAGAAACTGGGACCTCTGCTCCTTAAAACTTCTCACTTCCCATCTGAATTGCTTGGCTCTTCGGTGGTGGTGCTGGCCAGGAGGTCCCACGCTTGCTTGTCCTCTCTGGAGAGTGAACTCAGGGAGTGTGATGCTGAGCCCACTCCGTTCTGCACAGATGGAAGCACATGGAAGCATTAATCCTTCCTTCTGGCATTTACTGCTTCTTGGTAACGGGAGGCTGTTGCAAATGTCAATCCCTTTTTCTTGGAGCAGCTGCCCTGTTGCCCTGTGGACTCAGATTTGCCAGCTAAGGAATATATTCCCCAAGTATTCCTGTGGCCTGTAAAAATAACTGGCTTTGTTTATTTGAGCTTGTGTTTATCCAGGGAAGGGAGACTTTTGTCTAGAACAGAATTCTTTTTTCACATCTTGATGTCAGCGACCTCAACTTCCTGCTATAGCAAGAGGGAAGAGCAGCGGACAACAGCTTTGAGATTCAGTGACCCAGACCAGACTCCTGGCTCCATCCTTGGACCTGACGCTTGTGCCACCATTATTTCCCTGCATGTGGGTGTTTGTTGGAAGCTCTTGTTGGCTGCTTTCTTGCTGGAGAAATCCAGCCAGCCAACAGTCAGTGTTAAGCGGCACCTGCACTGTTTGGGGAGGGGATCTTCTGGAGCCTGTTGCATGTGGCATGGGGTTAAGTACCTCCAGTATGTTGGGATGTTGTTGGGGGATGTGACTGGGAGCTCTGCTTGCAGATGGATTTAAGATAGAATCATAGACATGGTGGGCACTAGAGCCAACAAAGGGATTTTGTCTTCAGGCTCTGCATACCTGGCTTTGGGGGTCACGTTGGAGAAGACTCTGAAATTCCTTCCAAGGTCAGCAGAGGGGAAAAGGCACAGTGGTGCTGTGGTTTTGGGGTTTAGAGATGCCCACTGAAGATGCTTGTCACCCAGGTGGATCTTCTCCCTGGAGAAGCTCCTTCTCACCAAGGAGGTGGAAGCTAATGTTCCCAGCTCCTACTGGGAAAAAGCAAAGCTGTGGGGCATGTAGTGACAGACCAGAACAGGAGTGAGAACATCAAAGCTCCCAGAGGTTGAGTTGAATTGATCGGTGACATGGGATGTGTTGAGAAAAATGCTCCTGTGGTGGAGCACCTTTGGTCCATGTTCTGTCTCCTGATACTCACAGTCATGAGTTTGTGACTAGTAAAAAGGCTCCCTCTTGGCTTTTCTTGTCTCTGTGTCTGCAGGAGTGAAAGAACCTTGTAGGTGAGAAAAATGGTACATGTGCTGCATAGTTTCTTCATGTGGGGGTACACTGGAGCCTAGAACCATCCCAGATGCTTTGGTGGTCTCACCCTGAGTTCTGGCTGACAGATGGGGTGCAGATCTGGGGGTGCCCTACACATTTGTACCCTCTCTGCCCTTGGAAATGCAGCACAGATATCTTTGCTAGTTGCTCTTCTCAGGGTTTTTTGCTTTTGGCTTTTATCACTCCAAAATGCATTTTCCTTGCCTGACTTTTATTACTGGGGACAAACCAAAATTCTCATAAATATGAATGGGTGGTCTATATGGTCCAGGGAGTGGCATTAAAACCAGTGGGATGTTTTTATTTCTTGTTTGCCCTCTTCTCACTCTCTCATTAATAATTGCTGCTGTGATGTCCCCTTGAGGGCAGCTGATGCTAAGGAACCAGTGTTGCTAAGATGGCAGAAACTGATCTGTGCACATCTCTCCATGCCAGCACCCACTTCCCTTCATGTGGGACCCCGTTCCACCTTGCTGGGGGCTGTAACGAGGGGTAGGTTTTAATTATCCCCCAGAGCCTGGCATCCCATGGCGCCATTGGCATCACTCTGGAGTCTTGGTGGATTTACTTTCCTCCCAGTGAGCAGAGGCTGTGCTGGCCGCTGCCGCCCAGGCTTGGCTCCGTTCCACTTCTGTCCTCGGCGGTGGTGAAAGCACGTTCCTCGTGATGGGAAAGCCTCCGCCAGCAACACAAAGGGCTTTCATTACGGGAGGCAGCGGCGGGCGGACACGGATGGCCAGCGCTGGCACACAGAAGCTTCACCCCACGTAACTCCCACAGGGGTGGCTGCAGACACACAGGGTTCCTCCAGCAGTTAGAGTGTAGCCAGTATTTAATCTTAGAGTCTACCCAGCATGGAAAGAGAAATATATTTTATTTCTGCAGGGGTTATTTACGCCCAAAAGTGGTATGGGGAGGGTGGCCAGAAGGTTCAAGGCTCATTTTTGGAGCCAGGGATCTCAGCTAGCACAGCCCTGGAGGTGATGTGAAATGCACTGCTGTGGGGTGTGAGTGCTGCCCACCACCCTCAGGCCAGCATTGCCCCAGGCTCCCTCTCTCCCTCAGGGGAAGAGCAGCCAGAGGAGCTGCCTCATAGTACGTAGGGCTCTCTCAGCCATTGTGCATCTCCTGACCTTGCTCAGAAAGCAGGAGGGTGAAAAGATTGTGGCAAGGGGAGATAAGGCACACATAGAGGGGGAGGTGAATTTCAGGGATTGATTCCTCCAGCATGGCTTTCAGCTTTTTTTGGTTTTGTCCCAGTGGAGAACCTCTGCTCCTGCCCTCACCCTTGAAGAACCACCCTGAACCTTTTTATTTTGCTCTGGAGCTTCGGGCAAGAGAGCAGGAGAGCCACCTTGTCTCCCCACGGCTGCTGAAAGAGGCTGTTTATTACAGAGCAGGGTGAGATATGAAATCCCATCAAGCCGCCTTGCTTATTAGAGATCTCAGTGAGCTGCTTATTATGCACCATGGCATAATGCAGATTACGAATGTGACCGGGCGATAATTAGCAGAGCTGGAACTGTAATTAAACGCTCCTGAGCTGCGCTGTGGTTTCTGTTGCAGAGTGGAAGGAAGTTGAACGGTCTCAGCAGGTCTCCAACATGCACACGCAGCCACCACTCCCGGGATAATGGGGGCGAGTGATCCCTGCCACTCATGGGCTCTTCCTGCTGCCCACCCAAGCCAGGCGGCCCTGCCTGGTTCTTCCCTGGCTCTTCCTTTGCTGGAGACTGACTTGTGGTTTGCAGCATGTGGCATTGAGGAGTCCCTTCAAAGAAGCTTCACACTTCCTTGGAGCATCTTGCCCTGGATCTACTGATGAAGTTGCTGTGTTCTGGGGGGTGATTTTCCTGTGGAACCTTCCTTCTGGAAGCTCCACTGGCAGCCTTCTGGGGTGGTTTTATGCCAAAATCAGTCTTCTTGAATCCCATGGGGTGCAGTTGGGCCACTGGCCCTGTGGCAGCCTTGGAGGTGGGTGGTCTGGAGATGGGCTCCTGGGGGAGAGCTGGTTCTGTTGCTGGGAGATTGGAGGTGGTTGTGGATGACAAGCTATGCTGCTGGGGAGGGGACTGTGGGGTCCAACCACTGTTGTTTGAGACCTCCAGGCCATCTTTAGTGCCAAGTGGGCTGCATGTTGCTCTGATGAGCCATCTGGAGAGAGGATGGATGCAGGACAAGGAGAGGGCAGACAGAAAGTGCTTTGTGTTCTTCTGGAAGAGCAAATCTACTTGCTCTATCAGATCCAGGATGTGATATCCTTCTCTCTGCTCCTCTGCCTAGAGATTTGTGTCATCAGGGATGTGGAAAGAATCTGTGGGTCAGGAGTTGGTGGGGAGGTGGGATGCTCCAGGCACTTGCTGTAGTTGTGGGCACCCTGTTGGGTGGGGCAGGCTAAGCTGGATGTGCAAGGTTTTCCTGGAGTTGTTTCCCTTGCTGGAAAGATGAAGATGTGTAAGCAAGAGAGGGAGCAGGCAAATTTGACAGCTGGTCAGGACCAGGACGGGAGTCAGCAGCAAGGTTGGAAGGGATCATGGGTTGGTGCCCATGTCCACACTTGGTAACCACAATCTTGGGCTCTCCCAGTCTATTGTTTTCCCTCAGCAGAGTTTTAGAGGGTCTGGGAGTAGAACTGGGTGCTCTAGAGGAATCTTTGCCTGCTTGAAACTGGAACTCAGGTCAGCATTTGCTTTGGATGTAATGAGTTTCCTCAGTCTGCTTCTCTTCTGAGGTAGCCCAGTGTCTAAAGATCACAAACAGTGAAGAGAGGAAGACTAAGCTGAAGAGGAGCCACTCATCCCAGAGCTGCTGCAGGTCCTCGCAAGCCAAGGTGCGGGTGGCTGGCTGTGCTGCCTTGGCTGATGAACTCCAAAGGATGGGAAGGTCTCCACCTTGTCCTGGCCAGCCACAGAATCAGCCCATCAGCCATCCTCCCCCTGACACTGCTGTAATCTGCTTGCGTGGCAGAGCGGCCAAGGACCTTGGCTTCTCAGCAGCAGGGTTGCTTGGCTGAGCTTCCACTTGGCATGTTGGCTTGTTGGCTTTCCAAGCCCGGCTCTGGCTGTGGGATCTGGTTTCTATGTGCAGAGAGAGCACAATAGCTGGATCAGGCTCTGAAGCAGATACTTGCATAGGGAAGAGGGTTCTGATCCAAGTGCCTGTGTCTGCAGGTGGTCACAGGGTAGTTCTGGAAAGAGAAGGATGTTGGTTTTCATGGGTGCTGGAAGGAGTCTGCTACTTGTTTGTCCTGTCCTGCCGGTTGAGCAGAAGCTCTTCTAGTGAGCTATCAGGTCCAAAGTCATTGACTGCATTAACATCTGAGCCATAGCCAAGAGGTATCCTCACTGGGGTGATTACAGAAGCTGTCGGGGAAGGAACTTGCCACAAGCTCTTTCAAGCAGGAGCACTGATACCTCCTGCACAAGGAGTTTTGGGTGTGATCTCTGTGACTACAGAGCTCCCCAGGGCTACATGGGTATGGGCACGCCAGGGCAGCAGAGCCCTGTGTGAGATCCTTGTCCTCTGATGGGGTGTGAGACATGAACTGAAGGTGGCAGTCCTGAGCTTGAGGTTCTCCAGGAATGTGAACTGAATGTCTGTTGATACTTGCTCTCCCTTCTGTGTTCCCAACAGTATTCCTGACGGTGACCACATTTCTCTTTTTCCCCACAGATGGAATCTCCAGTCTCTACGCCTGCAGTGTTGCCCTTGCATCTTCTTGTCCCCGTTGTCAACAACGACATCTCGTCGCCGTGTGAGCAGATCATGGTACGCACCCGCTCGGTGGGGGTGAACACCTGCGATGTGGCCCTGGCCACCGAGCCCGAGTGCCTGGGCCCCTGCGAGCCTGGGACCAGCGTGAACCTGGAGGGCATCGTCTGGCAGGAGACAGAGGACGGTGAGTGTCACAGAGCTTCTTGCTCTCTGACAGCATCATGGGGGAGTTGCAGCAGTCCCTTCCTTCCCATGTCCCTGCTGTGTTGTTCTTTGGCATGTCCTGGGCTTTCCTGCCACCAGCTGGGTGATCAGGACAGAGGAGTCGTGTGAGAGCAGTCCATAATCTGTCCAGTAAAGGGAGTAATGGGTCAATACTTGTGTCAGCCCCATGTGTTGCGTTATCCCTTTGCCCAGACAGCAGGCGAAAATCTAAGCCGCCATTTCTCTGCCCTTCGACAAGAGCTGACTTGTTCTGGAGGTGCCAGGGGAAAGGCTGTGCCAGCCAGCACGGGCATTCAACAGAGTTGACTTCATTTTTGCTTGGCAACTCGCAGATCTGTCACAAAAACACTCAAACCCTGGGAGGCGGCAGAAATCTCCTGCTGGATTAAAAAACCCCAATGGAGCTCTCAAAATCGACTCAGTGGGAGATCAGCCTCTCAGCTCTCTTGCCAAGCCAATCCAATCTTTTTTTTCCACTGGAGCTCATCTCATCCA
Organism: Chloebia gouldiae; assembly: GCA_003676055.1. Classification (NCBI taxonomy): domain Eukaryota; kingdom Metazoa; phylum Chordata; class Aves; order Passeriformes; family Passeridae; genus Chloebia; species Chloebia gouldiae. Next base: position 1,145,569 of record QUSF01000015.1, read on the forward strand.
TGCACAGCTTGGTTTGCTTTCCCAGGTCCTTTGATGGGTTTTCATTGTTCTTGGCGCTCTGCCAAGGAATGCAGGGATGAATAGGTGGCTCAGTGGCCCATGGGAAGTGCTGGAACTTGGCCTTCCCTCTAGCCTGAGTGGGATGTTGGAGGTTTCTGCCTTGGGAGGCACGGGTGAGCTCCTTGTGTTTGTGTCTGGAAGCAGAAACAGTCCAGAAACACAAAGGTGAGAGAGCAGTGGTGGTGGAGGCTGGTTGATGGGCCATCTCAGCCAGGTATCCATGTCCTCCTCTTGGACATCTGCTCCCACTCTTCCATTGCTGTTCTGTGTGGAAAATGAAGCTGCTGGCCTTTATCCCAGCTGCTTCTCACTGAGACTTTATTACCTGTGATGGAAGTGGAGCTGAAATCTCCATTGCCATTATTTGCTTCCAGTGAGGTTCTCTTCTTGTCCCATGCTTCGGGAAGGTGGGGGTGAGCCCAGTTTGCCTTTTCTCTCTTCCTACTGGCAAACTGGTTTTGAAACCGTGGTTGCTGCAGGACCAAGTGCTGCAGTGGCTACGGATGTGGATGTTAGCACTGAAATTGTTCCCCTTGGAAAAAGCATGTTGAGGAATAGCACCTGAGCTGTTTGGGAAGAGGGCAGTGGATGGACCATGCCAGGGAGGACTGGTATGTCTAGCCTGGGATGTGGACCTCCACACTCCTCTGCTTTACCATCTATTCCATATGGAAAAAAAATAGCCCTGATTAAAGCAGCTGGGAGCTGTAAGTGTATTTTTTCTGCTGCTCCAAAGCAGAAGGATGTCACATGTAAAACCTGTGAGAAGAAACAGAAAGCAGGAGAGTTCAGGAGCCCTGTTCTGTGCATCCCAGGGCCAGAGGATCTGCAGGGTGGATCTGCCCCAAAGAAACCTGTGGAAGGTCTGCACAGATCTACCATCTCTCCAGCATTGCATGAACAGTGTCTCCAAGAGCCTGGTCACTTTGTAGGATACACCACCTTCATCTGGAGAAACTGAGGCACATCTGGGCTGTGTTTTGGGAGACACAGCAGCACAGAGGAGCATTGGCACCCTCCACCTGTGGGGCTCCCCCATCTCCCCAGCCCCATCAGCCTGCTGTCCTGGTGTGACTTCCCTCAACCCAAAAGCCCTGGAGCAGCAGAGCTCCCTGAAAATCCCAGGGCTGCTGAAGAGCCCCATGGGGAGCAGCAAAGCTGATAAGAGCTTGGACCTTGTATGGTGGTTTTGGGTGGAAATCAGGAGAGGGTCACGGTGACCATGCCAGGATGAATGAACTGGGCATCCCTGAGGCGGGGAGCACAAAAACATCCCTCCCTGCCAATTTCTGGTTGAGGGGCCTTGCCATGGGAGCGGTTGCTGTTCTTTTCTCCTGCTCCTCACCCTACCGTGGAGCTTCATGCCTGTCTGCCTGTCCATCCGCATTACCCCTCGCTTCCGCAGCCACCATTTCAGAGCATGCCTTGGAGGTGTCCTGCTATTTCCCACAGCCCGGATATTTTTAGTCTTTGGTAATTCAGTGAACTCACACAGAGATGCTTCTCTGCCAGCTGCTGATGGTTGTCACTGCTGGGAGCAGGGATTTCACATCCAGTCCTGCACAAAGGCAAGCCCTGATACTGTCTTTGGTCTTTTGGGTCTGCTGTGTGCCTTGGCTCCGGTCACATGGCATCTCTTATCCTTGAGTGTAAAGGCAGGGTGGGAGCCATCCCTGTTTTTTTGCCTGGCATCTCTCCCCTGCCTTCTCATTGTCAAAGATGGTCAAGGGTGATGCTGGATCTGGCTGTCGGAAGCTGGAACTTGTGAAATGTTCAGGGATGCAGCAAGCATCTTCCCTTGCCCAAAGGAAACAGGAGAAAGCTACACCAAGGATGTGTCTGAAAAGTCAGATGAGGTGCTTCCAGCATCTGGAGACTCTCCTCAATATCTCCAGAGGGATTCATTTCTCCCCTTGCTCCTTGGGATGCAGCAGCCTCATTGGACTGCTTGGAAGGACCCCAAAGCATTGGAGCAACTCTTGGCTTGCATCAGGTTTAGCATCACAGAATCACACAAACCCTTAGTTTGAGAGGGACCTCAAATCCCAGTTCATTCCACCCTTTGCCGTGGGCAGGGACAGCTTCCACTAGCCCAGGTTGCTCCAAGTATCATCCAACCTGGCCTTGAAGACTTTTATGGATGGGTCTGCCAGAGCTTCTCTAGGAAACTTGTGCCAGGGTGTCACTACCCTGTCAGGAAGGAATTTTTTTCCTAATATCCAATCTAAATCTCTCCTCTTTCAGCTAAAGCCATTACTCTTTGGCTTGTCACTCCTTGGCTTTGCAAAAAGTCCCTTTTCAGCCTTCTTTTAGATCCCCTTTTGGCACTGGAAAGGACTCTAAGGTCTTCTTCTTGACCTGTAACTTCTCTTACAGGTGGTTCTTCCTACTCCTGGTCCTTGTGTTTTCCTCCTCCATCTCAGGTGGTGTGGCTGGAGCAGGTGTTGCTGGTGAAGATCAAGGCAAACAAGTCATTGAGCCCCATAGCTGTGGGCTACCCTGACTGCAGGCTTCCTTTGTGTGTGTGTGTGTTTCTCTAAGAGTTCCTCGTTAATCCATCAGGCCTCCTGGCATTTCCACCCGAATTCTCTTTGTGGGGATGCACTGCTCCTGAACTAGGGGTGATCCTTGGATGTGACCCAGTTTCCTTGGGTTCCACTTCCCTCCAGTGCTCTATCCCGTGGCACTCTGTCAAACAGGTCTCTGAAGAGGCCATAGTCTTCTCTCCCGAGTCCAGGGCAGTGACCTTTCTGTGTGCTGCAGTCCCTGGTAAGCAGCTGGATGGCCAGGGACAGTCATGCACCATCTGAGCATCCATCCCTGCATGGTATGATGGGATGATCCTGTCTCCCTCTGGGCCTGCCAGGGAAAACATGTTCATGTTGTCTGTCGGGGTTTGATAGAGGGGACTTCTCTGTGAGAAGACACCAGAAACCTCCCCCATGTTGGACAGGGTCATATAAGGCAGAGCCTATCAGCGATGAAGTCAGGATAATGTATTTAGGAAGGGGAGAAAAAGCAGCTCCCATTCCCTACCCCCCTGTGCTGTTTGGGGGCAGAGATGTAGAAATCAGGAGTAAAATTGAGCCTGGGAAGAAGCCAGGAGAAAGTGTTTTAAGGTTTGGTTTTATTTCTCATTACCCCACTCTGATTTGATCTACATTAAATTAAATTAATTTCCCCAGGGTGAGTCGCTTTTGCTTGTGATGGTAATTGGTGAGTGATCTCTCCTCCCTGGGTGAGGTGACAATTATGCTGGACAGTCCCATGATGTCCCCTGTCTCCTGGCAGGAGCATGATGGCCATGAACATCTTTGGTCTTGTGTTCCAAAGCCTGGGCACTGCAGGTCAAGTGGGATCTCTGCTAGAGAAGAAATTAATGAAAGAAGGGGCATCCTAAAGCTGAGGTATCCCAAAGCCAGGATATCCTGGAACTGATGCAGGTGGAGGAGGAATTCATGGAGACATTCTTGGTTGGGCTTGGGGGATTCATCTTTGGAAAGGGGGAAATGTGCCCCAATAAAATGGCTCCTGGTGCTCACAGCACCTTGTCCTCCATCCCACATAATCCCAAGATTTTCTCATACGCTGCCTTCCTGAATGGCAACTTTGCACCATCACCAACCCTTAATTTTCCAGCCAGGATACAACTCTGATGTGAACACTTGGTGAGCAGGATGCTGAGTGGTTTGCACCCAGATTTGGGTGATATTGGTTCCTTTAGAGTTTCAGGGATGTCACCTTCCCAAGAAAACAGGTGGGATGGGAATTACCCAAGTGGGATTCCTTCTGTTCAAGAGCATTGGTGTTCTTGGAGATGTGAAAGCATTACTTCCTCACTGCTGCCCTTGTCATGCCTGTGCCTGCTCATCATCCTGCCGTGGGAGGGGGACACAGTGGGTGAAAAAAGCTGCTTAGCATCTATCCTGGGGTTTAAATTGTCCTGGGTTATTGTTGGAGGATTAGGAGGGGATTTGGTATGATTGGTTGCAGTGGGTTAAATATAGGCTGGTGTGTGCTGGAGGTCTGGCGTTCCAATAGGGAAGGAGACACGGTGCCAGCTCGTTTTGCTCCTTCCTCTTTCATCTCTCTCTTGTGACTGTGGTGGTGGGGAGGAAAAATGCCAGCACCTAATATCACACACTGGCCCCAGAATGCACAACAGACTCCAGGGGCTTGCCATGCAATTAACTTCCAGCAACTCATGTGGTCTTCTCTGCCTTCAGAGGGATTGAACTGGCAGGGAGAGCAGAGGAACTGGCAGGGATGGGGCCTGGGTTAGTGCTACATGTTCCTCAGTGGCTCCCAGATCCTTGGACAGCTTCTGGAAGGATCCCACAGCAGCTCCCCAGAGTGCTCCACCTGGGAATGGTGGGGCTGGATTGGGGTGCAGGATGCAGCCAGGAGCTTCTTTGGATTTTAAGGAAAGGGGCACAGGCTTCTGCCTGCCAAAAACTGCTGCATTAAGAAAAACAGAAGGCCACATTCCATATGCCCTCTTTGGGATGCCTAGAACCAGCATTCCAGTCTTCCACTGATCTTTCCATGCATGGGGCTGTGGGTTCCCAGCAGTTGGTTTCTCTCTTCATTGTCTCCATCATCACATCCTGGCCATGTCTTTGTTAGGGCAGGTCCCCAGCACCTTCCTCTGAAGGCAGAACCCAGCATCTCTTGCTCACTGGGATGAGCCAGTTGTGGCTCTTGGCCATGTGCTGGCACCATGTCTTCCCACGATGTGCTCGCAACATTTTTCCAGGAGGGAAAGGAAAAAGAGAAGGTCTGCATTTCATTTCTCTTTCTGAAGGAGCCCCACGTGTCGGGCCTTGGCTCCATGTATTATCCATGCTGAAGCCTGCAGCTGGCTGCTGGCATAGCACAACGGGGGATGTGGGCTGAGATTTATAAACATGCTTCAGGCGCAGCTGCTCCGGGCTCCCTCGGCTCCATCCATCTCCCAGGGCCGTATATCTTGCTGCACTCATCAGCCCTTGCAAACGCGGTCCTGAGTTTTACCTTGCTTGGATAAATGTGCCTGGCACAACAGACTCTGCTCTGGTTGTGCGGAAATCAGAGTGATCTGTGGCAAGGAGGAGACACCACAATGCTCAGGGGTGCTGTGGAAGACCACTCTGCCTCCCAGAAGAGGTGCTGAGGGTCCTGAGCTTTGGTGTGGGTGTGAGCCAGGCAGTTCCTCTTCTGAATCAGTGTGGAAAAGCTGAAACTCCAAGGTTTTCTGAATGCCCAGTGACTTTGTTCCATGGTGGGAGGATGTTGCCTGTGGATGGTTCTCCAGATGGAAATACAGGGCAGAGGGGATTCCGTGGAGGCGCTGAAGTAAAGTGGCCCAGGGCAAGGGAGGGATATTCTGCCAGGACTAGGTTTTCCTGCCAGGGACAGTCGCCTGAGCAGGAATGCTGGGCTCAGCTTGCCATCTAGTGGCAGTAGCAGCTTTTTCCTGGAAGGTCATAAGGTTCTTGGCCATGCTGGTTCATCGCCCTGATTGAGGGTTTGCAGCTCCACTTTGGGGTCCACAGCCTTGCTAGGAGCTTTCTGCATTTCCCCCGGGGTCTTCCCAGCTCTTTCTCCCTGGAGATCACATTCCTACCCTACCTGAGCGCACATGGAGCGAGTGTGGATCTTCAGGTCACCCCTGAAATCCCACAGCCCTTTGGGGATCACTGGGTTTTAATATCCCATGAAAATAAGGAACAGGAAGAGAGTTTAGGTGAGATATGCCAAGGGAAAGGATGAGGTGGGAGTCTCCAACTCCCGTCTTGATACCCCTCCAGCCCTGAGCCCAGTGTCTCACCTCTTCTGAGAGCCCATGACCACTTGTCCACCCTCCTTCAACTCTAGAGCTGAGGTCTTCCTCCTGCCTGTCTTGAGGGGCAGGTTCCTGGCACAGTGGGATCACACCTGGCTCCATCTGACCTTTTTCCCTTGCCTTGCAGGGATGCTGGTGGTCAACGTCACCTGGAGGAACAAGACATACGTGGGGACACTGCTGGACTGCACGCAGCATGACTGGGCACCTCCCCGGTAAGTGGGTGGGGGGCTCTGGGGGGCGCCTAGCGCTGAGGGCAAATTGGGCCCTGTATGGTCCCCATGGCACCTGGGACACTCTGCCCTGTGCCCAGGGGGCTGCCATAGGGATTGGCATCTCCTCCTTGCCCAGCCCAACTGCTCCCATGACTCTTTGCCTCTGCAGTCACACGTCCCTTGTCCTGGGGACCAGAGACAGTTTAACACATCCCAGGGGACCTCTCTGGTTCCTCTTTATCAATCAGTGTGGAGCGAAGTCTATGGGATTGAGAGTGAGGGGAGTAAGGGGGTCCCCACTGTGCCTTGGGGGCAGCATGGGGCAGCACAGCCCAGCACAGCCATCTCTCTGTTAAAACCTCTGTGTCCTCCTCCCTGTAGGTTCTGTGACTCTCCCACCAGTGACCTGGAGATGCGCAACGGCCGGGGCAGGGGCAAGCGGATGCGCCCCAACAGCAACACGCCGGTCAATGAGACAGCCGCTGCCTCGGACAGCAAAGGGACCAGCAACAGCAGCAAGACCCGGGCGGGAGCCAACAGCAAAGGGCGCCGGGGCAGCCAGAACTCCTCGGACCACCGCACCCCGCCTGGCGGCACCGCCGAGGACGTGAAGGCCAGTCCCTCCTCCGTCACCAAGCGGAAGAGCAAACCCCTCTCTGACATGGATCTGAACTCCAGCTCGGAGGACTCCAAGGGCAGCAAGCGCATCCGCACAAACTCAATGGGCTCGGCCACAGTGCCACCTGCCACGGTCAAGGTGGAGCCAGCTGTCCTGGAGCGCAACTGCCCTTCTCCCATCCTCATCGACTGTCCCCACCCTAACTGTAACAAGAAGTACAAGCATATCAATGGGCTGAAGTACCACCAGGCCCACGCACATACGGATGATGACAGCAAGCTAGAGGCGGATGTGGACAGCGAGTATGGTGAGGAGCCCTCCCTGCACGCTGACATCGGGAGCTGCAACGGTGCTGCCGGGACACAGAAGGGCTCCCTCTCACCTGCTCGCTCGGTCACCCCCAAGGTGCGTTTGATGGAGCCGCACAGCCCCTCCCCATCCAGCAAGTTCAGCGCCAAGGTCCCCTGCAAGAAGAAGGTGGGTGGGGAAGGGGACACAGACCTGGGTGCTCTGTCCAATGATGGCTCTGAGGATGGTCCCTCGGTGGCCGATGAGACGAGTAACGATGACTTTGACTCTCTGGAGAAACGATGCATTGATAAGGACAAGTCAAAGAAGGCCTCTGGTGCTAAACAGGAGAAGATTCCTTCCAAAAGCTTGAAGTCCGCCAGACCCATTGCACCAGCCATCCCCCCGCAGCCGATTTACACCTTCCAGACTGCCACGCTGACCACAGCCAGCCCTGGCTCCTCTGCTGGCCTCGCCACAACTGTGGTCCAGACCATGCCCAACAGCCCCCAGCTCAAACCCATCCAGCCCAAGCCAACAGTGATGGGAGAGCCCTTCGCTGTCAATCCTGCCCTCACCCCTTCCAAGGAGAAGAAGAAGAAAGACAAGAAGAAGAAAGAGCCCAAAGAGGTGGAAAACCCTTTGACTCCTGGAAAAGCCTGCAGAGCAGAGGAAGGTAAGAGCCCTTTCCGGGGGGAATCCAGTGAGCTGGGGATGAAAGGCGAGGGGCTGCTGAACGGTTCATCTGACCCCCACCAGAGCCGGCTCGCCAGCATCAAGGCTGAGGCAGATAAAATCTACAGCTTCACTGACAACGCACCCAGTCCCTCCATTGGCGGGGCCAGCCGGCTGGAGAACACCAACCCAGCCCAGCCCCTGACCCCACTGCACGTTGTCACCCAGAATGGGGCAGAGGCCAGCTCAGTGAAGACCAACAGCCCGGCCTACTCAGACATCTCTGATGCTGGGGAGGATGGGGAGGGCAAACTGGAGAGCGTGAAGGCAAAGGATCCAGAGCAGCTAGTCAAGGAAGGCGCCAAAAAAGCTCTTTTCCCACCACAACCGCAGAGCAAAGAGTCTCCCTTCTACCAAGGCTTTGAAACCTACTATTCCCCTGGCTACCCCCAGGCTAGCCCAGGACCTCTGAACCCTGGTGGGCAGTCTGCAGCCGAGACACAGACCTTGAAACTGAAGAAGGACGAGGAACAGGAGAACCCGGAGGTGAAGGTGAAGAGTGAAGGCTGTGAAGAGAAGAAGGCAGAGCTTGGCGGTGGCTCCAGCCAACAGCCCTCAGTCATCCAGCAGCGCCCCAACATGTACATGCAGTCCCTTTACTACAACCAGTATGCCTACGTGCCCCCCTATGGCTACAGCGAGCAGGGCTACCATGCTCACCTGCTGAGCACCAACCCTGCCTACCGCCAGCAGTATGAGGAACAGCAGAAGCAGCGGCAGAGCCTGGAGCAGCAGCAGCAGCGAGGGCTGGAGAAGAAGGCGGAGCTGGGCTTGAAAGAGAGGGAGGCAGCACTCAAAGAAGAATGGAAGCAGAAGCCACCCATGCCCCCAACGCTGACCAAAGCCCCAAGCCTCACAGATCTTGTCAAGTCAGGGCTGAGCAAGCCCAAGGAGCAGGGAGGTCCTGATATGTCCAAATCCGTCATCATCCCCAAGTTGGAGGACTCATCCAAGCTGTCCAGCAGCCAGGTCACCGAGGGGCTCAAGGTGAAGCTGAGTGAGGCTGGTCACCTAGGGAAGGAGACGGCTGAGACGAAGGCTGGCTCCGAGTGTGGCCGGCAAGCAGAGGTGGACCCTGTTCTCTGGTACAGACAGGTAATGCCCTGCCCTGTCTGCCAGCCCAGCCTTGGGTTTGCTCCTGGAGGAAGCCACTCACCAGGCTTTGCTGGGGCTATCACCTCAGGGAACACATGTTATCCTCTGCTTGTGGGGGGACTCCATGAGAGAAAAAGGGTGGGGCTGTGAGGCCACAGATGAGCTAGGGAGAGCCCGAGGAAGGGGAGTGGTGTTTGCTGATCTCCTCCAAACCCAGCCTGGATTTGGGACAGGTGGGGCTGTGGGGAGGCAGCTGGTGGTTGGCTGTTGTTGTGGGAAGTGGAGGCTGAGGAGAGCCCAGGGAAGGGGAATGGGGTTTGCCAGTCTCCTCCAAACACAGGCAGGTTTTGGGACAGGCAGGACCAGGGGGAGGCAGCTGTTCTGATGGCTGGCTGTTCTTGCAGGAAGCTGAACCCCGGATGTGGACCTATGTGTACCCGGCAAAGTACTCAGACATCAAGACAGAGGATGAGCGGTGGAAAGAGGAGAGGGACCGAAAGTTGAAGGAAGAAAGAAATCGAAGCAAAGAAGCCTCGTCCAAGGAGGACGGGAAGGAGAGCAGCAGCTCTGAGTGCAAGCTGACCCCCACCGAGGAGGCTCGCATGGTGGGGAAGGATCCCAGGCCCAGTGTCCACGTCCCTGTGTCCTCACCCCTCACGCAGCATCAGTCCTACATCCCGTACATGCACGGCTACTCCTACAGCCAGTCGTATGACCCCAACCACCCCAGCTACCGTGCCATGCCCACCGTCATGATGCAGAATTACCCAGGTAGGGAGCTGGAAGCTTCAAGGGGTGTCCATTCTCAGCTGTCCCTGCTCTCAGGGTGGGGGGTGGCTGTGGGACATCCTCTCACACACAGACAGAGCCACATGCTCTCACTGTGCTGCCTGAATACTCCGGGTCCTGACTGCTCTTCTTCCCCCAGGATCATACCTACCCTCCAGCTATTCCTTCTCTCCGTATGGGAGCAAGGCATCTGGCAGTGATGACAGTGACAAGTCCCGAGCCAGCCCCAGTGTGAGCTGTAAATCCAGCTCAGAGTCCAAGGCCCTCGACATCCTGCAGCAGCATGCCAGCCACTACAAGAGCAAATCACCCACGGTGAGCATCAGCAGGGCGCTGGCTTCATCCAGCTCTGTGGGATAGTCCCTAGGTCCTATAATAAGGTGGAGTAGCTCCTTTTGTCATGTGGTTTTGCTGTTTCTGCTGCTGTGGGGGACCTGCAGCCATGGATTCCAACATTACAAATCCTTTGGGATGGACCAGCCAAACCTGTGCCCCCATGCTGAGGCATCTCCAGGCCCTGCAGCAATCAGGTGACATTTTTCCTCAGCCCTGGAGCTGGCAGGTGGGATGTGGGGGCTGTCTCCATCCCGTGGCTCCTACTGGGCTGACCTGGGAGACAGAGCTTGGACACAATGAGGAAAGAGTGGTCCTCAAACAGGCCCTGTGTCCTCCACATGGCTTTTGGCATCTCACCCCTTGGGAACCTTTTGGGCAAAGGCAGAGGGAACATCCCTGTACGTGTCCCAGGGTCGCTGGTCATGTCCCTCAGCACGTGTCTGCTTTCTCCTCTGCAGATAAGCGAGAAGACGTCTCAGGAGCGGGACCGCAGTGGCTGTGGGGTGGTGGGGGGCGGTGGGAGCTGCAGCAGCGTCGGGGGAGCAGGTGCAGGGGAGAGGAGCAGCGACCGGCCCCGCACGTCGCCCTCCCAGCGCCTGCTCTCGACGCATCACCACCACCACCACCTCGGGTACTCGCTGCTGCCAGCACAGTACAACCTGCCCTATGCAACAGGTGAGAGTGGGGCTGGGCTGGGGGGGGAGCTCCACCTGCCCTTGGGCCACGGGACCCTCACACTGTCCCCGAGGGCCCTGTCTCCCAGCTCCTGACACATCTTCTCCCTGCCAGGTCTCTCCTCCACAGCCATCGTTGCCAGCCAGCAAGGCTCCGCTCCCTCCCTATACCCGCCTCCCCGGAGGTGAGAACGGTAAGGCTCTGCTCCTGCCGCACCTCCACGTGCGCGGCCGGGCTGGGCCGGAGGTGGCCGGGACGGGCGCTCACGGGATGCCCTCGAGGGTTTAGGGTTTGCCCATGGCCTTGGGGCTCGTGGGAGCTGACTTGCCCTTGGGTCGTGGCAGGATGTGACACACCTTGATGCCTGGGCTGTACAAGACGTGTGACTGGCTCACATGGAGAAGCGCTGGAGACTCCTTTAGACATCAGTTGAATGGTGTTAATTGTACTGCTTGACGTTCCTGCCGTGATCTGAGGCAGACTGTGTCTTCTCCCCTCGTCGGACACACACTGACTCCCCACCCCACCCCTCTTTGTGGAGTGGTGAGCTGGTACCTGCGGATATATTTATTCTACTGAGCACCAGCACTTGGGGTGGAGGCGACTCACCTGCCTGGTGCATATGAAGAGGAAACAGAAGCACTGAGGTTTCTTGATGAATTTGGGACCCTGCCGTGTCTCTGTGAGCTGCTGCTTCATGATAGGACTGGGGGCAGGCAGGGACTTGGAACATGGGCCGAGCCTGCCGTGTGGCCACAGTCTCAGGAAAGGAAGGAAGGACTGGCTCACAGAGCCTTGGCGGGTGTCAGGGGGCTAGTGTGAGCCAGGCCGGGGGGTAGCAGCCTGGCTGGAGACAGCTGTGGAGCTCTCCCAATCCCTCATCTGGTCCTGCACCCCACAGCACCCACAACTCTGTGCCTGTGGGCAGGAGCCGTCAGCATGTGGCCAGTGGCCAGAGTGGGGCTGGGGAAGCTCTTGGCCCCAGGAAAGCAGTCTCTGCCCTTGGGGGCTGTGGCTCCATGGGGCTGGGGGCAGCAGGGGACAGAGCTGGGGGCTGCGTCTGTCACCCCACAGGCTGCCAGGGCTCCCCAGGCTGTGCACGGTCCAGACCTGCCTGAAGCTCCTGCCTGTGTGGCTTTTGCTTTGGTTTTGGAGCTGCAACTCCACAAATCCCAGCCTTTCCTCTGCCCCACTATCATGGCAAGTGCTCCCCAAGCCCTGGGGCAGCACATCCTGCTGTGGGGGGCTGTGGCTCCCCTTCTCATCCACCTTTTGCTTTTAGAGCAGCTTCCCCAGGCCGCAGGCAGGGCACAGCAAGAAACAAGCACACTTAGGTTCTGCCAGAGGCATGTGGGGCCGTGCCGGTCCCTGCTCCAGCCTCACACCAGGGCTGGGGGCACCAGGTCCTGGAGGAAGATGGTCCCCACTCCTGCCTGCTCCCAAGCTCTGAGGACAGGGGCTTTCTGGTCCTCTGCCCCCAGCCCCAGAGCGGCTCACCCCAGGCCGACACTCTACCTCGGCCCCGCAGCGGCCGGGCCGCCCCTGCTCTGCCCCGCCTCTCCTGCTGCCCGGCCGGGGGACATGGGGGCCATCGGTCTCAGTTGTGTGTGTCCGTGTTGCACCCGGCCCCGAGGGCCGCTGTACGGGGATGCTCTGCCTGCTGGGCTCTGTACATACTGTAAAAAGCAATTGTTTGAAAGCTGTTGTTTTGGGTTTTGTTTTCTTTCCCCGTTTCTTCCCCATCCCACTGTACCCAGTTGGAAAGGAGGTGCTGGCTGCTCTCGGCCCAGTTCAGGTGCCGGTGGCACGGTGGCCCCAGCCTGCTCTTGTTGTCTGACCCATTTTTCTTCCACTCTTTGTTGTGTTTGGAAGGAGACGGGGCCGCGTGGCCCAGCACACTCCGCAGGGACAAGGTGGGTTGATGGACCCACCCCACACCCGTCACAGAGCCAGCCACATGCAGCCACGGGACTGGGGCCTGGCGGGGTCGGGGTGCTTTGGAGAGCCCCACATCCCGCCCGTGGAGGAGTGTCCTGCTGGCTGCTCCTACCTCCAGCCTCGGCCGGCCCGGCACAGCCGGGCTCCCAGCACGGCCGGGGCCCACAGCGGCTCCAGCGGCGCAGAGGAAGTGCCTGGGGGTGTTGGGGTGCCACGGGCTTTGCTGGCAGTCGGAGGGGGTCGGGGGCTGCTCCCCACCTTCCCAGTTGGGTCCCAGTTGAGTCTCCCTTTAGGTGTTAAATGAAACAACAGTTTATGCAGAATAGGTTTGAGGTTTGACATTTTCCGGGTTCTCTGGGCCAGCTGCTGCCCACGGGGCCACCCCCAGCCCCAGTGTCAGACCGTTGGTGTTTATAGCTCGTTTCCATTGGCGTTGCTGTGTTGGGTTTCATTTCAGTCTTCCTGACTCTGCCCTTCTGTAAAGTGTACATTATTACCAAGTTCCTTGTTTTTTTATATATATATATATAAATATATATATATACAAACTGTACTCTTCTTGCCTTTGTACATTTAGGCAAGGAGGGAGAATAAATCTTTTTAAGAGACAATCACAAACCTGTGAGGGTGGCTTTTTCTTGCTGTTCCCCCAAGTCTGGTCCTTTATCCCTAAAGAGTGTGGCCAGTTATTTTTGGGGGTGGTAGATGGGGTTTCCCCATTTCGGGCATCTGAGAAGGCTTTTGGTGCTCATTGACCCCTGGATCCACCTCTGCCCCAGCACTTATGGATCTGGTAGGTGCCACAGCTGAGCTCAGACCTGGTGATTGGAGGCAGAACCCCCCAGGGCTGAACTGCTGGGCACCAAGGCTCTGCCCTACACCATGGCCTCAGGGTACAGGAGGTACTAGAGGCACAGGGCAGGCACAAGGCAGGGTTTGGCTCTTCCAGCTTTGCCATGGAGGTGATTCATGTGGGAGGCAGCACCCAGGGACACCAGAGGCACCTTCCAGATTTTCCAGAGGGTGTTTTGGAGGGAATTTGGTGATCTGAGAAATCCACATTTGCCCTCTACTTGAGGCAGGGCAGGAGAGGATTTGAAATTGCCAGAGAAGCACATGCAGTGGCACAGCTTCCAGCTCCTGTGACCAGAATCCTACATTTTGCCAGTCAATTTTACCAGTAAGAAGCAGGAAATTGGTTCCCATCCCATCAGCTGGGATGTGCCAGCCTGGGGCACCATGGAGTGGCAGCCAGCCACTGGCACATGCAGGGACACACAAGAGTCACCCACCAGTCCTGGTGGGTCAGCGCAGCTCCTACAAAAGGGATAAAGGGATAAAAGTGGGCCCTTCTCAAGCCAGCAGCAGCACTCAGCTGTTTCAGCCAGGGAACACCCATTCCCAAGGGCTCCTCTTTCAGAGTACAGCCCATTTGATTTTAAACTGGTAGAGGGTTTAATGCCCTGTTAGAGAGAATAGAGCTCCTTTCCCTCTTGTTTAACTGAGGTGAAGGAGGGCAAAAGAGACCCAAATTTATGATTATTTATTCACACACACTCATATCCCAGCCTCACCTCTCCTAATCCAAACACTCAGCATGGTGGATATGGAATGACTCAAGTCCAGCTTCCCAACAGAATCATTTGTGAAGGGCAAGGGCACAACAGAACAATCCCACAAGAAGGAGCCAGGCCAGGAAGAGCTGAGGGCATGGCCCAGGGGCACAGCCCCCTTCCCTGGGGCCTGCCAGACAGAGCCAGCCAGCATACAGGGACAGTGCCACGGGACAGGGACAGGGCACTTCCTCCACCACTGGACAGGGCTGGGGTGAGGCATGACCTACTGCTGGCACCATGGATCCGTGGCACCATGACCCTTTCCTGGAAAAAGCCCCTTGATGGGGCGAATATCCCAGGCCCCACACAACCCTTTGGTTTGGATACAGCCGTTGGTGGCATCTCAAGCCTTGAGCTCACCCCTGTGGGAAGATGAGTAGGAGCAGAGGTGAGGGTTTGGGGTTGCTCCAGGCCCATCCTGGGACAGAGGGTAAAGGCAGGAGCTTTTCTTGGCTCTTTGGACCAACCATCACAGTGCAGGTCAGGAAGCTGGTCCTCCCAAATAAGCAGCCCCAGCTATGTGAAGTTCATCTGAATGCCCCTTTTATTGAATGCTGTGATAGTGTAGTGGGAACGTGGAACAGGGTTAAGACTGCGTAAAACAAAAGCTGGAAGAGCAAGAAGTTTCAAAAACAAAAGGGGAAAAAAATGTTAGACCAGTTAAACCAGCATTGGAGTGGAGATGTATGGGGGGTTTAATGTAGTGTTAAAGGATAAACTTGAGTGTCTCCTGCATGTGCCCCACACCAGGCCAGGCTGTTTTTAAGGTCTTGAATGGGAAATGAACGGGTCGTGTCCCAGCTGAGCCCACGCTGGGTGGGCAGGAGGCACCAGTGGGGTTCAGAGGAGTCCCAAAGGTGGTACAGACCCTGGGGCTCCCACACCATGCAGGTGCATTGGAAGAGCTCCTATGCCAGTTCATAAACATCTTCCTAGTGATGATTACATGTGTGATAGATAGTTCTCTAGGCAACATGTTTCAATGAGAGTCAACTCTGGGGATACACAGCCCAATCTAACAATGAGAAATGCGCTTGCAGTCCAACATAAGCTCTGCTTCCCTCTCCTCAGGAAAGGAGGTGGTCCTCTCTCCTCTCCACAGCATGTTAGGGTCCCACTGGAGTTCTGCTCTGCAGCTATTCTTCATCGGAGGAAGAGCTCTGATCCAGGGGGTACACCATGAACATCACGTCCGGCCGTGACGGGACAGCGGGATGGCCAGGCCGCACGATCTCAAAGCCCAAGAAGCTGAATGTCTTCAGAAGTGGAGCTACCAAAGAGAAGGAGATCTGTTACCACCAGGAATAATCCTCTTTACCCTCTCCCTTGAGCCATCAATATCAAAGTGCATGGGACACCCTCTGTGAGTGCATCGAGAGATTCCTATGCAGAGAAGCACAGTCCTCTCCAGCAGGGGTTTTTGTCTCCTCCTGTACTGATTGCAGCTGCTCTTAAGTGTGAAGGGATTTTAGCTGTGCAGCTGAGCAGCTTTGTCCATGTTTCTCCTGCAATGTTTCTTCTATCCCCTGTGAAATCGTTGTTTGTCTGCCTGCACCATCTGCACATCCCTGCTTTCCTAGGACGGAGGTGGCCATCCCATAGGATTTGTCCTGCCCCTGTCCAGCACCCCTTAAGCACCGACAGAGGACAGACAGCAGCAAAGAGGAATCTGCTCAGGGACAAGGAAGACATTTGCTGTCTCCTCAAGGAGGTGCTGGAGCTCATTGGAAACTCCAGACAACTCTGCACTGGTCGGGGTGGGACCCCAGGAAAGCCACTTATGTTACACATGGGAATTAGAGTGGGGCCAGCCCAGACAGATACGGTTCTGTGGCACCGTGCCTGTGTCACTGAAGCAATGGCTGCCCTGTGACACTCGCCCTGGTGCAGCATCCCACCCCTACGGCACCCTCGGGCAATTGGCTCCAGGACACCGAGTGATAATGCAGAGGAGTTCCTGAAGATATTTTCTGGCAGCACTGAATTTCAGCTGGATAGACATGGACCCAGGATCTGGACCACTCCAGAACTCCTACAAGCAACCCCTGGCACTGGCTGTCCCCAGCCTCTGCAGGGGCCACCTATGCAGCCGGTGCTAGTGGTGACATAACAGCCAGGACTTGATTTGGAAATTATTCCTGGCATGGTAATGAGGGATCATGACATCTTCCTGGGCTCAGCTCAGCTTTACTAAGGCCCTCCGTTTCAGAGAAGCTGGGACAGCTCATGCAGCTGCAGAGTAAAATTAGAATTGGGTTGGAATTACTCGCTAGGATACAGCCTGACTCTGGTGGGATTTAGAGTGACACGTTCCTAGCCTGGTACATCCCCCAGCCCCCCAGGCTGTAATCCCTCTCCCAGCACGTCTATCTTTAGACCCTAATGCAGCCCCCAAAGCCATAAGCATCTCGAGCCAGGGCCAGGATTACCTGTAAGCCTGGAAAAGACAGAAGTACCAGGAGATCTTTAAAAAGCTGATGAATTTCAGGACAACAGGCTCTAAGTGCTTGTTTTCCATCTAATAACTCCTCCCTGGTCTAACCTTCCATGTCACAGCAGCCTGGTGCCAAACAGAGACTTCACTGCTCACCAAAAGGAGAACATTAACTGGCACTGGATGAGAAAATCGCCCCAAATCATTCAGGAGCAGCTTTTTGCATCACAGTATTGAATGGCAGGGCAGCAAAGCAGATGAATGGAATCCCATGGAATCCCAGAATGGTTTGGGCTGGAAGAGATCTTAAGGCTCATTGAGTTCCACCCCACTGCCATGGGCCGGGACAACTTCCACTGGACTAGGTTGCTCCAAGCCCTATCCAGCAGATCTGCTGGAGAAACTGCAACACTCCCTCACCCTTACCCTCCAAAAAGGGCTTATTTCCTCCACACAAAACTATTCCCATAAGAATTATGCACATAACAATCCCTGCACAGGGACGGTCCCACAGGTCTTGCCCTGGGATGACCAAGTTTCTTTACAGCTTCAGCAGCACAGTGTGGGATGTCAGGAGTGAACCCGAGCGCAGGCCAGCCCTCACCTCGATCTTCTCTGCTTTTTCTGAAGCAGATGAAGACATAGTTGACTTTCATTTTTTCTTCAGCAAACTCCAGCAGTGCTGACAACCTGCCAAGGAGGAGGAAGACAAAAGGACATCAGCTCTGGGAAGTCCAGTCCTGAGGAAGCCTCTGAGCATTATCAAATTATCAACTGTTTGGATGATTTCGGACACAAAGATTGTTTACAGCCGCCTTCCAGCGAACAATGGGTGCTGAAACAATGGGCTTCCTGCCCCGCAGATTCAAGAGCTGTCCTTGCTCCGAGTCAGGATAAGTTCCTGTCCTCACAGCAACAAACACCCTCCCCACCCGTGGTGCTTTGGGACTGAAGCCTTCGTAGTCAGGAAGCGAAATACTGCAGCTGCTCCCAGGCCAGGCTGCATTCCCTGGCAATGCACATGGGGGCTCTGGGAGTTCTGTGCTTTTTGGGAAGGAAAACCGCCCAGAACCGAGCTCATGGCAGGCAGAAAAGCAGAACAAACCATCCCCAGAGAACATGTGCACGGGCAAATCCATTTCCTGAGCTGGATGGCACAGCTGCTGCCCCCTGAATCCTCACTTCCTGCCTTTCCAGCTGGATTATTTCTGCCACCTCCTGATGGAAGCAGTGCTGCAGTAACCCCTCTGCAAGCCTCCAGGGTGGCACACTGATCAACTGCTGTCACTTGCAACCACTGGCGCTGCCAGAGCAGTGACAGACAGGCCTTCACATCTCAGTAACCAGCTGTCAGTGCAGCGCAGGAGATTAAATTTGCAAGGGTTCTGTTAATATGTTAATGAACTACTTTAATTATGGCTTCTGGCCTCTCCTCGGCTGTTTCACCCAGCTAAAAATAACCTGACAAAATTGCGCTTTAAGTCACAATGACACTGGCAAATAAATCCCCTCCCAGAAGGACCCATTCCAGAGAGAGCCCAGAGATTTACGGGCCAACTGGAGAAACTACACAAACATCTATCTGCACTCAGAGTCAAATGAGACAAGTGTGAGACAGCAACCACACTGCCACTTCCTGCAGGTGCCCAGTGATGGGTTTTTCTTTAATTAGCTCGTGTCACTGAGGGATGAAGCCTACTTGGAGATTTAGGAGGAGCTGATTGCTCCGCAGAGGAATCCAGCAAAGCCACATCTACACTGCAGCGGAGACCTCTGGCACAGCACTTGGCAGGAAGGAGCTGCTCTGGAAGCTGCATTTACACAAACTTCCCATAGCAGAGCTGTCTGGACAAAACATGACTGGATTCTGCCAAGAGAAAAATCAGAGCTCCTGGCAGGGTCCAGCACCAGTGCAGCAGTGCTCCAAGAGCAGATCCACCTACTGACGAGGAGAGCATCAACAGGATGGAGAGGTTTTTAATTCCCTGAAAGAAAGGAAAATCTGCCAAGACGGGCTTGCCAGGTGGCCAGCAGAAAAATAAAATTAAAAAGTAATAAAATATCAGAGAAAATCTTGTTGGCTTTCTATACCAAAGTATACAAAGATTCACTCTGTTCAGTTATTGCCTGTTTTTCATTAGTGTTGGGACTCAAAAACTGGTCACTCATCTGGAATATCACTGAGGGAAAATATTCCTATGGGGGACTCCGCAAACAAGGGAGCAGAACGTCCACAAACCACAGAGCTGCTATTGCACAGCCCATTTTCCCCACACACAGCATGGAATCCCAGGATGGTTTGGTTTGGAAGGGACCTTCAAACTCATCTTGTTCCAACTCCTGCCATGGGCAGGGACACTTTTCACTAAACCATGTTGCTCCAAGCCCCATTCAACCTGGCCTGGAACACTTCCAGGGATGGCGTGTCCATCCACAATCACGTAACTGAAGTCCTGCCCTCCAGGAGCCATGGCTACACCTTCAGGATGAGAACTTACCCTTCTTTGCTTCCATCAGCTAATAATCCATCAGGGATTTCCACAAAGAGGCTCTGGTTTGAGAGCACTGCATCCCAGGAGGAGGTCTTCACCTCTGTGACCTTGTACTGGAAGTGGACAATGTGAGGCTTCCCTTCATGCACTGGGACATCTTGGCTAACAGTGATCTTCTCATCCTGGGAAAATGAAAAATGTAAAGTCCTGAACAGCCAGGGGACAACTGGAGAACACAAATGCAAAGAAATGGTCTTAGGGTTTTACTGAAAAGAGGATTATGCTTTTCCCTTCTCCTTTTGCTGGCTCATGGACACATCACACGGTTCTCAGCCCTCAAGAGTGATTTCTAGCCATGTTTTCCTGTTAAAGGAATGCAGTTTTACATATTGACATAATATTAAATTTCTGAATAGAAGACTCCACTCCTTCACTGCAGGCTTCAGCCACATCCGGGGGTGCTTCATGAACTGCCCTTCCAAGAACACAACTGGACCCAACACCCAACACAGAGCTTCTGCTACCACAGCCCAGCCAGGTTTGGTGCCTCCCCCATCTCCAACACAGCCTTTCTGTTCCAGGAGTGACCACAAATTGCTTTCCCAGATTTTATGATTTGCCTCTTGGTGTAAGGGAGAAAAACACAGAGTGCAGGGAAATTCCAGAGCAGATCTAAAGCTTGTGAGGAGGTCTTTTCCAGAGACCACAAATGCACATGTCCTTCCCCAGTCCTGCCCCATGAGGATGCCAAGCATGCAGATTACTTGGGATCAGCTCAGCAGTTCCTAGAAAACAATTCAGTGGTTAAAACCCCATTCCTTCAGACAATTCCTGCAGGCACTTGGCTTGCCCAGTAATGATTTCCACGTTTCAGTGCAAAGAGCCCCAGCGAAAGAAGCAGAGCCCTGAGTTAACACTGTTACTGCAATGAATCTGAGCTGTCCCCTGTACTTGGTGACAGCTCGTGTGTCCCTGTCCCTCACATTCACTGGCACCTGTGCAGCTTTGAAGGGCAGAAGTAAAGCAGATACCCACAGTCATGAGAGCACCTGGAGAGCCATGTGTCCCTCCCTCCTCAGCACGTGGGTGGCCAGTGCTTCACTCCTCTGGGTCATTGGGTG
Organism: Chloebia gouldiae; assembly: GCA_003676055.1. Classification (NCBI taxonomy): domain Eukaryota; kingdom Metazoa; phylum Chordata; class Aves; order Passeriformes; family Passeridae; genus Chloebia; species Chloebia gouldiae. The sequence continues at coordinate 1,165,806 of QUSF01000015.1, forward strand.
AGTGCTGTCCAGCCTCCAGATATTTTATTTTAACAGACTGATTAATTAAGGAGCTCTTTACAAGCCCTTAGAGGCACATCAAGCCACTTGTCCCAGTGCTTTAATGTGTATTACCTGTTGGTTTGACTACTATATGACAGAGAAGCCTCTGAGGACATTCACATAGGTGACAAAGTAATATCATGTGCAAATTGGGAGCTGCTTGGCCTCTGAAAGCCAGGCAGAGGAAGTTGCCTTTCATTGAGAGCTCACAAAGCTGAGCTGAAAAACAAGTTTACACTTCACCAGAATAAATATCCTGTAGGAAACAAGTTTATTCATTGAGTTTGAAGGAAGTCTGAGTGGCTGGGCATACCAAGAAATGCACTGAGAACTGTTCCAGTGAGGTCAAGCTGTGGCTGTGATGGAGCCAGCACAGAGAGGTAGGGCTGAATACAGAGGTTCTTACAAAAAACAAATCCAAGGGGCTTATATGCATATCCTTCAGCAGTGACTTTACAGGACCCTTTACAGTTGTTGTTTCAGTGCAGAAAGTGTTTCTGTTCCAGAAAACATCTTTCTCTCCAGAAAAGCTCACAGATCATGCTTTTCCCATGCTCACAAAACTAAAACTAGGCGAGGAAGGTAGGAAAGCAGGCTGGGATTGACACATGGGAGGTGTGCCTTCGAGTGGGAAGACTGGCACTGCCATAGGAAGGGAAAAGCATTCTAAACCATTTGGTTGAGAACTTCCTTGTCACCAGAAATTATGTCCAGTGAGATTGAGCCACTGAAACCCCCCTGTGACAGCCCAGGAGCCAAAGGCAGCACAACCACAGGGATTAGCAGAACCAGTTCCCCCGGTTCAGTGGGAATTACGTTTACACAGCCTGGCTGGGGCAGCTGATACTTTATTTCTAGGTATCCAAACAGAGATGTCGGGGAAGAGAAAGGCTCTGTGAGCTGCTGCTGTGAAGCAGCAACAGCAGCCCAAAATTCTTTGGAAGCTGCTCAAAGCAAAATCTTGTTTACACAACAAGCATTCGGTTCTAGTTCACCCTGGAAAAATCCCCACACAAAATCCCCCTGCCATGTTTCTGTGGTCAAAACCCCCTGCCACCAGACTGAATTTTACCCAGCTGCCCAAACTCTGGCTCCCCAGCCCTCCAGCTCCATTTCAGCATCACAAAGCTGCAAAGACCAACTTCCACTTGGTTCCAATTCACTTAACACAAAATTTTCCAGCCCTGCTCTGCTCCTCAGATGTCCCAGGAAGGATGGGGGGAGGCCTTGGTATGTTGGCAGAGTCAGAAGGAAGGATGTTATGATCCACCCTGGGCAAGTGGCTGGAGAAAGCTGTGGAAGCACCCACTGCTGCCAGGTGCTACACCTGCAGCCTCCTGCCAACTCTGCCAGCCAGGGCACATCTCATCTGGCAGCACCCCCACCAGTCACTGTGGCATTCCCAGCTCCAGCAAAGCTCCCTGGATGGAGGGCTGAGCTTAAAGTCTCTTAACACAAAAATTCCAACAGTTACAGGAAGCCCCAGTTTATGGCAGTGGTGTATCTGAGTGCTGCATGCACCAGCAGCGGCAGGTGTGTTCGGAAAGGTCATCCCTTGGACTGGAACAGCTGACACAGCTGGAAAAAGGACTTAAACTTTCAGATCCAGTTGCCTTTCCAGGTCATGCTGGTGGCTGCTGGCTGAAAAGCTCAGCTGCTGTAACTACAGTACTGCCAGACTGAGCAGGCCACCGAGAGGGCAGACAGAACTCTGTCACCACTCCAAGGTCTGACACACCTCAAATCCTGGGGTCAGTTCTGGGCCCCTCATTCCATGACAGACATTGAGGGGCTGGAGCATGCCCAGAGAAGGGAACAGAGCTGGGGAAGGGGCTGGAGCACAAGTCTGACGAGGAGCAGCTGGGTGGGCTCAGTCTGGAGGAAAGAAGGTTCATGGGGGACCTTCTTGCCCTCTACAACTCCTTGACAGGAGAGTGCAGCCAGGTGGGAGTTGTGCTCTGCTCCCAGGGAACAAGGAACAGGATGAGAGGAAATTACCTCAACCATTTCCAGGCTAGAGCAGGTTGGATATTAGGGAAAATGTTTTCACTGAAAGGACTGTCCAGCAGAGGCTGCCCAGAGAAGTGGAATCACCATCACTGGAGGGGTTCAAAAGCCCTGTGGATTTGGCACTTGGGGACATGGGCTAGTGGTGAACATGGGCAGTGCTGATGGAACAGTTGGACTCAATGAATTTAGAGGGTTTTTCCGACCCAAACTATTCCATAATTCTTTGTTAAAGAAGGGGCTGATTTTCTGACAGATCCTGCTAGTTTTGTCAAGCGATAAATCCAGGAAGAATTCCATCCATATTTCTGAGATGCAGCTATCTGGATGACATCCTCCTGCCTACACACCACTGCCAAAATCTGTGCAAGTTTAGGGCTGTACTGGAATCAAACACTCCAAAGTCTCTAAATCATTACTCCTTCCACCTCCATGCTGAGCCCATTTTCTACCCCTGGGCCTTGCCTGGTGATACACACACAAGGCTTGGCAAAGCTGGCTGGCAGAAGTTCTGGCTGCAGGGTCCCATTTCCCACCCAGAGGGGATTCATTACTTGTCCTGAGCCCTCTTGAAGCTATTTTTGTATCTTCTTTCTGTGACAGGAAGCCCATTGTGCTGCTCCTTCTCTGGAGTTTGTACCCCCCAAACATCTGTGACAATTCATCTCGAGCATTAAACTGATGGGACCTTGTCACTGGAGGCTCAGAGGCTGGCATTTTGCAAGGGAAGCAGGTGAGGAAAGTGCTGAAAACTCACCAAAGGAAACTCTGAAAGCAACCCATGAGGTCTGTGATTCTCTCAGGAACTCCGAGAGGAGACTCTGGGAGCTGTGGCCCAAAAGGGTCTGTATCTTTTCATCAGGTGACGTCTGTGTGCCACCCACAGGTTAATTAAAAATCAGGTCTGACACCTATGACAACACCCCTGGCTCAACAAGCAAATTTGCAAGGTCAGCATAAACTCAGTCTGCCTCATCAAAATGGAAAAGTAGCCCTTGTCCCAGAAAGGAGACAGATGTGAGCCAAGTCACACAAATTACTCTACAGGAAGGAGCAGCCAGATCTCCTCATTCTAAAGGAAAGGTCCCATGGAACGAAGAGGAGCACAAAATGAGACAGCTGTAAGAATGCAGACACAAACCCTTGCTGATCTTGCCCTGCCTGTGCTCATGTTCTAGAAACAGCCTTGTCTAGGAACTGCCTCTCCCACCTGCACCTCGGTCCAGGCAGCTCCCAGGCCCTGACAGCTTCACCTTCTGAACCAGGGTGCAGGAAGTTGCTTACCAAACCCTCCCTTACTGCATTTCACCTTTCTGCTTCTCACTTCCTTTCTCTGCCAGGCATTTCAGAAGCCCTTTCACGTTTTGATAATGCAGGCTCCACATACAATAGCTGCAGCAGGGCCCTGGGGACAGGCTAGTGAATGATCTGCTGCACAATGGTCTCTCATTTCTTAATAAACAGGTGATATTTAAGCAGCGGAGACTTGTCTGCAGCTCAGTCCCTGAAAAATTACCTGTTCTCCCACTTATTATCTTGGAGTTCTTTCTATTTATTCCCATCAGACTGTGAAAGGAAATGAACACAGCTGTAGCACAGGTACAGGTCAAGGTTTTGATGTTAAATGTATCTCACCTTATATATCAGAGCTGAAAGAGAAGGATCCCTGCCACCCCCTCGCCCACCGGGGATCTTCGACAGTGGGTGAGGGGCATCAGGAGCACCACAGAGGCCCTGGAACGATGTGCCTGCAGCACTGCAGCTGGGGACAGTTACTCAAAGGTAAAATACTACTGCAAGAAAAAGAGAGAGAGCACCGTGTTACATTAGAAGGGATCACATTCAGAGGCTCCAGCTTCTCAAACCCTCAAATAATTTGTATCCTTGCTCCTCCACAGCACCCAGATATCAACATCAAACTGCCCCAGTGGCAGCAGAACCCGGAGTGTTTTGTTGGGAATGGACAAGGGGCTAGAGCCAGGAACCCATAGAGTACTGAGCAACCTCATGCTAATAAGGGAGGCCTGGCAGGCTGCCAGGAGCAGATGGCTGGGAACACATGACCAGATGAGCACACATTTTCTAGAGGCAAATATCTACAAATAGATCAACAGGGCCCAGGAGGAGAAGGTTTAAGTTTCACATTTTCAAACCCAGGAGAAAAGAAAGGGTTGGTTCTTCAATACACTCCACAAAGTCCATTGCAACATTTTCATGCACACATGAAGCACCATGCAAGCATCCTCCACCCCAACCCTAAAAATTACAAGTTCACCCCACAGAGCTAATTTGAACAGCAAGAAAACACATTTCCCTTTCAGTTTCCAAATTTATTTGGAAGTCCTACACACGGTCCTCCAGAAGCTATGGTTCTTCCATAGCTTTGTGCTGCTGTGTTTCATTTCTCAGCACCACAAAAGCTCTGTGCTAAGGCCCAGTGATGTTCCTCTAGCACAGCCAGCAAAAGCCATGCAGGAAAAACAGTCCTTCTCCAGTGCTGCCATTCTGAAACACAGCAGCACAAAGCTATGGAAGCACCACCAAAACAACGCTGTCAGGGAGGGCTTCCATGAGCACGGAGCGAGGCTGAAGTGGATAAATTCTGCAGCTGTTCTCACAACCACCGTCTGCCCTGAAGCTTCTCACTTGAAGTGGTTCCCAATGCAGTGTTTTTCCACTCTAATCCCTGTCCACGAGGCAGACAGGCTTAAGTATCCAAACACCAAGTACAGAGCTGCACTGTCAGAACCACCTCAGATGCCTAGAAAAACGATTAAGACTGGTTTGGGCTGGGAGGGACCTTAAAGCCCATCCAGTTCCACCCCCTGTCATAGGCAGGGACACCTTCCACTACACCAGGTTGCTCCAAACCCCATCCAACCTGGCCTTGTAACTTGCCTGTGCCAGCTGCAAACTACTACAAGTAGTTAGGCATTTCTGAGTGCCAAAAACATAACTTGCAAATGCACAAGGCAGAATTCACCACGGATCTCTGCTTACCACCTACCACCAAAACCATCTTTCAACAGGAAACACTAATATTCTTATTCCACATATTCCCTCCCCCAGGTTGGCTAGACGGGGCCCTGGGGCAGCATTCCCATGTGCTAGAGCAGGCATCTCTTGGAGAAAAGGCAGTTTAAATACAACAGGAGATGTCTGGGGGCAAAGCAGGGTGTTCTGTGCTCCCTGCTGTGCCTGGGGCTATCAATGGGCCAGTGTGTGTTCAGTAGTAGAGGATGTCGAGAGGATGACAAAGCACTTTGTGCCTCCCCACCCCCGAAAGCTGTTGGCAGCTTTGTTATTCCCTTCCCTCCTCCCTCTACCCTCCAGCCAACAATGTACTATTGATAGCTCTTTCCAACTTGCGGCCAAGGCATAGAGAAACTGGATAATGAAGTGGAGTTGTGGGAAAAAAAAATTAAAACAGAGAGGCAGCCAAAGACACTTCCCGGTTTCACTTCCTCTGGCACATGCAGAAGTCAAAACACCAGCCCCCTTCAGCTGCTGCCTGCACATCCCTGGCCCAAATCTGCACACCTTCACTATCCTTCCCCCAAAATCAGGGTCCCTGAACACCACCAGTATCCCCCACAAGGATTAGGGCTCTGAGAGCAGCACCCTCAGGGAAGAGAGTGTGTGTAGGGAAGAGATTAAAAGGACTTTTGCTTTCTCCAGCTGTGCTTCAGATCCCTGGGAAGAAATTCATGCAAACACCCAACAACATCTGATCCCTTCATCCATCCTTGCGCAAACAGCAACTCTCCCTGTTTGTAGCTTAAAGTTAGGCTTGTGCTCCCTTCTGACGTCTGTCCTCCTTGGAGAAGCTGCTTTCCTGCAGCTTGGCTGAAATTAAGATGCATTTAGATCACCAAGGCCTTTCCATGGAGAAACTCCTCAGTACAAGCTACTGGTCTGTGCCCTGCCCGAAAGGGGAGCTGGAAGTCGATTAAGTTCTCATCCCGCGGGTGTAATTTTAACTCGCTAAGCTCCCAGCGATCCCAACCCTGTGCCCTGTCCCGGGGAAGTGCAAAGGGCAGCTCAGCAACTTCAGAACCCCATCATCACTGCTCCTAGGCAGCCCCGGCACACAGAGCCAGGCTGAGAGCACCACCAGCACATCAGGGGCTGAAACTGACACATTTCCTTGTGTTTTGGGGGTTTTGTTTTGAACACTTAGGCCAGATGGAAGGATCCGCACAGCTCTCCTGACGTTGGAGAAATTATTGTTTTGTTTGTTTTCCTTTCTGCCCCTTCTCAAAACAGGCTCTGGAGATCCAGCTACACTTGAATAATAATAATAATAACAACAACAACAATTATTATTACTATTATTATTATTGCTAGACACATATCCAGGAGCCCGATTTGAGGTGCAAATTGTAAATAACCATCTGATGAACACAGTACAGCTCAAGCAACTCCCACACAGGCAACGGGCAAGAACCGAGGCTGCTTCATATGCATCCTCTGGGCTCTTATCGGCGACAGAGGCGCAGGAAATGACACTCTAGGAACTCCAAACAAGGAACAGACATACAAAATAAATCGGTCAGCTGAGAAAAACACACAGATCCTGCAAGTTCGTGCCTGCTGACACCTAAGCGGCCTGAAAAAGCCACCTCCCTGTAGGCAGAGAGAGGTGCGGGGGGCGCGGGGAGGGAGCGCTCGGACCCCGCCGCGGCCAGGGCTGCTCAGCGAGAGGTGCCCAGGCCCTGGCGAGCCCAGACCCTCTCCCGGAGGCTTCCTCCAGGGGGAAAAACCGCCTTGGTGGGGATTTTAAGCGGGAAAAGGTGGAGCGGCCTCCCCACGTCCCGCGGCCTCCCCGCCGCCTCAGCTCCCGCCCGCGCCCCAGGCCCGCCCGCCGCCGCCGCGCTGAGGAGCGAGGGAGGGCGGGGAGCGCGCTGCACACCTGTCCTGGGTGTTTATCATCGTGCGCTGGCTGCGGTGCGGCTGCGGTCGCTGTCGGCGCTGCTGGCGCTGGTGCTCGGCCGTGCCCCGGCTGT
>QUSF01000015.1:1182860-1305964 GCA_003676055.1 Chloebia gouldiae
GGGTGGACAGGGCTTGGAGCAACCTGGGATAGTGGAAGGTGTCCCAGCCCATGGCAGAGGGGTTGCAACTAGGTGGGATTTAAGGTCCCTTCCAACCCAAACCATCTCCTCACATGATGATTCTATATCCTGCTTAAAGTACGTTGCTGATGCATAAAATGTGGCCTGGGATACAACAGTAAGTAGGAGCCAGCCATAATCCAGGTAAGTAGGGGCCAGTGTGAAAAATAAATATATGGATAACAGAATGTGGAGCTGTCCATGACAGGATTCTACAGGGGCTTTTTGGTGAGTAATGTATCCATGAGAAAAAAGAAGCCAGAGAGCCAAAGATGAGGCTCCTGGAGAACCACGCAGATGGAAGAACTTGTGGGCTTCAGTCCTGCAAGAGAGCTTGCTGGGTGCTGAGCCTTCCCATGGGGTCAGGGACTGAGCAGCCCTCTGGAAGAGAAGCTCTGGAGTCCCTGTGGATGCCAGCCCAGCGCCCAGGGTTGAATCTCACACTGACCCATCTGATCTGACACCTGGGCATGGCAGACACAGCTCCTGAGTGACACATGCAGCAGCCTGAGGTGCGATGCCCCAGTAGGCTCAGGGGCTCTGGGTTCTGACAAGCTTCCCTGGGCTTCGGCTTCCTGGTTCCCAGTGCAGTGGCGCTGCCCCTTGCTCGGCAGGAAAGGACCAGATGTTCTGCAGAAAGCTGGACTTCAGCCAGGGCCCAAGTTCAAACAGAGCCCATTAAATGGCCTTTTCCCCCTTCCTTCGCATTTCCAGCCCTGCTTGAAGCTGTGATTCTATTTATAATGCCCAGGAAAGGCAAACTGAGACTTTCCCACAGTGCCGGCTTCTCAGGCGATTGTTGTTTGGGAAGCTGGAATGTACATAGTATTATTTTTGCATCTCCCTGGGAAGGGTTTTTATGTTTTATTGCGTGTCACTCTGTCCCCATCTGTGCTGAGGAGGAGAGTGTGTGAAGCACAAGGTGTCTGGTGCTGCTTACAGCATCTCCAATGCTTTGTCAGTGCTGGTTTAGGGGTCTGTGCCCATGAGCCCACCCATGGAGGGTGCTGTGTGCACTGAAGAGGTGTCCTGGCAAGCCATGAGGATGGAGGCCAAAGAGGGACATTGCCCTCAATAAATAGCCCCTGTCTCAATTCCAAACCCAGGGAGCACCAATCATGTCACTTGCTCTGTGCCTTAGTGTCCCAAGTGCAGAGGAGACAGCACCAAGAGCCCTCCTGGGAGCAATGGGCTCATCATTCCTCCTCTGCCTGGGGTTTGGCATCGAGACACGCCCTTGCACCGCAGTTTTGGGGTGTCAGAGCTGCCACATGAGGCTGGGCCTGACAGCCAGGCTGCGGGGTCACTGTTTGTGTGGTGCCTGTGCCAGCAGAGGCCAGCGGGTTCTTTATTTGCCAGTCTTGTCCATGTGAGGCTTTTCCCTGCAAGGAGCTGCTGTGGGATATTCTGGGCATAGCCAGAGCTGCCCCTGTGCTCCCATGCCCCCGGGCAGGAATTTCACAGAGCAGAAAGCACCTTGCTTGGACTCAGGCCCTGCCTGTCCTCTCCCTTGTCACTGTCACCTGGCTGCACTGCCTGCAATGCTCCTGGCTCTCTCTTTCCCTGCCCTGTCAGGTCCTGCACTGCTCCCTTCCTGCTCTCCCTGGGTTTTATCACCCTGCCCAAGATTTTGGCAGTGAGAAATGCTGTTGCACTGTATTTTTTCAGAGTTTCTTTTTGTCACAGCCAGTCTGATGAAGGACAGACACCTCCAAGTACCTTTACTCTGTCACACGGGTTCTGGGGTTGACTATCCCAAATTCTACATGCAAAACAGATTCAGTCTACAACATCTCTGTTTTAGAAACTTGCAAGCACTAATTGACCACCTCCTTAACTATTGGGATTAAATGTGGATCGTGTAGCTCTTAAAAATACTTCCCATGATGACAAACGATGGAAAGAAGTGATCAATTTTTCCCCAGCTAGGGGAATGGAGACTCAGAGTCCATCTGTGCCTGGAGCCAGTGACACTCTCGGGCTGGGGCTGGGCAGGTGGCTCTGGCCTCTCAGAGCTGCCTGCCACCAGGATGGAAGCTCCTAGATGGGAGAGAGGCGAGGCCAAGGCCAGATTGCTCGGTCATGGCCTTCTGAAGCGCAGGGCTGACAGCAGAGACACTGCCCAGATGTTTGGGGCCATGGAGACAAGTGGGGTTCCTGCAGGACAGGCTGTCCCTCCAACATTCTCTCCGTGCTCTTCCTTGGCTGCAGTCCTGGCCCTTCCTGTGTGTGAGCAAGTGCCAGGAGCGAGTTCACCAGTTCAGTGGCTTTGTGGCCATGCAGTCACAGCAGCTCTTGCTGACCTCGCGGTGATGCGGCCATTCGGATAAGGGAGAGGGGATTGTACCAGGGAAGCAGTGGGATGGACGCAGCCTGTCCCTGTGTTTGTTCCCCCAGGCACTGCTGCATGTGTGCCTCCCTGCTGCGTCCTCCCTGCAGCGGAGTGCAGGCAGCACTGGGGTGTGTAATGGGCATCACATGACACACACAGTTCCTTGGTACCTGCAGGAGTGCTGCACAGCTGGCTCTGCTTAAAAGCATTGCCTAATGGAAAACACTTCCAAGGGTTTCCAGACAAAGAGGGAAAAGGGTTGGTAGATTTTAGTGTAATTAATACCCTGTAGTTACTTAAAAACATTGTTAGAAATGTGTCATTCAGAACTTTCTAGGGCTGGACATGTATCTAGGGATGTAATTAAGTTTTCAACAGTGTGTTTTTATCCCCCTTCTGTGACTGATCCTCCTTTTAATGTGAAGGTCTTGTTTCCTAAGGAAAAAGCAAAAATCAACCCTGCCAGAGAATTTTGTTTTCATACCTCAGACCCAGCCCTTCTGCCAGCTTGGTCTTCCTGTGCTGACATGTCTGTGTCTGTTACAACCAAAACAGCACCAGGAGCATACCTGGGATTTTGGCTTCCTGTGTTTTGAGGTAAGCTGTGCATAAACTCCCTAAAGCTGGCCCATCAGTGCATCTGGAATTGTCTTGAGAGCCCATCTGTAAATCTGTAAGGTGGGTTTTAATTGTTTGAACAGACAAACTGGTTGGTGTCACCTGTGTCTTTGATTTCCTTCACATCTGTAACAGCAAATGAGGTTCCTTCCAAACCATGCTGATAGTTTTCTGCTCTCCCTTTATATTTCCAGCAGGATGACTTGATTTCTTGGCAGACCTGCCTGGAGCTGAGGGTCAGATTTAAGGCATGTTGCTGACATCAGTGGCTTTCTTTTTTAATGAGCTTTGTCAGAATTCGTTCTTTAGCCATTAAGTGGTGCCAGCGTGGAGTTCATGCATGAGCTGAGCTGAAACCTGCTCGGTGTGAATTAGTGATGAGGGAAAAGGAGGTCAGGGAACGTCTTGTTTCAGGAAACAGCAATAACTGGTGTGTCCAAGGCCTGCAGCCAAGGAATGGGCCGAAGAAAACTTAGAAATCATGACAAGGGATGAATTCCCACTGCTGTGCTCTGAGGAGACCTTGTCCCTCCTCATGCCAGTGGGATGTGCATCAGCACCAAGCAAAGGTGTTCCTGTGCAGCCTGAATTTGGGTGTTATTGGGGTGGGCTGAGGAGCTGGATGGTGTCAGGGGGATGGGCTGGTGATATGACATGATGGCCCACCATGAGAGGGCTCTGTCAGAAGCTTGTGTCATTGATGAGCCCTGTGCACCAGAAGGATGCTGTGGGCTAATGTCAATGCCTCTGGAGGGAACTCTGCTAGGATGATGAGGTGGCCACGTGGAAGACATGCCAGAGAAGTCCCTGACTGTCCCTCCAAGCAGTGAGTGTCGGGATGGGTTGCCCTGAAGAGGCAGAGGGGTTTTACTGGAAATCACTGCAAAAAAAAAGGCAGTTCCTCCCACTGTGGTGATCTGGTGCAACAGAACCTGGGAGTGGGGTATGATGCAGAAAGTAATCCATGGAGTCCAGAGCCTCCAGCAAGCCAGGAACGTGTGCACGCGAGGCTCAGGCATGCAGCTCCCGGCTCTGGACTGCGTCAGCCGAGCTGGCAGGGAGGAATATCTGTGGGAGCTGGGGTTTGCTCCGGAGGTCACTTCTTCCTTGGCCAAAATAAATACTTCTTTGATTCCCTGTCCCTGTTTCCACTGCCTGTAGCTTCGCTGCATCATCCCTGCTGCTCTGGGCCTGAAGCTCTTTTCCTTGCTTGCTTGTGGAGTATGACACACTCCAGGATACTCAGTGCAAGGTCTGGTGGGTGGCACAAAGAGACAAAAAAGGGATAAAATCAAGGACAAATTGATAAAAAGGAGCATACAGGAAAACTCTTGGGTGGTGGGGAGGTGCCTTGCTGCTGGCATTTGCACATCTGAATCCAGCCAGGGCTTTGTATTGATTCCTTTAAAAGCTCTTTCAATTATTTTTACAATGAGCTCATCTTTCCTGGCACATCCTTGCTCCCTGTTCATTCCATACTGGCATGGCAGGTGTTGTTCACCTCTCTCTAGTCATTCACATATAAGCTGGGAAAAGCAGCTCTGCTGCTTGTCCCTGGAGAAAAAGAGGTCTTGTCTTGGCTGCTTGTAGGCACTGTGTGAAGGTGGGATGGATGGAACCGGAGGTGTTTCTGATGGAGCTGCCTGAACTTAGCCAAAACAAGGCCTGTGCACTGCCTCTGAGCAGTGGGACTTGCACAAAAGCTGTTTTTTTTTTTGTGGTCAATACTTTAGGAAACATTCCCATGAACAGAGGTGGAGTTGTGGAAAAGACTGGGTGGTGTGTTGGTACATTGTGATAAGCCACTGCTACTCCAGCCAAAAATCCAAAAGGCCTCTTGGAGCTGCGTTTTTAAGATGACAAGCTGACTGCACACTGCAAGAACAGTAAAAAAAATTAAAGTCTTGTGTCTGCCCATGGCATTCACAGTACTGAGTGTGGCTTCTTAGAAATTTCACATGTCAAGAACTCAGAATTGTGTCTTGGGGGAGCTTGTTTTATATCATTCATCTTAACCTATGGCTGTATCATAAAATAGGAAATCTTGGAAACTCCAAATCTGGAAATCTGGAGTCCCTGCAGATCTGAAATCCTTAAAGTGCTGCCCCAAAGCTCCCTGAGCAGAGGGAGCTCCCTGGTGAGGTGACACCAGCAGCACCCAAAGCCTCACTCTCCCTACGCGTTCGATTTAAGGAGTGAACCAAGGAGTGGATCCGACACAGGGGCTTGGTTTCATCCTCCGGAGGGACTCGTGTCAAGTCTTGGGGATGCTGCAAGGCAGCACCAGTGGTTCAGGGCTGAGGAATCACCCCCAGCTGCAGAGCTGCTGTCTGCTGACACCTCCTGTGCTGGTGCTGAAGCCGTTGGAAAAAAAGAGCCAAGAAGCTCAAGGACCTGTCCAGGCAAAACACCTATTTTGCTTTAATAATTTTGTTTTTCTCAATTCTACACCCCCATAATAATGTGTCCAGGCCTGTTTCACTGTAGTGGTTCACTCAGAGGATTCATTCTGAGATCCAGATATTTCTAGAACATGATCATGCCCCTGTTGCATCCTCTGGAAAACAGATAGTGTTGTTTCTCTCTTTCCATGTTGTTTCTCTCTTTCACATGCAAACATGGATTTTGCCAGCTGGGTTTGGGGGTGTACTCCCTGCAAAACACCCAAATCTGTGTGGATTCTTCCTTTCTGTGCCTCACTGTGAGATGTCTGCTGGGTACGTTTCTGTTCCAGTGCAGTCGGATTCATAAAGCTCCTGTTTTTGCAGTCCCACAGGAATTTGCAGGCTCAGTGAAATCGCTGGGGGCTCCCTGCAGAGGCTGGCTGGGTGTTAGCCCTCTGCACCATTTGCAAGCAGAGGCAATGGGCTGATGGAAGAAAAAAGTTTCTGCAAAGCTGCCTGCCCTGCTCCAGCTCTTGTCAGCAGATGCAGTGTGTTAACCACAAGCCAAGGTGCTGCTATTCCTCAGGTTGCTCATTTTATGGAGATGAGCCCCTTTATAATACCCAAATGCTGTTAAAATTTTCCTCTGGATATTTTTATTATGAATGTCTGTGTATGTAGGTGTTTGTCTTCTTGCATTTTGTGCTTTTTGGTCTAATGGATGTTCTTCCAAGTGATGCAACTCACTTATTTTTTTACAATATGCTAAATATCTTAATCTAATATAAACTTAGGAGCCTTTCCTGTTTCAAACCCACCAAATATGCCTTTCCCTGTGATTCAAAGTTACTGTGGTTTTGGATTTTTTAAGATCCAATTAATTTACTCTTATAAAATTACATTCTTTATTTGAATCTCTCCAAGAAACCACTGCTTAGACATGCAGAGGGAGAGAAAAAGCTTGGATTCTGGAGAAGCTGAAAGTTTAATTTAGGAAATTTAATGAGTTTGGGAGAGGAATGAGCAAAATACCATGAGCTCTTTTACAGACAAAGGTTTACACTACCATCATAGAAGACTCAAAAGCTCAAATCTCCCATCACCTGGAACTCTGGGGCCAAACTGATACAAAGAAAGTGAAATCGGGTTCCTCATGCAGTTTCCTGTTATGATAGATGATGAATGACTTGGTTTTCACCTCCCAAAGATGACTGCAAATCTTTTGGGGGTTGTTGGCACATATCCACAGCAAGCTGAGAGCGTGTGTGTCTGCCTGGGAGCAGGGAACAGAGCTGGGAAGGTTTTGTGCCTCCATGAGGTAGGAGAAGAGCTCTTTATTCTCAGAGCTCCTGTGAGTGTTTGTGGATGCCTGCAGTGATATTCTGTGCTCCTCTGCCCGTTGGGCAGCCCTGTCTTCTGCACCACTCAGGCCTGGGGCTTATGGCAGGGGTGTGTTCTGAGTGTAGCTTTCCAATATTGTTATAACTGTAGTGGGACACAGGGTGAGGGTTTGTCAGCTCAGAACATGGCCAGAAGCCAAACCTTTTCATCCTGATTACCTTGCAGTGTTCCTTGTTCCAAGGAAGTGTTATTCCAACACAGCTTTGCTCAAAGAATGGAGAGGAAAGAAACAAGAGGGAGACAGGAAAAGGGCCTCACAGACTCTGCATGGCTTTGCTTGTGATCTGGGGCAGGAACACCTTTGAGTTGCAGGTGACTCCAGCTGGATTCATCCTGGTGTGTTGACCATCAGGAGGAGTCCCTAAGAAAACAAATGTTTGCCTTCAAGAGCCCACAGCTAAACAGTTTTCCTGAGACCTCTTTCCTTCAGGAGACCCAATCGAGGTGCAGACTGGGCTGTAATTGTCACCACGTGCAGGGGCAGCCTGCTGTCCTGGAGCTCCAGTTCTAAGCTCCAAGAGATCCTAAGCTCCTGAAAATCTAAATGTTTTGCAATAAGAAACTTGAGAACATGCCCATCAAACAGCTGAGTCAGGCATTTATGAGCTGCCATCTGTAGTGCTCTGGAACACTGATATAAAGCTTCCCAAGATATATACATGGAGGGCACTCCCAAATTCCGTTTTTGGATAGCTTTGCCCTGCCATGTGTGTGATGGGTCTGTGTAGAATGTACTTAAGATAGATGTCTCTATAAGCTCTGGTGCCCAGTCTAAGCAGGGAAGCACTGCTGCTCCCTGCCTTCTCATGCACGTCGCTCGAAAAAGGGATGGGAACCACTGCAAGGCTGGGAGCACCTGCATCCCAGAATGCCCCCTTTCAGCTGGCCCATCTGGAACAAGGGGAAGTGGTTTTGGGCTGGAGCCAACCCTGGGCATTTTACAAACTCATGTGATGACTCTGCTTACAGTACAGCCTTGTGCAGGACATGAAGCAGAAAGCACTCAGGACCAAGTTTCCCAAGACTTGCTCTCCCAGGGCATCCATCCACCGACCCGCTGGGGGCAGGCAGAGCGGTTCCTGGCCACCAGCGGATCCCAGCCCGGGTGTCACGGCCGTGGGGAACACCACATGGAGGCCGTTCCCAGGCTGAGGCCGCCTCTCGGCCTCTCCTTCCCTCCAAATCGCGCCGCTTCCGCCACCACATCCCAGAGCCATCCAGCAGCCGCCAGCCACAGGAAGTGCAGCAGGTCGTGGGAACTGGCCCGAGGAGCAGCGGCTGAGCCCGGAGCAGCACCCGGCACACGGCCTCCATTCCCCTGGGCGAGGAGTCCTGCAACGCCGTGGGGAGCTGGGGTGCACGGGGTACACACGCCTCCAGCTGGGGCACAGGGCCCCTCGCTGCCCAGCCCCGTATTGCCATCACTGCACCCCATGTGCTCCTCACCAAAGCGTGAGTGCCCAGCACACCCTGCACCCTGTTCCCTCCTCAGCCATCGCTCCCCCACCCACCCCTGCCTGAGCCGGCACTGGGTGCTGTGTGAGGCTGGGCAGGTTGTTATGGACCAGCTGAAATGCCTCACGTGCCTTGTAGTGTTTTCCTTCTTTTTGTTAAGAGAGGAGCCGCCTCTGAACACTAAAACCTCTGAGTGCTTGGGAATTATTAAAATGTCACTTTTAGCCCTGACAGCATTTTTAAAGCATTTTTAAAACTATTTGCTTAGTTTTCCTTTCAATTGCTCAAAAAGAGCTGTGTTTCAGAGTTCCTTGTCTTTCAGATCTCTCCCAGGACTTGCTGGGGCCATTATCCCGCAGGAAGAGCTCCAGAAACTTGAGTGCAGCAGTGCCCTGTCCCAAGTGCAGCCTTGCCAGGCCTGCTTCCACCAACAGCCCTGTGGGGCTTTTATGGGACATTCAGCTCAGCCACCATCTTCCAGCTGTTTTCTCCATGCATTTCCAGGTCACTCTCTTGCAGCAGGGCTGGATGCACGTGAAGAAGGTGGTTTATTTGGGACAGGAATGTGGGATTGCTTGGAAGCCAAAGGGAGCAACAACAGAGTGGGGAAGCAGTGGCAAGATGCAGAGCTTTTCCTGTAAAAATTTCTATTTGTGGCAGTGCAAAAATTCCTACCCAAAGCTGTGGTTGCCCTCTTCATTGGTCCTTGAGACACAGGACAATGATTACAGCCTGTGGGAGGTGTGGGATGGATTTTCAGGCAGCTGGTGGGTTATATTCTGCAGTGTTCCCAGGCTAGTCCGTATTTCCCTGGCTTGTGTCAGTTGCTGAGGGTGTCCTAGACTGTGATGGAGTGAATCCATGTGTGAGAGTGATGCTGAGGGGGCTGTACCCCATGTGCCCTGAAGCCAGAAGGGAGCACTGGGGGATGAGGGGTCCTTGAGACCAAACTCAGGCTTCATCTTCACCCCGCAGCCACCCTGTTCCTGCTGCGGTACATCTCCAGGCAGCCCCTGTCAGTGTCACTTGTCACCTCATCCGTTACTGGTCTTTTGTCCCTCCCTTGGTCCTCATCCCCTACATTCCCACTAGTGGCTGTATTCTCCTTTTTGGGGTTCCTGTCAACTCCTGTGGCTCTGAAAGGCCACAGATGGATGGTGTGGGACAAGAGGGTTTCCTGTCGCAGGAGGTGACACCAGGAACAGTGCTGTGTCTCAGTGTTGCTGGCAGTGAAAATGGAGAGCTCAGTGCATTTAAATACCAGCTGAATTTTTGGGACTCAAATATATTTTCCAATGTTTTAATGCCAAAACACCCTGCTTTACTCTCTCTGCAGAAAACTCCTGCTGGAGAAGGATGGGGAGCCGAGTCCCCTGCGAGACCCTGTAACTTCTGTTCCTGTCTTGTGTCTCCCCACAGTGGTTTCACGCTTTGCCCCAGAGATTTCATCTCTCGCTGTCTGGCGTCACACAGCTGAGCAGCAGCCGAGGTTCCCAGCTGAGTTTTCCAGCAATGGTTTCCTTCCATCGAGACAGCTGGGGTCACTCTTTCACAACGAGCGTTTTCCTCCTGAGCTCCGGCTGCGCTTTCCAATAGGATGAGCTCAGAGCGTTGCACCCTGTGCTGGCTGGAATTTCAAGCTCCCAGGACTCTTCACTGGACAAACGCAGGGTCAGCAATATCTCTGATTTTAATACTGCAGTCATACAGGAATAAGCTTCTTCTGTTGTCTTGGAAGCTCGATTAATTAGTGTTAAAGCTCCCTGAGCTCCTCGGGGTGTGGATCCAGCAGGGGAGCTGGACTCTGCTCTTTGTCTGGCCATTCCCGGCTGTCATCGGTGGGGAGGGAGTGATGTGGTTTAAGCTCACGGCGTCATCCCCAGGTCTGGCATGTGAGCATATGCCATGGCATTGCAGCCTCCTTAGCACCCCAAACCCTCCGTGGTTTCATGAGGGGGAGTGTGAGGTGATGTCAGGACTCTGCTCGGCTTCCTGTGAGGTGGTCTTATCCCATGTTTGGTTTTTGCCTCTTCTCGGTGTGAGCAGGGCACCGACGCACCGAAGCCATGCCTGGTCTGCCAGCACACACCCTGTGGGCCCCTGCCCAGCCAGGGAGAGGAGCTGATGCCATGGTGGTGCATGGGGCCGGCTTGTGGGGGGCACAGCAAGGTCCCCCCTGGTGCTAGGCTGAAGCCTGTGGGCTCTTCTCTGGTAGTCAGGCTGGAGCATCCTCGGGGGTCCAGCCCCACTGCCTGTCCCGTGTGAACACGGCTGCTCCCAGCCCAGCCAGCTCATGCACAACCACGTGGGAATGTCCTGCCCTGGGGGAGGAGCTGGGGGAGGTCAGTGGGGGAACTGCGGGGGTGGGAGTGAAGCATCACCCGGTGATGGGAACTGATTGTACCCTGGAGGGGGTCTTCAGGGATGAATTCAGTGGTGGTGAAAGAGCACAGCTGGCTCTGCCTGATGTTTGATGAGCCAAGTGTGCCAGGAGTGTCTGTGGTTCCCGCTGTCACTGGCTGGCAAAGCCCTGGACACCCGATGGGGACAGGAAGATGGGGTGGGAAGGAGGTAGCAGTGACTCAAAGCAGCAACCCCAGACAGCCCCTTTGCCAGTCCTTCTTGGTGACTCCACTGTCACTTAAGGAAGAGGAGCTTGGAGAAGACATGCCAGGGCTGATTTGAGAAGCAGGTCACCCAAGTGCAGGGTACTTTGCAATTCCAGGATAGTGGCTTTGTTGATAGTGCCTGGACATCCACAGTACATCCAGCCCCAGCCTGGCACACCAAGGGGGCTGAGGAGATCATTTTCTGTGTTAACAGTGAGGGTGGGGGTCCCATCTGCTAAGAATGGGTCCAGCCAGGCCTGGTAACACCCTGCTGCCACTTCACAGGGGACATGGTGACAACAGTGTCCCAGGCCTGAGTGGCCAATCTGTCGTGTGGCAGGGAGGTGTAAAGGGTGTAAAGGGCCATATCAGGATGGGCAAAAATATTTCCTTCTCTGAGTTTGATCCAAGGTCAGGCTGGAAGGAGTTTAGAGTGACCTGGTCTAATGTAAAGTATCCCAGCCAAAGGCAGGGGGTTGAACAAGATGATTTTGAAGGTCCCTTCCAAGCCAAACTGTGGTTCTATGGTCCTGATAAACAGGACCAGCCCTGCATGGTGCTCCCTTGGGAAATGGTGCTGGTAGGGAGCCTTTCTTTCTGCTTTTATGTTTCCCTGTGCTCCCTCTTGTGTCAATCCTGGAAATCCCATCCCCTGGCTTCTTTGGCACTCACCTCCCTGGCCCACATTCGGTGATGTCTCACATGCTGCTGCAGTGTTTTATCCCATCTCCTTTCCCGCCATCCTGTCCTTACATCTCGCTTCTTGTGAAGATGTTCACAAGGACACCCAAACGTCTTCCAGAGAGGCAGCCAGGCTCAGATGTCAAGCCATGCCACCCTCTCACACCCATCCCTGTAAGTGTTCAAAGCCAGGTTGGACAGGGATCTGAGCAACCTGGTGTAGTGGAAGGTGTCCTGCCTGTGGCAGGGCCTTGGAAGGAGGTGGGCTTTAAGCTCCCTCCCAGCCCAAACCAGTCTATGATTCTCTTTGCATCCAGCATGTTGAAATGGCTGTGGCAAACCAGCCTCTTTCAACTGGACATCTCTCCTTCCCAATGCCTGGGGTTTCCACAGGTGACTTCCCACCAGCCCCTTTGTACAAAGCAGAATCATTTTGTGCTTCTTTCCTGTGTCGGGCAACAGTTGCCGTGTTATTAATTAACCCAGTTACTCACATAACCATAGTGTTGGACTCACTGTTGTTTAAACTGGTGAACCTGAGCCTCAATTCACTCCCTTCCCTCTGCTCCGAGGTACTGCAGCTCCAAGGAGGGGGAAGTTTGCACTATCAGCTGCCCTGGGGAGAGCTGAAATACAGAGGGCAGCGAGGCACTTGCAGGAGGGGAAGGAACCCTTTGCCTGGTGCAACCCAGGGCTCTGGGTGTTCCCAAAGCCTGGGTTTGGTTTGGGTCTGCACGGCTGTGGGGCTGTGCCTTTGCCGCTGCATGTGCCAGCAGTGCCACTGTTCCTTCTGCCTCACCGAACAGCAGCCAGCCCAAGCAGGGCCTGTTTAATTCAGCAAGTCATAAATTCATAATGCTTACTTACCACACAGCACCATCAATATTTGATAGCGGCCACTGGCCTGCTGCAGCGTGGCCTGCAGAGGAAGGGGATGGGGCTGGCATGGAGCTCTAGGGGGCTGGCAATGGGGCTGGCATGTAGTGGGGCTGCCCACGTCAGTGTGGTGGTGCTGAGATGGGGCTGGAGAGATGTGGGCTCCTCCTCCACCCCCGCAAACCTGCCAGTAGTGGGATGTGGCCGCAAAGGCTCTCAGAGGGATGTGTGGGGGCCGGGCCGGCAGCTGGAGGCTGTCAGGTTGAGGGAGGAATGAAGCAGGGAGCTGGGTGCAGGGGGGGACCCAGCAGCTGGTGGTTAGGAGGGGAATTTGCAGCCCTCGGGACACACACACACAATTTGGTTGTTCCCAGAGTGTCCCAGGACAACCATGGGGATTGCCCTGTGTGTGCCACTTGGTGCTGGCGTCGCTCGGCAGCGGTTCAAAGATAGGCGCCATGAACTCGGGAAGCCCCTTGACCCCCGACCCCAGCTCACTAATTGACTGTGAGGAGGAGCCCTGCCCTTGGCGGACGGGTGAGCAGGAAGGAACCTTCTCCCCGAGAGCTGCCGAGGCCTCAAGGAGAAGGCACAAGCGGGGGAGTTTAGCTGTGCAAAGACAATATTTTGCAGTTCACTCCAAAAGAGCCTCTTCCTGCTTATGAATCTTGAGTGTTTTGCTCATCGTAAGCAAAAGTTGCTGCAGCCAGTGGCTTCTCCCCCAGCTCCTGCTGGAAATACTCTGCCCTGGGAGTGCTGAGGGTCTCATTTCTTACTCCTTTGGAGGGGGGCTGCTCTCTCCTGCCTTCCATTTGTCTGAGCTCCCTCTCCCTTGTGTGCAGAGGGTGTTGGAGGGAACCAAGGATGGCTGTACCCCTGGAAAACCTGGGCTCACCCAGGAGCCATCCCAACTTCCCACTGAAGGGCTGCAGTGGCTCGGGGACATGTGCTGTGTGGACCAGGTGGCCAGTGGAGCTGGGTGGGATGTGATGGCTCCAACTGGGCATAAGGCTGCAGGTTGCCATCACAGAGGGGACAGAGCTGAGGCTGCTCAGAGGTGGCTGGTGAACTGGTGCCTTCCCTGGCATCACTCAGCAATCCCTGAGCACTCGGCTGTGACATGCAGCTGATAAGGTGGCCCTCAGCCCCTGAAGCTGCAGTGGCACCCGCTTGCTGAGTGGTGCTTCATTCTCCCTGCTGTGCTGAGACAAGCCAGGCCAGCCTGAGTGACAGGTCTCCCCTTTTACGGTTGCTTTTATCTCTCCCTGGGGAATGTGGCCCCAGTGCTGGTTGAGTCTGTGGCGGCAGTGCTGACAGCCATGCTGCTTGCCTCCTGCTACCCCAAAGTTCGCCATCAGCCAGTCACATCCCTGCTCTGCTGGCTCCTGGACCTGCTGCTGCCATTCCTGGGAGATGTAGCAGGAGTTAAAACCCCTTCCCAGCACACTGGAGTCCTGCCCTGCGCTGACTCCACTGAGAGCAAAGAGGGCATGTGTCCATTAGTGGCTTGAACCTCTGTGCCAGGTCGTGACAGCGAGGTGCCAGCGCATCCTTTGGCAGTGCATCCCAAATCCCACAGCCTTTACTCTACCCCAGAAGCTCTTCTAGCTTGGACCTGAACTTTTCACCCAGGACGTGACTCCCCACACTCCCCTGGTCATTGCAAAATCGGCGCCGGTGGGGCTGCTCTCCGCGCTGTGGCTTAGGGGATTTGGGAGAGTGGCAGATATGGGCAGGTCTGCTTTAATTTACAGTGACAAGTGTTTATGGGCTTTAGGTACAGCCCACACTTCACTGTCCATGTAGTCAGGTCCCTCCTTATACAGCCTGGAAAGGACCAGATTGTGTGGACTGGAGTGAGGAGAGGAATTTCCCATGGTGTAATGAATGTCCTCTGTACCAACCGCTGTCACCTTCCCCCTACAGTGAGCCCAGCACGTGGGGTAACAGTGTGGGAGCACAGTGACCACACTGCTTGGAGGGGATGAGTGAGATGGGGGGAGCTGGGAGGAACTGGGAAGATGGGGTCTGCCTTGGCACTTGCCAGGAAGCCACTCTGCAGTGACTGGGATACCTAATGGATAGCTGTGCACATGGGAACAAACCCTCACTTCTGTAGCATCCCTGGGAGCAGAGCAGGAAGACATGGTACACCTCCAGAAGAAGTGTCCTCCTTGGCTGATGCTCCAATGGGCTGCTCCAAGTCGATCCCTGCCAGAAGCATCCCTGCCAGACCATGCCATGGCCATTGTGCTGACCAGGGAGCTGTTTGTTGCAATGCTCAGTTGGCTCCCAGCCCTCTTTAGGGTGCCCATTCCTCTGAAATAGTCATCCTTACTCCATGGGAGACACCGAATTGCTTTAACCTCTCTGAATATTTCATCCCCCACCTTGCAAATGGTTCTGCTGGGGTTGCTGATGTCCTGGCCTCAGTTCCATCTGAGACAAGTTCCAAAAATTGTCAGGTTAGTGTCCCACAAGCCTGCCTGTTAACTGGGGCCATGACACCAGCCTGCCCCACCATGTAGCTCCTTGTCCTCCTCATCACCATCTCCACAACACCTCCCAAACACAATGTTTTTCACCCATGCTCACAAGCCACTGTTGGTGTTCAAGCATCTGCGAGGTGGATCCAATGGGTATGCTGGGAGCAGACATTATGGCTCCGTGGGGTGCAGGATCAGAGAGGTTCAGGGATGGGCAAGGTTGCCAGGGTTAGGGATTAGCAGATGATGCATGTGCTAACAGTGGATGCAGAACTTCGGGGTGCAGGATGGCCAGGAGGATCAGAAATTCTGCGGGATACAGGCAATAGCAGCAATGCAGGGAAAGGCTTAGCAAGGGGTGCCAGGCTTGGTACAACAGTTCAGACTTTCAGCAGTTGACCCTTGCTGCTGAGTGTGTTGAGGCACCCCAGTAACTTCTTATTCTGATTAATTCCTCAACAGTTTTGACCAAATAAGTCAAGAAAGTTGAAAAATATCTGAAGAGCTTCTTGCCCCTTGCTGTCCTGCCTGAGGTGGGGCTGGGAGCTCTCTCTGTGGTTCCTGGCCCCTCAGCTGGTTTTACTGGTCTCGAGGATGGAGGGAAACTGAGGTCACCCACCCTGGAGACACAGTGAAACATGTCTGGCCCCATCCCACTGCCTCACCCCACTCCTTGTGGGGTTCCTTCTCCACCCCCCTGCTCTAGGAGTTAAAACCCTCCCTCCAGCCTGGCGTTGCTCATGGAAAGTTTATATATAGCCTTTTGTTTTTGCCAGCGTCCCCCTTGAGTTTAAATAGCTCTTCCCTGTCCCTGGTGTTGACCCCGGATGTATTTATAGAGAGCAATCAGATTTGTGCACAGCACTGAGCAAACCAAGCTCATGTCAGTCCCCCGAGGGAGGCCCTTCCAGCAGTGTGGCCTCACACTGAGCCTTGCCCTGAGGAGGAGGCATCGAGATCTGGCAGGGGCTGCCCAGAGGGTTCAGAGCTGGGGCTGTGCCAGTCTGTGCATGGCTTTCTTTGGGATGACTATGCCAATTCTGGCTGTGGAGCAGCTTTTTGAATTGCCATGACGAGAGTTCAGAGTGTTGTGAGATCAGTGCTGTTTCTCCTCTGAAACTGTGTTCCATGTTGTGGAGGTGACCCATGTCCCTGGTGCCACGGGCCACTCAAAGCCGGGGCTGTGAGGATGGTTTAACTCCCCAGGGTTAAACGTGAGGCTTCTGCCACCTCTCCTGCAGCCAGCCAGCTCCCCCCACGGGTGCCAGCTCCACTCCCATCCCGGAGGTCCACGCTGCTGGGCGGCTTCCCCTCCAACCTCAGCTCTTGACTATTTAAGGCAAATCTCCTTGCTGGACTTTTAAACAAAACCCGGTCTCCTCTCACTCTCCTCGTTTTAAATAACTCGCCTGGCGTAAACAGAATGAAGCATAACACTATAAATCAGGCATTCCCAGGATCTGCCTGGCAGGCTGCATGCAGGGGCTCACCAGGCCCCTGAGCTTCCCTGCAAGCTCTTTTCGGGGCCTGGGGGGAGTGATAAGAGGGCAAGAGGGGCTCTGGTCGGACAGGCTTTCTCAAGGAGACTAATGTGATTACAGGCTGCCAGCCTTTGGGGTAAAATAATTAAGGTTGCAAAATAGTTTCCATCACAGCCCCTTGCTTGTTGTTCCCCACTGAGGCTGGAATTTTCCAAGCTGTATTCCTTGCGTGAAAATGAATTTTTACAGGGAAGTTTGCGCTGGTGATGGTCAGTGGTGCAATGAGTGTTTCATAGGGATGTGGGGGGAAATGCCTAGACTGCAGATGAGAGCTCAGCATGTTCCTTGCAGGAACACGGGTACTTTGCACCACAGCTTGTCCCATCAGCCGAAGGGATCAACTCTGGAAAATTGGCCCTTGTGCTGTCAGCCCTCAGTGTTTATGCACTGTGGTCAAAGCAGGACAGAAATAATTACAGCTCATCTCAGGGATCAGTGCTTCCCATGATAAAATTCTTTGTTTTCCCTGGTTTTAGGACTTTGCCAAACGTTCATCATGAGCTGAGTCTTTCAGGCTGGGTGTCCAACATACACCAAGTCTTCTAAACAACCCAGTTTAAACAAGTCTGGCCTTGCTGTGATTGAAAACTGAGAAGATTGGTTTGCTGCCAAGGCTGGAAACTCCAAGGGGTGAGACTTGGGGTGCCCTGGGGATGGGGACGGGCCACTAACTGTGCCTGTCGGGAACTCCGGGCTGTGGCCAAGCTGAGGAGTGTGTGAAAACATCACAGGTGGAGCAGGAGCCTCGGCTGTGGTGCATCCCCCATGTGGGAACAGCACTGGGAAGGGTGTTGCTGTAGCACATTGTCTTTCATTCTACCCCCAGCTCAAGGAGGGCAGGAGGGACAGTGGAGCTGTGCTGCCATCCCTGGCCTGCCCCAGTGCTGCCCTCCACCTTCCCTTCTCTGCCCAAAGACAAGCAGGATGGATGGAGCAGCCTCTTGCAAGGTGATGCTTCATTTAGCTCTCATCCTCCCAACCAGTTAATACCTCTTGTTATTCACATGACTGAGGAACAGCCTTCAGAGTTCTGGCAGCGGCTTTTACACAGCAGGTTGCACCCTTGGTGTCATCTCCAGGAGGGGAGCATGGGTCCTGCTTGGCCAGAGGAGATGGAAAGCTGGAGTCAGCAGGAAATTTCCTCTGTGCCACATCCATGCTGGGACCTCCCACATGCTGGGCAGTATCACCCAGGGTGTCTAACAATGGAGATTTCCCTGGCTGTGCTCTGCAATGCTCAGCACTGGGAGAGCAGCACAGGAGGAAGCTGCAAGGAGATTTCTTTCCTACCCTTGAGGGCACCCACAGACACATACCCTAGAGTGGATGTGCAGAGGGCTGCCTGAGGGGCACCCATGGGAGCTGGGATTGTTCTGCGAAAGACATCATAAGTGAGTGATAAAGAGCTTTTCCAAGCTTGCAGCTGCCACAGAGAAAGTGCCACATCCAGGCTGGAGTGATGTTCATCCCACACGTCCCCTCTTGCTCTCTGGCATGCTCCAGCAGGCTTTGGGACTCTCTGTGCATCCCAGGCCGGCGCCAGTGGCTGGGGAGCTGAGCCATGCCACGTGTGGCAGGATCGCTCACTTGGGTTTTTGACAATCTGTTTTCCAAGTCGGAAGGTCATGTGTATGTTGGTCGTGTTGCCAAGGATTCCTCCACAACAAGTCTTTTTGTTTTGTTTGACAAGGCCTCCAGTGTGCAGAGGGGCTGGACATCAATAACCTTGGTGAAAATGGGATGCCTTCCTCTCAGGGAGTTTGGGTTGGTGTGTTCCGCTGTGACCAGGGGACATATCACATGGCACAGCTCAAAGCTGCCCATCTCCTCCCTTACAGAGGTGGCCCTCTTTGGCTGTCCAGATACTTAATGGCAAACTTTGGGAGTATTTCTCCCCTCCATATGATCCATAATGGCTGTTAATAGGGATGAAGATGTAGTAGAGCATGAGGCCTGCAGAGCCCTGTTGATGGTCAGAGGTGGCTCTGGAGAGTATGAGACACGGTATTCTACTAGGTAGCACCTGGCTGAGAGATCCAAAGCTGGATCTCCTGACACCCTGAGGAGCCTAGGCTAGATCCTGGGGGTAGGACCACACATGAGGGCTCAGGACACCAGTAATGCTGACTGTCTTTTAGTGCTCTGGGTCAAGCCATGTTCTGTCCCTCTGCTCCACATCCCTCTTGGCACCAAAGCCGATGTTCTCACTGAGCACCTGGTCAAACCTTCACTCAAACAACTGCAGAGCAGGGAAGGGGCAGGATCTGGCTCAGCAGGACTTGCCAGAGGTGCTGTGCTTCCTCCCTGCTGCTGGGACAGGTCTGGTGACCATTGGTGCCACTTTGTTAATGCTGAGTGCCAGGCTCTGGAATAGAGCTGTGTCTGCTGACAGGGGCAGGGGAGCCTTGAGCATGTCCCTCTGCCAGTGGGGCAGCTCCTGACAAGGCTCCAGTGAGGAAGAACAGATTCAACTGCAAAACTCCCTCCATTACAGCTGGCAAGGGACCACACCAACCTGGGCAGCTCCCAGCTCCTCTGTGGATGAGGTGATGGAATGATCCTGTTGTTGGTGAGGTCCAACTGCACTATGAGGATTTTAGCCCACAAGAGCACCATGGTGGTGGTGTAGCTGCTCTCATGGCTGAACGATGGTGGAAGGAGCTGCAGGGGATGGACACAGAGGGAGAGCCTCAATGCTCCAACATCTCTGCCAGGTCTGGGCACACCTGCACCTGGAGTTGAGAGAGCCTGCACCCCACACTTCAAAAAGACTTCATTAAAAATCAGCCATGCATGCCCCTTGGGCAGCAGTTCAGTGCAGGAGTGCTAGAGCCAGGTGTGTGGCCATCCCATGCAGAGCTGAACTGGTTTTGGGGTCCATAGTTAAAAAATCCTCTACAAAGGATTCCCCCTGGTTAATTTCCTCATAATTAATATGCCTGGCAGTGGAAATGACACATTAATTATGTAACTAAAGAGATAACAGTGCACTGTTTCAGTGCTGCACAAGCAAGGAGTTGCATTGCCTTCTTTCTTCTCTGTATTTCATCTTTTAGGCAAAAAAAGTAGGAGTCTTGGGGCAGACTAAAGTCCTGTCTTCATTTCCTAGGTGACTAAGTGACAAATCCCTCCATGAAGCCGTGCTTTTTCCACCAGATTGCCAGCAATGCTGCATCTGCGACCCATCAGAGAAAACGTTTGGGTTTATTGGTTCCGCTCCTGGCTCCAAAAAGGCTTTTCTGTTTGGCGCTATCTTTTTATTCAAATTGTGTAAACACAAGCTCTCCTCACGCGTTTTTGGTCGGAAGCCCACTCGGTGGTTCACGTCATGGGGCACTGCAGCATCCCTGGAGTTTGGCTTGGGCGGCGCTGCCAGGAGCTGCTCCGAAATGCCCATAAAAGCAGCTTTGCAGCGATCCGATGTGTCTGAGCAAACATTTGCGCGCACCTCCGAGCCCTTGTCTCTCTCTGTTAGCTTCACTTGTCCTCCTGGGGGAAGGCGGAGCTGGAGAAGACGAGCGGTGACGTACGGAAAGGAATTAAAATTTGAGGACTGCCGTCCTCAAAGTAGCTACTCCGGGCACATGATGCTGGATGATCTCTGGAATTCCACTGCTGCTTGTCTCTGCCCTGCACCCACTGGGCCACCCAAAGTCCTGCACAGCTCCAGGATGGGGCTAACTGCATCCTGTGATTTGGTACCCAAATGTCAGTGGTCTCTGGTACTAATTTTTCTGCCACACCTTTTATCCTCTGCCCTTTGCAGTGTTTAGGGCTGTTGTAGCCACATGGCGTTCGGTCCAATGGAAGGAACAAGTCCATGGAAGGGGTTGGGAGCTCCTCTTCGGCTTGGGCTTGACCAAGTGCCATCCCAGCTGTTTGGAGACAGATAGACCAAAAGAGGCTGCAGGATGAGAGGAATGGCTGGGTAGGCCCTGTGTCACACAGAGATGCAGACTAGGAGAGGGGGAAGCACAGAAAGTGCATCTGAGGGGTCAGCAAGGAATTGGGCAGGGTTAGTCTGGCCAAAAGAGGTTGAACAGGTGCTTACACCTCCCTCTATTTGGAGCTTACACCTCCCTAGAGGGGTAGTTACAAAGATGGTGGAGTTTCACTTTCCTTGATAGCGGCAGCAGATGATGTAACATGGGGCAGCAGTCATACATGGTGGCTTGACAGAGTCAGGATAGGTGTTAGGGAAGACTTTTTCCCTGCTGGATGATGCAGCTTTGGGATGGACACCTGGAGAGGTGGGGTCGGTCCATCCTTAGGGGTTCTCAAGGCAGGACCAACCTGACCCAGTGCTAGGGACAGTCCTGCAGGATGTTGGATGGGTGAGTTCTGATGTCCCTTCCCAGCTTCGCTATAACAAGTCTCTAGATGTTTGGATGCTCATCCATACCAAAAGCAGCCCCAAAGCCTTCGCTTGCCTGTGGCCAGAAAGTTCTCTGAGAACTCATCTGAAGCCCTGTAAAGAGTCTTTGGTGACACCAGCACTCAGCCTGCATGTATCCATCACTGGTCTGAGCAGTGACAGGGTCTGGTCTCACTACTTGCTTGGAAATCAGTGTTTTTCCATGTCCCATAGTTGGTGGCCCCTTTCCAGCCAGCATAGCAAATCCCAGTCCAGAATAATTAACCAGAAAGACTAAGAGCATAAGGCTACAGCAGCTGGAATGGGCAGAGGATGGAGGAAAGCAACAGAGCAGTCTGGGGAGATGTGGGATCTCCTGGACAAGGACAGGAGGAAGACAAATTGGTGCCAGTGGCAAGCAGAGGAAACCCTCCCTTCTCCATACCTCAGAAACATTGGAAGTGGCATGGGAGCATCCTCTCTGTCCTGGGACAAATACCGAGGCTCAGTTGTTTTCCCAGATAAGCAGTGAGAAACAGCAAAAACAGTCCAGCAGCTCAGCCAAAGTGTGGCACTGCCTGTGAGGGGCTCGGCAGGAACAGGTGCCTAAAGTGCCCCCTATGACAACCACCATGATGCCCGGAATAAAATCCATTGCCTTTCTACAGGTGGGTGAAGGAGATCTGGGATCACAGAATGAGTGGGCAGGATGCAGGAGCCCAGCTGGAGAGAGACATCCCTCGTGGTCACCTTAACCAACATCCTGAGCTGGTCACCTGCTTGTTTCAGAATGAAAAATAGCCCTTGCATAATGCAAAGCTGAGAAACTGTATGAAAACACAAGATTGTCTACAACTGGCTGTCATTTCAAGTCTCACCTTGATTTCTCAGCTGATTTCAACCTGCTTCTGTCTCGAGTACTTTGTTAACCCTCTTTCCAGGATCTGCTAGACCAATCTTGTTGGTTGTGTGCACCTCACAGCTGTTACTCCTTTCCCCTGGTGAGGCTCTGCCTTTCTCATTGTTTGCAGGCAGGACATCATGGTTGGAGCTGCTTGTGTGGGACATTGTCACAGAGTTCACTGTCCACATGTCCACCCTGATGAGGAATTGATGTGGGAGAGGTAAGTGGGTGCTGAATGGGTCACAGCATCACGTCTGCTCTTCTAACCATCCCATCTTAGTGGAGATGGTATCACAAGGACAAAGCTCTGGTGCAGCCCTTGGCCAGACTGCGGAGTCAGATGCTGATGAGTGATACTTTAGGAGGAAAAGTGTTGGTGAAAAAATACATTGCTGTAAGGCATGGGTAAGCAAAGTCCAAACCAAAGTGTCTCCTGCTCCTGCACTGGTCACTGGTGTGACCTTGGATCACATACTTAAATCTGATCATCTCCAGGTAGAAGTGGAATCCCCAGCCAAAATCTCTGCAGAGACATCACCATTTTCTGGTGGACTGGCTCACCTGCACAAGCTGGTAGCAGTGATGGCTTCATTTGTCCCACCTTCTGTCCTTCCCTCTAAGTTCCTGGAGGGAGAAAACATCCCCTCTTTGTGCTGCTGGTTGGACCATCAAGGGCTCCATGTGTTGAAGCATATGCTGCAGTGCTTTGGGAGGGGAGAGGCTGCCTGGGTGTGATGTTTATGAAGATATCAAAGGGACTATGAGCCACAAGATACTGGGATGTAGGGATGCTGCCACCACATACAGCTCTGAGGGGTGAGTGTGCAAGGAGGATCTCCAGCCCAATGTCATGAGTTTTTCTATAAAATAAACCAGAGTTTGTGGCCATCAGTATGGTAGTGATGTGGTGGACCCACTGTTGTTACCCCAGCGCGATGGATACATGAACTCTTCTGCCTGTGGCCAGGATTTCCCTGCTCTGGAAGAGGCAGAATGTCTCCTCTGCATGTGTGTGCAGCATTGGGGTCCTTGGGGGTCTGATGAAAACCTGCTGCTGCTCCTGACTTCCACCTTTTTGTGACTTCTTCCACTTGCCTCAGGCTCTGCACTCAAAGTCTGTAGAAAGTGAAACACCAAACCTAAACACAAAGAAAGTGCTGTGAGATTACACTGCTTTTTTCTCAATTAGCACAGGAAGCAAATATTCCTGGTCTTTGTCAGGGCCAGCTCTCAGAATCTTTGAGGAATGGTAGGAAACACTCTTCCTGGGAGTTTTTCCTGCACAGCCATATGGGACTGTCCCCCAGTCTTGGGGACAAAGTTATGGTGAAGGGCAGTATCCCTTGAAGAGTGGAGAAAGTTCTTGCTCTGATCTGGATCTGTCTGTGCTGAACTTCATGGGTGGCTTGGGGGAGCTCTTGCTGTGGTGCTCAGAGCTGGAATGTGAAGTCTCTCCAAAACCCTTCCATAGGACAGCATTTTAAATAAATAAATTGGGGTTTTTTAGTCAAAAAGTGTGAGTTTTCTCCCCTCCTGCAGAACTTGGCAGGGATCAGGCTCTCTTGCTTAGCAGCTCATTACAAAGCCTTGAAAAAAAGAAGTGGTCACTCCATGCACAAACCCTCTGTGCCGCATGCAAACAGCTGATGCTGCTAAAAACCATAACCTAGAAAGTAGGGGAACATAAAGCTAATGCTCCCTGGAGGATGTTTCATCCCCTCCAATACACCTCCTATGATGGAATTACTTGGCCCCACATGCACTTGGCTCTGGGCACCATCTTGATGATAGTGTTTTCTGTGTTGCCTTTCTGGTGCCAGACTCAGAGTGTCGTGGGTTGTGCTGGATGATGCTTGTGCATGGGGATGGCTGAGGTTGGGGTTACATTTTCATGTGGTGCCTCTCTGTAGCCAGGTGGCAAATGGAGCCAGAGGCTGGGGCTTGAACAGGGTAGTGGACCCAGGTGTGGTGGGAACTCAGCTGTGGTTACTCCCAGCTAGGCTCACATCTCTTCACAATATTCACATGAGCAAAACAATATATCCCTGAGCTCCTGCTGGAATGAAACTGTCACTCAGAGCCAGGTGTGGACTTGGTTTGACTTTGAAGTGACATTCAGTGCCATGGGGACAGCACAGGTGTCTCCAGCCAGGCCAGTGGAGGACAGGGAAAACACTTGGCTTTTGCAGTGCGAGGGGACTGTGGGACCCGCAGGGCAGGGCTGATGTTTCCCCTCTTTCACCTGGCCTCGGTGCTGGGGAAGCAGCACAGGCTGGGCAGAAGAAATGCTGGTTAAGATAACAGGGCTCAGATCCCTGGACGTCTCTCACTTGGCAGGTTGACCTAAGCTCTTGGGGTTTTACACTTACATCTCACATAGGGACCAAGCTTGGGTATGCAGTATGGAGGAATGTTTATGTATTCCATTTTCTGCTCATGTTATCCAACTGCAGGCTGTGCTTTAGGATGTAGCCAATTGGGCACCCATGTGTACAGGAAGAAAGGAAAGAAGATGGATAATGAGGATGGTGAGGCCCTGGCACAGGCTGCCCAGGGAAGCTGTGGCTGCCCCATCCCTGGAAATGTCCAAGGCCAGGCTGGATGGGGCTTGGAGCAACCTGTGATAGTGGAAGGTGTCCCTGCCCATGGCAGGGGGGTTGAATGAGATGAAATTTAAGGTCCCTTCCCACCCACGCCACGCACGGATTCCATGATTCTGTGCCTCAATCCTGCTCCTCCTCCCAGGCCCAAGAACAGGGCTTTGCACGGGCTACATATCGATGTCTGTGAGGATGGTTGTGGGGTTGCCCAGGCAGGAGGAACCAGGCTGTTGTCCCCAGGGGACCGGGGATGCTGTCGGGGCAGATTTGGGGATGCTCTCCTGAGGCTCATGGCCGCTGTCCCAGAGTTACAGTATCCCCGTCCTGAGCTCCCAGGGCTGCTCTTCTTGGGGCTCGGGGCTCTCACCGGGGATCACAAAGGTGCCGTCCCGGGGCTCTCGGACCCCCGCGGGGCTGAGCCACATCTCCCCGTCCCGGGGATGCGCGGAGGGAACGGCATGGTCCCGCCGCGAGATCAGAGCCCGGCGGGCCCTTTAAGAAAGTCGAAACCCGAAAGTTCATCAAAGTTGACAAAGTTTTTCGTGGAAAGGAGGGGAAAAAAATAATTAAAATAACTCTAGCCCAACAACAACAAAAAAACTCCCCGCGGTCCCGGGGGGCCGGGCCGGGCCGGGATTGGCGGCGGCGGCCGGGGGCGGCCCCGGGCGGGGCAGGCGGGCGGGTCCCGGCCCCGCTGCTCGGTGCGCGGTGGCGGCACCGGGAGCGGCGGCGGGGGCTGGGGCGTGTCGGCCCCGCAGCTGCGGCTCGTTGCGCTCCGCTCGGCCCCGCTCCGCCCGGCCCGGCCCGGCCCTTAACAGCGGCGCCGTCCCGGGACGCCGTATGTGAGCCGCGAGGGCAGCGCCGCACCGCCCCGCACCGCCCCGCACCGCCCCCGCGCACCAGCACCACACCGGCACCCCGGCTCGGCCCCGCGGAGCTCCGGAGCAGCCGGCACCACCCCCCGTCCCGGCACCCCACCATGAGCAACCTCAACAAGGACACCGAGCACACCAACAGCGGCGGCACCGTCGAGGAGGAGGTGGGCGCCGGGCTGGGGATGGGAGATGGGGCGGCGGAGAACTGCGAGCGGCGGCACTGGGACACCGAAGTGGCTGGGGAGCGGGGACGGGGCTGCGGCTGGGTCGCGGCGGAAAACGGGGAGCGGCGGCGGGACCAGGGACGGGGCGGCGGAGATGGAACTCCAGGGTGTCGGGGGACGGCGGGTGGAGCGCAGGGTCGTCGGGGAACCGGGGCTGGGGTATTGGGGATGGAGCAGAGCGGTATCGGGGACCGCGGAGGCGGCACCGCGGCGTCGGGGAAGCCGGGAAGGAGCGTAGCGCCTCATTTGGGGAATAGTGAACCCGGTATCAGGGCAGGATCCCCGGGTTGTCGGGGAACCAGAGCCCAGGTGCTGGGGCTGCTGCGTGCTGAGAAGCTGGGGCCAGGCTGTGGGAGCCAGAATACGGAGGTGTTGGCGAGCTGGTGCTGGAGTCCCCGGGTCGCCCCGAGGAGCGGCTGGGGCCGGGCAGGGCGAGTCCCCTGTTCAGCCCGGTGTCCCTGTAGCCCTGTGCGGCAGAGGGCTGGCAGGTCCCCGCTCAGTCCAGCGCAGCCGGTGCCTATGGGCATGGTGTCCTGTTGCCACGTCCCTGTAGCTGGAGGGCTCCTGGATCCAGCACCGTTCCGCCCGTGTGAGCGGCAAGGGAGACACTTGGACGATAGTGGAGGAGCCCCTGCCCTGCTTCGTGTGTGCTGGCAGCCTGGCCGGGGCTGGAGGACTGAGCTGACCTGCTGGCAGCCTCTTCCCCCAGATGCCATTGCAAGCCAGAGCCTGGTGCTGCTGGATTCAGGGCTGGGAAGGCTAGTAAGGGTCGGTTGTCTGTAGCCACATCCTAGAGCTTGTAGCCCTCCACATTTGCACTTTGGCTGTTAGAGCCATTGGCTGATGTCATTACTGCACCCCTGGAGCAGGTATTGCCATAGTGGGTTACTAGCTGCCCTCCATCTTGGAGAGAGCTCTGGAATATGCCTGGCCTTGGAAACATTTTGCTGCAGTCCTCCGTGCCTGGCCCTCAGGACTGGGGAGGTGCTCAGTCCCCTCCCCTCGCTGTCCTCCGTGCGCTCTCGCCGCCGCAACATGGCGCCTGGCTTGCTCCACCACCCACCGGGGCAGCGCGGGCCCTGTGCGCCAGCTGACTTGGGGCTATCCCATCCCCTGGGCTTCAGCCCCAGCCAGGGTGACCTGAGTAATGGGGTGGAATGGATTGGCAGGGGGTGGCTGTAGCGATTCTGTCCGCAGTGTGGAGCAGGGCAGAGGTGATGCACTGGTGCAATGGGATGTGGATGCTGCAGGTGGGATGTCCCAGCGTCACCGGGTGGCACTGGTGTGGGTGGGCTGAGAGCCTGAGCACCTGGGGCCCTGTGCTGCTCCCAGTGGAGGGTGGTTGGGTACCTGGGGCTTCACAGGCTCTGCATGCGTGTGCTAAAGATTCTGTGCGGCTCCTCAATCCAATTATTCACTGGCCTGCAAAGCTCCCCGAGGTTGTTGCCACTTGGTGCATCCCATCCCAGTGGTGTTGCTCCATCTGGGCTGGTGCCTCACAGGTGGTGGTTAGGTGAACTCCCGGTGCTGGGCAAGAGCTGGTCTGTTCCCCACTGCCAGGTGATCGTTTGGCAGAGTGGGTGCTGGAGTGTTTCAGGAAATCCTCACCCTCTGGAGAGGCTGTTCCTCCCAGGAATGGAGCTTGATGGCTGGAAAATGGAGTTAAAGATGGCATCCCTGGGGAGCGTGCAGGGGTTGGACAGAAGGGGCTCCTGCTCTCCAGTGTGCAGCCTCCAGGAGAATGTGGGGAGGGGCACGGTCTGTCCACCCTGTTAGATGGTCTGCGGCCTCGCTGGGTGTGTCTGTCACCCTGCACCCAGGGCTGCAGCAAGAGACTTGCCACCTGGGTTAGGCTGGCACTGGTGGGGGGTTAATGTCCCAGTCCTTGGTGGGATTGCTGTTGGAAAGTCTTTTATCCACCAGAATCCAACAGAAATAATGCTGTGGGTGGTGAACACAATTTGGGCTCCATGGTGGCTACCCTGAGCCTACTCTGAATTATTGTTTTCCCAGTACCTCCTGGCTGACCAGGAGCTGTTCCTCATTGCAGAGGCTAGTGGAGGCATAAGGAGTGACCTTGTATTCTCAATCCCAGCATGGTCTGGGGGCCCAAATTCTTGCCCAGAAGCTCCCCTTGATACAGAGCGATAAATACATTTGGTGCAAAGTGGAATCCTTCAGTGCCAACATATGCAGGAGGGTGTGCTGGAATATTTTCCCACACTGCATGGATAACACTGCCTGATCCTGGTGCTGCGGACACTCCTCCACCCCCCCACTCCCCCCCACCATGCCCCTCCTTCACTGCCTCCCCAAGCGTTTGCAGAAGGGCGCCGTGTGCCCCAGATACAGCGGGGCGAAGCTCCCAAATTCAGCCTTTCCCTTTATCTTATCTGTGAGCCCCTGGATCTCGCAGCCGCTTCCTGGCTGGTGACATGCGGAGGACAGGAATGCCTCTCGCTCCTCTCGAGGTCGTTAACGGGAATGTTAAACAAACAGGGCCTAATGTCAGTCCCTGCTGTTCCTCACCAGACACCTCCCCAAACGCGATCCCTCCCCACTTGCTGCTATCTTCTGTTTAATTTTCCAGGCAGCCACCAATCTGCGTGGCTGCATCTCTCCTGGCAGTCCCGAAGGGTAGTGTGGGACAGGCAGCTGCCTAGGTGCTGTACTCCCACCCCTATGTCAGGCAGAGCTTTTTCCAGCAGCTGGAGGAGCTCTCATGCTTCCCATGGACACTGGGTGTTGTGTCCATGGCTGCATAGCAATAAAACCCTGTGTGTTCACCCTGCTCTCCGGAGTGCCTGATGCAGACATGTTGGTTCTACTCTAGATATTAGTTCTTGCTCTCCTGAGAGGACACCAGGAAGTTGTAGGTCTACCGGGAGCAGGAGGAATCTGGAGCGGCTCAAACTGGCAGTTGAAGTCTGTGGTTATCCTGTGCGTCCTCTTGGCTGGTCTGAAGGGCCTCTTTGCAGCATGGCTGGTGGCTGCTGCTCTTGAGGTAGAGCTCCGGGATCCCAGACTGCTGAAGGCGTTAAATGAGATGTTGTGCTGGGAGAGCCCAGAGGACCTGGCTAAGCTCTCCCAGAGGATAATCTTAGGAAGAAATACTTCCATGTGATAGGGTGAAGCCCTAACACAGGTTGCACAGAGAAGCTGTGGCTGCCCCATCCCTGGAAGTGTTCAAGGCCAATTGGGATGGGGGTTGGAGCAACCTGATCTAGTGGAAGGTGTTCCTGCCCATGACAAGGGGTGGAATGGGATGGTCTTTAAGGTCCCTTTTAAACCAAATCATTATGTAATTCTGTGATCTTCCCTGCTGGTCCATAGAAGGCTCTGGGTTAGAAAACTGTGTTGGAGAGGCAGAAGACTTGGCTTCTGGACAACCTCCTCAGTAGCAAGTCCTACATCCCTTTTTCCTTAGCTGCTGCTCTCCAGGGCTGCCGGAACTGCCTGGGAATGCTGCTGGTGAGTGGGCTGTGTTATGTGCTGGATGAGTGTAGCACTTCATGGACCGGTGCCAGGCATCTCTTGACTTCTGTAATCTCTGCTTGAGTGGACCTAGATACCTCGTGCATGTGTGGATTCCAGCTCTACAGCTGCAAACAAATAAGGTTAGTGTAAGTTCTGGAGTCAAATGTCTCCTCTGATGCTGCTCTGCACTATGAGGAACATGAAGCTGTAGTAGTTACAGTCACCACTTGCTAATCCTCTTGCACTTGGCCTGGCTGAAGGAGGACGGTGCCTCAGAGCTGTTTTCATGCATCCTAAAAGTCCCCTAAGTGTTAGTTGCAGCTTTCTGTCAGTGACAGATTGTTGGCTGAGCAGACACCCTGGAGTCACCACGCACACTGGGGTTCTGGGAACTGATGTGTTCCCAGACATCCTCTTGGTCTTGAGTTGAGCACTGAGTTGCTCTGACAGAAGGATGGATGTGGGAATCTCCCCATTATCTCCTTGTGTTCTGGTGCCTGTGAATACCCTCTGAAGGAGCTTTCTTCTCCTTTCTCACTCTTTCAAATCTAAATTTCTTAGATGTGAGTCTGAGCATCAACATCCCAACTCAACCAGTCCCTGTGATGGGGTAATTTCTTTCTCCTGCCAGCTGGGCTATTAAATGAGACCCAGCTTCAGAAATGAGTCTTCCTCTTTGGCTAATCTGAGGAGCTGCTGAGCAGGACTTTCCCTCCTTAGCCTCAGAATTAATGGATTTTTTGGTGGTGCCTGTGGAAGTTAGGAAGTGCCAAACTCAATGGTTCCCTTTCTAGGTCTCTGCTTTGCCCTCACCAAAGCAGGAAGGATGCCCTTTGAGATGTCTGGGAGGTAGCTAAGAGTAGTTCAGGCTTTGTTGTCCTTCCTTATAGCTCTGCTTGAGGATCTGGCACTGAAGGAATTCAAGACTCTTGCTGGAACTAATATGGAAGGTTGTGGAGTGAAAGGTCCTTTGAGTTTGCTGGTCTTGGCCATGCCAAATCACGGAGACTTTGCTGCTTGGATCACAGAGCAATGCTGCTGCTGTTCCGGAGCTCTGTCTGAAATAAAGACTTCAGCTTGAAGCTTCACTGTGGCATGACTGTAGAAGTGAGGTAGTTAGACCTTGCTACAACACTCAGCATCTTCCTGCACCTTGTGGGATAGTGGAAACTGAGTTCCTCCTGTGTGCCTGGCCCTGTGAAGGGACCTGATGAGGGGCAGGGCAGTGGGGAACAGCTCCAACACTGGAGCTGCTGAACCTGGCCCATACTGAGGTGTGATCCTGAGCCAGGCAGCACATCTGATGAGGAGGAAGCAGTGGCACCAGGTGACCCTGCTCTTGGCACGGCAGAAGTGGGTGCTACAGGCTTGGCAAGGATGCTCTGGCCACTGCCCCATAGGGTCGTGGTGTGCTGAGGTGGCTGGAAACCTAAGGGCCCAGTGGGTGGTCTTAGCCTTGTGGAGGTTCTCCAGCCCTGCTGCACAGCCCAGGAGAAGCTGTGGAGATATTTGACCTCCCAGTGTGGGGTGGTGCCTGCCCTCCTGTGCTGCAGGTGGTGACAGGTTCTTGCATTGCTGTGGGGTCGGTTGTGGTGTGTGTCCGTGGGTCAGAAGCTGTTGGCCTGGGGATGCCTTCCAGGGACAGGAGGCCTGTGTCTCCCTCAATGTGTAACTGCCCTGGGTCACCTGTAGCAATGGCCTGAAGTGCAGCATGAGCCATGGATTGGGAGAGAGCAGCCAGAGAGGGCATGTTATGGGTTTGGGTTGGCACTTTTGGTCCATATTTTGGTGGCACAGCCCTTTCCTTCTGTCTAGTGGTGCTGTCTTGTTAGGAGCTGGACTGATGCAGTGCTGGCTTAGTCCTGTGGGTGCTTGTCATCCTCCCGGTGTCCCCAAAAGTCTCTCTGTGTTGGGGATGACACTCCAATAACTGCTGTCCACAGTGAAGAGCTCCTGTGAGCTTTCAGCTCTCCATCACCTGGATTTTATGGAGTTGGGCTGTGGAGGGACCTGACATGCTGCATGGGGCTGGGGCATGGCCATTGGTGTGCTGCCCCAAATTGGGTTGATTTGAGGAGAGATTCCTCTGTCTCTGGAGGCATGGGACTGAAAAGTGCCCAGGAATCATCGTGTGGTGGGGTGAAGCAGATATAGATGTACTTAATGAAAGATCTGAGGTGAAAACATTTCTTGTGAGGGTCCTGCTTCCAGACCCATGTCTCCTGCCAGTCTCTACCCTGGGGAGGAGCCCGTTTCACCACTGTCTCCTGCCTGGAGAGCAGGTGCCTGGGTATGGGCAGGAAAAGCTGGTCCATAGCAAGTGAAGTCTGTGGCTCCAGCCGATGGTGACAGGTGTCTGTGGGTCCCCAGCACCAGAGAGTGGCAGGCGAGGGTGTCTGGAGCCCAGGGCTTAATGTGGTGCCTAGGTAGGGCCAGCATGGATGTGAGTGTCCTTCAGCATGTTGGCTGTGGCACTCATGCCAGTCCCCTCTGGCTCAGTGGACCTCTTGGCAAGCTGAAAGGTGATGAAGGCAACCTGAGGGTGCTCAGCCAGCCCCTCCCTGTGCTGGGGAGCTGCCTCTTGGACAGTAATCTCTTGGTGATTGTGGGGCTACCTTTCCAAATATTTCAGCAGCTTTGAGCCCCTGTTGTGGCCCAAACCCATCTGGGTGCTGTTTTTTTTGTGAAAGGCTGCCAGAGACAGAGGTGATGGGACTTGATAGCAAGAGCAAGCATCCATGGCAAAGCCACACCAGCAGTGCTTCCTCTGCCAGGCCCAAGGTCTATTCTTGGGTGCTGTCCTCTTGTGCCTGGACTTATCAGCTCCCATGTGCTTCCTGCTCTCCCAGAGTGGGGCTGGTGCCTCTCCCTGCTTCCCCCTTGTTGGAGTGTCTTCCTCCCCTGACCACAGGCTGAGCCTCACTGACATCCCCTGCCTGATGTGGGGGAAGAGCAGTGCTGGGGAGAGGCTGCTCTGGCTCTGAGCAGTGTGGAACACCACAGCCTTGGGGACAAAATGCTGGTGCACTTGGGCTGGTTTGTGGTCAGCCTTTTTCCATCTGGGCCAGCAGGATGTTGGTCTTCTTGTGCCTGTTGTGCAAAAGGCTATTTTCAGAGGGAAATGCCCGAAGCCTGCCTTGCTTCAAGTGCCAGGGGAGGTTCAAGGCCCTCTGGGGATGGGTGAACATCTCTCCAGTGGGTGGGAGGCTTTGGGCTTTCTGTTTGGAGCGGCTCCTGGCCGGATCCTTTGCCGGGGCTCAGTGCAGTCCTGCCTGAGGACACCGGAGCTCTGCTAGGGCTGGAAGGGCAGCAGCCCCCGGCTTTTGCCACTTCTCTTCCGAGTGGTGGAGGGGAAACTGAGGCATGGAGCAGTGAAGTAGCCAGTTGCAAGCCCCTTCTCTCGGGATTCTTGCCCCGTGGTGTGGAGGCTGCGCTGCTGGCCTGCCGTACAGAACCACACATCCCTCTCTCCCAGTTTTCTCCTCCCTTGTGATTCCTGGGACTTTGTGCTGAGGTCCAAAGCAGCCCCGGGTTGCAATGGCAGGACTCTGCAGCCCCACGGCTCGTGTGAGACACCGAGAGGAGGCTCCTGTCCCATTTTTCAGCCCCGCCGCTGGACTCTGCGTGTTCCCCTCCCCGCAGCCCTGTTGTGCAAGCTCGCCGCTCCGTTCCGCTCCCGTGCCTTATAAGTCCCGGCTCCGGGGGGCAGCCGCAGCCTCGCCGCATTCCAGCGGTCTCGCGTCAAGTGGCCCTGGCCGCATCGCCGTGGCCGGGACCGGGGCTCTGTGTCCCCCTCTGGCCCCGCTGCTGACCCCGGGTACCGCAGAGACACCCCACTGACATGCTCTCCAATGGGAAAAGCTGTGGTTCATATCCCTGAGCTCCTGGCACCACAGAGTGGCTGTCTGGAGTGGAAAGTCCCTTTGGGATGCTGTGGCAGAGCTTGTCCCTGTCCTCAGCAGGATGGAGTGGGGCTGGTGGCATAGGAAGATGGCTCCGTGGACATATTGGTGTGAACTAGTGGGAAATGGCTCGTTTCTGAGAAAAACTGGCATGGGACTGGGGTGGCTTCCTGGAGAGGGGGACTGTCCAACGACACAATGTGGGGGAGGCATTAGAGCACATTCCTGCTGTACCCGTGCTCAGGTGTCTCTGAGGCACTGCTGGTAAAGGTTTGTGTGCTGTAGGTGCTGGAAGTATGGATCCAGGACCAGGCCAGTTTTGGGGGGCTGGGATAACCCAAGCTGTGCTGTGGGTGATGTAGTTAAAGGGCTGATCTCTCCAAAGGGGAGGGTCAGCCTTGCTGGCTCCCGGAGGGGGATTCAGAGAAGTCTTGTAACAAAAAAAAAAACCCAGTCACTGCAGCCTCGGGGCATGGGTACCTGTGCCCTTGCATCAGACACTCTGACATAACTCGACCCTTTTTGGGCTGCAGGGCAGCTCAGAACTCTCTTTTGAGAGCTCTTACTCCAAAGCAGCTGTGGCCAGGAGCAGTGGGAGCTGTGCTGGTCTCCTGGCAGCACTGGGGCTGTGATAGCACAAGGCAGGTGCTGCAGCTGGCTCTCTTGCAGCCTTGGTGCAAAGCTCCTGACTGTGCTGGCCCAAGGTGCGTGTTTCTTTGGGGAGATACAGCTGTGCAAGGATTGATGCTGAGAACTCAAGTGCTAAATGGTTTGTCCGTGTCCCTCCTCCCCCTGCGTGGGAAGCTCTGCTGGGATCCTCCCTCTCTAAGAGATGGCCTAGATGGTCTTGTCCCTTCTGGCATGAATCCTGTTTTCCATGGCTCTCCTCCATCTCTGTCAGGTGTTTGGACTGGGGACATCCCCAGAGGGGTAGGGATGGGGAAGGGAGAATGTTTTCTGCAGAGCCTGCAGCCATGTGACTCTACCGGGCTATCCTAGGTGGGAGCTGTTCCCTGCCCTGCTTCCCCATGTGTCCAGTTCAGATCAGTCCTGGGTGGGATGTGACTGCTTTCACCTGGCAGCAGAGCCTATGAATGAGCAGAAGAACATGGTATTCCTGGAGATCTGCTCCTGGTGGATGTCTCAACATGTAGTTTGGCCCAGGCAGTTCTTGATCCAGCCCTGGATGGATATTTTTGATGGTGTTTTTGTTTGGTTTGGTGTTTTTTTGTCCTGTGCCTTTTCCAGATGCACTGTGGGGAAGCTGGATTTGGTGTTTGGTGACATGCACTTGAAGTAGGGCATATTTTAGCAGAAGTTATCCTGTTATGGCCTGTTGAGTGTGAGGGCTGGATGCCTGGATTTGTCAGCCCTGGGTGGTACTACTGGGCTCTCAAAGCCTGCAGGACTTGGGCTGACTGGAGAGTCCCAGTTTGGTTAATCCACTGGAAGATGCTTGTCTAGACCCTCTTGCCTTCATCTACAGCTTCCTCTCTTTTGGGAGCAGAGGAAGAGGCTAGACCAGGTTGCCCACAGTGCACAAGAGGCTCAGATTGGTGAGCCTCCTGCTATTCTCCTGTGGGATAACCTAAATCTCCTTTGCTTTATGCCTGGTGTTGGAAGTGAGCTCCCTCTGGCTTAGCTCCCTCTGTGCCGTGAAAATATTGCTTGGGTCTCTCACCAGCCTCACCCTCCCGTCACTGAATAACTTGGTCTCCCTCTTTCCTTACCCTTTTCTAGATCCCTTATGGATGTGTTGAATTGCAGAGATCATGTAAAACCAACTGCTTGGTCTTGTTGCTTCCAACAAGCTGTTCTGAGCAGAGACTTCCTTAGTTTGTCTTGAGACCCGCTTTGGAGAGGTTGGAATTGCCCAGGCTTTGGAGCAGTGGTGGCCCTTGCTGGGTGCTGTGGCTTGGCTTTCCAATGCCTTTTCCATGCTGTGGATGGTGACAAACAGGACTTGGAGGCCAAGGGAGACTTCTGGCCAGTGAGAGAAGATTTCTTGCTCCTGTCCTTGGCAGCAACTTAAGGGGCTGGCACTGGGAGCCTGTTACCTCTGACAAAGAGCTTTTCTGGGCACCTGCCTTGCTCTGTTCAGGCTGATGTGAGGGCTCCAGCTCTGGCTCCCCCTTCCCTGAGCCACCACACATCTTCCATCCTGTCACGCCTGTCGCAAGGACTTACCAAGTGACGCATCACGGGGCCATTTAGAGACCCAACAGGGATGCAGATTTCTATCTGCTCGGAAGAAAAATCCATTCTGGGGGCTGAGCGCACTTGGATCCTGAAATATTGAAAAGGGACGATGCTTTCACATGGCTGAGGCACGTGTGTGAGCAGTTCTCCCCTGCAAGAGATGGCCGTGGGTCTTCGGGGAACACACTGCGGGCGCTCTGTGGAGCTCATGCTGAAGTGCAAGCGCTGAGGTCTTTGAGGCAGCCAGAAAGCTGAGAAACAGTGGCATTGTTCCCTCTGTCCAGGCATGGGGTGGCCTTGGAGTGGTGCCTTAAAGCATCAGATGTGGGGTGGGATGGTTGGGGAGCCTGTCAGACTGAGCCTGGGCTTGGAAAATATTCCTGGAGTGCTCCACATGGCATCCTGCTTCCCAAGGCAAAGCAAAGCAAGACTGTGTGGTAGAGCCATCCACATTGAAGGGCCAGGGGAGGGGATGGGAAGGGTGCTCTGGTTCTACTCCTGAGCTGTGTTGGGCCGGAGAAGAGCTCCTCACACTAGTCTAATGGGGGACAGGGGCAGCCCTAAGTCTCAGCATGCACAAGAGAGCAGGAGCACCCCAAGCCTTTCACAAACACTGTTTATTCAGAGGGACTTTATCCTGGGAAGGGTGTTTTTCTGCCTTGGCAGGACTGTCCTGGGCACAGGAGGTGAGATTTCATCTGTAAGAGAAACTTCCTTGTGTAGTGGAGTCTCTATCTGGCTGCCCCCAAAGAATTACAGAGGCAGAGGCTCCTGTGTTTCCAGGTCTGCATCCAGCCCAGGAGCAGGGCAAGCATATGCTGCTTAGTTTGGTAGTAAAAATCGTTTTGGATATAGCCCACTCTGTCTGGAGAAGGGGAAATGGCCGAGCAAAACAAAAAAGGGAGCAGAGACCTTCTGGCCTGCAAACTTAATGGGGTCACTCTCTGCTGGAAGCAGGGCAGGAGATGAGCTCTGGCTTGGGGCTCCTGCTCCTTGTTAATAATGACAAGAGTCTTCGTGACTTTGGTTATACTTAACTTCCCTTTCCAGCTCTGTGCTGATTTACAAGAAGCCTCTGCAGCTTCATCCTGCTGCTTCCTATGGAAATAGTCTGCCAGCCAGTGTGTAGGGAGAAGGTGCTCATGATGAGTCTGACTGTTAAGCAGAGTTCTCCCAGGCCATAAGCCTTCAGCACTTTCTTCTTCCTGGTTATTCAAGTGGACTATTATCTATAATTTTAATGGATTATCTATTGAAATCCTCCCCTGGCATGGTATTTTTTTGCTTGGACATGAGTGTGTTTGGACTTGATCCATGATTTGAACAGCCTGGGAAGAGCAGATGCCTACAGGGGTTTGGCCCAGCACGGCTGCTCTTGGCCCGGCATAACAGAATAACTGCTCTGAGAGTGGGTTTGGGTGCAGCTTCTGAAGGATCTGAGGTGTGCTGGGGAAGGAACTGGGATGAACCCAAAAATCTTCCTGCAGTGGTGTTCTGGGACTGTTGAAGAAGTCAAAAACTACGAGTGGGGCAGTGAGGTGATTATCAAAATTGAGGGCTGTCTTTGAATTGGTGATGGAATTAAAGTGCCAGGGTAGGTTGAGGAGAGGAGCTCTAGTATGTGATCTGTAGAAAGATCTGGAGAGAAGTGGGGTTTGTACTGGTCCCTTTGGACCTTTGGGATGCATCAAACTTAGTTCTTGTGGCAGTCTGTGGCCTTTTCCTGTTCAAGCATCAAGGTCCTGTCAGGCTGTGGGGCTGGTGTCTGTGCCTTCATCAACCCAGGCCATGATGCCAGGGACTGAATTTTTGTAAAGGCATCAATTCTTTGAGGTGGTGGTCAAATGGTTAGGTGTGTTTTATCCTGGACAATGCTCCCCTAATGCAGGGAAGGGTTAGTGCACCTTTGATGCAAGGTGTCCTGTTCTTACTACACTTCTGAGCTATGCTCTGTGCTTCTGCTTGGGCACCAAACATCTCCTTTCAGTATAGCTGGTTGGCCTCTCCCCTAGGTACGGACGCTGTTTGTCAGTGGCCTTCCTGTGGATATCAAACCCAGAGAGCTCTACCTTCTCTTCCGGCCATTCAAGGTAAGAAGGTCTTCAAATCTGGCTTTTGGAGGGAAAAATGCTGTTTTGTGGATGACCTGGCACCAAAGGTCTGTCAGGGGAAGTAGGGATGACATGGGAACCTGAAGCCAGCATGGGATCCCGTGACTTCTGCTCAGCTGGGAACCTCCAGCTGGAGCCTGCCATTGGAATTGTGCTGTCTCTAAGCTTGATAAAACTTGCTTGGTCAGCCCTGCTGCTCAGCTGGACCAGCCATTCCTTGAGGATGTGTCCTCATCCCCCAAAATCTCCATTCTTCTCTAATAACCACCTAGGCTGTCTCAGGGGAAGTGGGGTTCCCTTGTCTGCACTCCTCTAGCACAGGGAGGGTGTCTGCTTTCTCTATGCACTAGCCAGGGCAGGGTGCTCATCTTTGTAACTGGATGAAGAGCTAGAAAATGGAATTCCTTCCCAAAGGGCCAGGATGGAAGAGCTAAAATACCTGCTCTGCCCCAGCCTTCTCTACTGGTGGAAAAGCAGTGTTATTATCCCTGTTTCTACTGTGGCTCCTGCCCTGTGGAGGGCTTGGTGGACCTCCTGCCCTGTGGAGCCCTGTGGAGCTCCTGGAGCTGTTGTGTTGTGTCTTG
The DNA here is from genome assembly GCA_003676055.1 of Chloebia gouldiae. Classification (NCBI taxonomy): domain Eukaryota; kingdom Metazoa; phylum Chordata; class Aves; order Passeriformes; family Passeridae; genus Chloebia; species Chloebia gouldiae. The sequence continues at coordinate 1,220,534 of QUSF01000015.1, forward strand.
GTTGTAGTATGGCCTCTTCAGGAGCCTGACACTGACTTGCTTTCTTCTCTCCTGCAGGGTTATGAGGGGTCACTGATCAAGCTGACTTCAAAGCAGGTACCTCCTTCCAGCCTGTGTATTTTTGGCTGTTGCTAGCAAACTTGACATGTCAGGAGGGGAGAAGGGAAAGATCTCATTTCATTGGCACTGTCTGGGCCAGTACCAGCTACACAGAGGGGTTCTACTGACCCAGTATGTTCTGAATATCTCCATGTCTTCTGCTGCCCTGGGTGAAACCTGAGGTTTCAGCCTCAAACCTTGTGCTGCTATCAGCCTTCCCCACTCCCATGCTGATCAAGGCAGGGGTAGCCGTGCTGGGGGCTTGTCAGGGAGAGCGGTGTCCCCACACATAAGAATGCCAAAACATTTGCAGTGGAAGCAGATGCAGAGCAGGAATCTTGAGCCAAAGACCCAAGCTCTGCTTGAAGCCCCTGTGCAGCTTAGGATGGTCTCTTCTGCTGGTTGTCTGGGGCAGAGGGGATGGCAAGGCAGCCTGAGGAGCTGGGAGATTCTTCCAAACTGAAATCGGTGTTGTTTCTTTTAGCCAGTGGGTTTTGTGACCTTTGACAGCCGGGCTGGCGCTGAAGCAGCGAAGAATGCCTTGAATGTGAGTACCCAAAATGCTGGGGGACTGAAGGGGTTGGGAGCCACTTGCCTTGCTGGACCCAGAGCTAAGGGCAGAGACAGGGCAGGTCGTCTACCAGCTGTGCCCTGGACTATAAAGTGAAATGATCCTGCAGCATCCCACCAGGGAAGCAGGAGAACTGTTCAAGGATGACATCAGCCTGGGCAAATAGATGCAAGCTGTCTCTATGTAATTTCTGACCACTGGAAGACAGCTCTGAGGGCCTTTGAGGCTGTGGGGACCTGCTGTGACTCAAGAAAATATCTTGAGAATGGTCATAATGGAAAAATGCCCAAAATAATCCCCGTCCTGCAGGAGTGTTGGTGGGATCTGGTCAGCAAGACATGGTTCTGCTGTGTGGTAGACCTTGCCTTGGGCTTTTTGACCCCTGCTAGTGCTGTCTGCTCAGGCTGGCAGAAGGTGTAGTGGCACCACAGATGGGAGCTCCCACACAGATGGGGACTATTCCTACTCCAGTACAGACAGTTACCCCAGCTTCAGCAGACAGAGCTTTCCTGAGCTGTGTTGGTAGCCATCCCTGCTGTAGTGGTTGGTGAAGTGCACATAAAAAGCAGAACTGTGTCCCTCATGTTGGAAATGGTGATCCTGGGTCTAACATTAGTCCTGGCCAGCTAAATGTAAAAATAAAAGCACATGGGAACTTGAGTGTTGCAGTGAGGTGACAAAAATCTGGGCATGTGACAGCAGTGTGGTGGCCTTGGTCCCTCAGTTGGGCTTTGCTCCATGAATAACCACAGCCTGTGCTTGGACTGGAGCTTCACCTCTGAGAAACCCCTGTGCTCTCTCCTGTGACAGGGCATCCGCTTCGACCCTGAGAACCCCCAGACCTTGCGGTTAGAATTTGCTAAAGCAAACACAAAGATGGCCAAGAGCAAGCTGATGGCCACACCGAACCCCACCAACATCCACCCTGCCTTGGGTGCACATTTCATTGCACGGGACCCCTGTGAGTATGCTGGGAGGGGCTTGGAGGTCATGGCTCCAACCTGAGAGACGCCCAACTCTGTGAGTGCTGCCACAGTGGAAAGGAACCCAGACCCACCTCTGCTCTGCCTGAAATCTGCCTGGGGCAGGGAGGCCAGCAGGATGTTGGAGCCACAGGAGAATAACAGGCATCTGGCCAACACAGAACTGTTGAGACATGAAAGTTGGATTTAGTAGCTCAAGTGATACTATAAATCTTTTAAAACATCCCTAAATGTGAAGCATAAAGGATGAGTCCTGTGCCATCACCCTCTATGTAGCCTGGTGGGCTGAGTAGCCCTGCTGAGGCTTATAGAGTGACCTATAATATGGCTCTGAGCCCCCTGTCCCCTGGCCTGCATCCTGTGGCACCACCCCTCTGCTGCCTGTGTGGACCAGTCTGTCTAAAGCCCATATGAGGCTGTAATGAAACACATTCCTGGGTTCTCCTGTCGAGGCTGGAGGAGCAGCTGTGCACACAGGTTTTCTACCTCATCAAGATGGCAGCGCAAAGCTTTAGCTTGGGGGGAGGAATCCGGAGTCTGTCCCCAAAGCAGGCTGTTGGGGCCAGTGCTGGGACTGTCCCCTTGTCTCCTCCTCCTGTCTAGATGACCTGACTGGAGCGGCTCTCATCCCGGCGTCCCCGGAAGCGTGGGCTCCCTACCCGCTGTACACCACGGAGCTGACCCCTGCCATCCCCCACGCCGCCTTCACGTACCCGGCGGCTGCTGCTGCGGCCGCCGCTCTTCACGCTCAGGTGAGTCGCTCCCCACCTCCCGTGCCAGGGCTGGGCCCTCCTATCTCCCTGCCGCGGTCTCCGCTTGGCCGGTTCGACCCTGGCCTCTGCACCCAGAGCCTGCTCCCGGCTGCAGGGCAGGGGCACCCAGCCCCGAGCCAGACCAAGACTGCCCGACCAGCCCCCGGCCAGCTCTCGGTCTGTGCAGCTGAGAGCAGGCAGAGCTGGGTGATGATTTCTGACCCTGCAGGTCCAACCTGCTTTCCCGCAAGGGGCGGGTGGGTGGGAGGAAGTCAGGGCTCGATTTCTGGCTGGTTCTGTTGCTCCCCATGGCCAGAGAACTACATTGAGGGACTGCTGGGAGGAAACATTTCTTGCATGTAACATAGCTATGAAATGTCATCTCAAGTCACAGTGAAAGCAACAGGCTTAGCTCTGTGCTAAACTGAGGGGCTCATCTGGGACCCCATGGGCCTAATGACTCAAACACTTCCAAAGCTGGAGGAGGGTGTCCTGCAGGAGATAAATGACTTAGAGCCTTGCCAGAGTGAGGAATTTTGATGGAACAGGGTGTTAGCCACCCTCGGTACAGGCTAGTGAGGAGAGTCATTCCATGCATGAGCCTCTGGAAGAGCAGATGGTGGTGCAACCAGCTGCCTGGTGTCTCCAGGTTTGCTTGCTGACAGCTGAAGATGTAGGGATGCCTGTACTGGTCTGACACATAAACCTTGAAACCATGAACATGCAAAGGGAAAGTCAAAACAGAGCAGCAGTGTCCTAATTCCAAGTTAAGGTGCTTAGTTTGAAGCAATTGTCCATGAGAAGCTGGAACCCCTGTCCCTGCCCTGCTCAGTGTGACCAGCCAGCTGTGCTCTGCCTGCTTCTGTGTCTGCTCCCGTAGTGGTGCCATGGGAGACTGCGGCAGTGGGACTGAGTGTTGGGGTTTAACCTCTGCTCTCTGCCCTGCCAGGCAGGGTGTTGACTCCTACTCTTCCCTGCTTAAATGGAGGGGAGGAGGAGCTGTGTCCTCTCACTTTGCTGTCCTGGCTGGCAGTGAGCTATGTTGGCCCTTGGGCAACCTGTTGCTTCCTGCAAGCTTTGTAATGGTAACTGCCCAGCTTCAAGCCAAGCTTGCTTCCCAAATGCCACGTGGAGTGGATACCAACTCCTGTCCTCTGTCCTGCCCCTCTCTCCTGCTCCTGCCCTTCTACAGGTGAGCTGTTGTTGGGCTGAAGCTCTGGGGATCAGGGAGAAATACATTGAGGTTCAGGACAGGACCAGGAAGAGCACTGGAATGTTCTTCCAAGGACCTCCCGAGCCAGGCAGCCTCTTCACTGGGAAGGCTGTGCTTACTGGTGTTTTCCAGAAGTTGTTGGTGGTGCCCACAACTACAGGGCTGTGCTGTGCTCCTCAGTGGCCCAGGAGTTAACTATCTTCCTGCCCCTCATGTGTGTAGGCTGGTGGTCAAGGTTGAATTGTCCCTGGAAGGGAGGACAAGGAAAAATCAACCCCTCTGGCCTGTGTGAGGTGGTTGAAGGAGTTGAAACTTTTACTGCAGTGTCTTCCAGGGTGGTCACTGGTGACTGTATAGGGACCCTGAGTGTGAGGGTTAGACACCAATACTTTATGGTGTAAAGTGGGGGAGAAAACTCTGCTCTTGTAGAGTAGAGCGTATTAAGAAAGCCTCCAGCTACATCTTTTCCCTCTTAGTTCCTGCCCTCCAGCAAGTGAGTTATGGTTTCTAAAGAGGTTGTCTGGCCTCATCATAAGACCCTGAGGAGCTCCCTGTGTAGCCCCCTGCCCGAGGGGCTCCATGGGTGGTGATGGGCTCTAAGCCTTAGGGAGCAGTGCAACCCCTCCAGGCTGTGGCTGGACCCAGCTCTTTTCCAAAGAGGCTGCCAGGCAGTCCCAGCCGCTCCTGGCTGTGCTGACCCTGCAGGGGCATGTCCTGGCACAGGATATGTTACCAATAAAATGAAGTGGGGTTAAACATTACTTGTGCTGGCAGCTCTGGGCTGGAGCCCTGTCCCTTGCAGAGGTGAGGGTGGAGCACAACAGGGAGATGGCTTCTGCTCACAAACTGGGCTAAAAGCTGTGCCCTTAGTCCCTGTGTGCTAAGCCCTCTGCCCTCACTGGGAAGGGCTGGCTCACTTATGTGGTGGGTTTATGGTTTATTCCCCAGAACAGTCACAGTTCTTCCTCATGCTGGACTGGTATTGGCTGGAGGGCATCCATGGGGATGGCCAGAGCTGTAGCAGCTCCACAGTCATCAGCCTTGAGGCAGGCAAGAAGTTGGAGGATGTAGCTAAACCAAGATCTTGTCACAAGAGATTTAAACCTGAAGGGCTCATCTTGCAGAGCTGAGTTCAGCAATGGGGAGAGGAGGTGACCTGGCCTGGCCTCCTGAAGAGCTGCCCAGAGGGCTGGCAGGAGGGATGAGGGGCAGGAGGTGGAGAGAGGCTGGCCTGGCCTCGGGAACCCTTGGTAAGCCACTCCCAGCCGATGGCTGCTGCTCCTGGCCTATCCATGCCTTGGCCATGCTCCAGGCAGGCACCAGGCTGCTGCAGCTGTGACTGTAGCCTGACCCTGCCCCACCGGGGACTCTGCTGACTTTAAGATTGTCCCATCTGCCTTCCCTCCCTCCCACCCTCTCTCAAATCCCTCCTTTGATGTCCCTAGTGAACTCCAGCCATGATGCCAGCGCAGGCTAGCCCCGAAGCTCAGAGCTGTCCCTGGAGATGGGACGCCCTAGTGATGCCTTATTGCAGCTAGTGGAGTGGCTGTACTACAGCTCCATTCCTAGAAGTGTTAAGCATGATGGCAGCCACATCTGGAAAGACTGGTAAGGTAACCATCTCTCCTCCAAGGTGCACTGTGGGATTTGCAAGCTTCTGCCCATCTCTGTAGCCCGTATCTCCTTGGCAACCCAGTGCATGGGCCTCACGCTACCCACCCACCAGAGCCTGGGGAATGAGATGCCAGGCCTTCTTTCTAACCCACATCTCCAACTTCGCAGCACATGACATGGCGCACACAGCATGGCACCATCTTACATCAGCTCCTCCCAGCTGAGCCAGGCCCGGCCAGGCCCTGCCAGTGGGAGGGGAGCAGCCCGGTTGAGCTGGGGCAGAGACCACCCTGCCACTAGCCCTGAAAGAAACCTGGTTTCTCCCCAACCTCGACCCTTCGAGGGCAACCAGAAATACACCTTGACCTCACTCCTGGCACACGGTGGGGGAGGTGAGTGATGTGGTAGTGATAGCACACAACTAAATTTTAGTGGGCACCTTAGACAACAGCACTTGCCGGTCACTTTGTTCCAGAATTGCATACCGGGACAGACCCTGCCCTTAATCATGGGTCTAATCTCACTGCTTTCCTCTCTGGTAATGGAAACAGAGCCAGTTCCTACCTGGAGCTTGACTTCTCTCTTGCAACCTGAAATCACAGGCAGGACACAGGTTGTGTGAGCTGTAATGGAAGGAATCGGCAGCCTTGGGGGAGAGGGGTGTGTGGTGTAGGAGACTGGGAGCTTGGGAAGAGGGAAGGGCCTGGGACTGGTTGGCAGGGGGATGGTTGATGTTTGACTGAAGAAATGAGCCCTGGTTCAGTTCTCCCTGCAGTGGTTCTGAGCAGACCTTTTCCTCTCTCTGTGGAAGTGATGATGATAAGCCACCAAAGATGAGGGCCCTTAGAAAACTGTGAGGTGCAGAGATAAGCAGAGTTACAATTTCCCCTCCTGGAAGATGGGAAGAGCTTGACACAGGCATAGGTACAATGATACAGCTTGTCTTTTTCTGCCTGGTCCTGCTAGACAGGTCCATCCATTGCTGGTAGGATGGAGTTGGGCTGCATTGTGTCTCTGAGGTAGAGCCACTGGTTTTGGGGTGCCTCTAAACCAGGCTTTGAGTGGACAGCAGGGGATGCCAGGGCTATCCACGCTTCTAGAACTCCTTTGCAGAGATGCTTCCAGCTGTGGCAGCACCCATGAGGGCAGGACTCTGCTCTCAGCAGGACTTGCTGTAGGAAGCAGGGCCTGGATGCAGGAGTGGCTCATAAAAACATGGCCACGTGGTGTTGCTGGGGACACAGCTGATGTGTTGGGTGCCTGGAGACCCTGGTAGATGTTTCCAAGGCAGTCGGCCAGGTCAAGGCCTAAGGGCATAGAGATGCCAGTCTTTTTGGGAGCAGGCTGCCCAAGGTTCCCTTGAAGCATCCCCTGGAGACCTTGAGGAGATGGTAGAGGAGGATCTCTGGTTCTGGGACCTGTCCAAGTGAGTGGTGGGTGGAGGGAGCAGTCCTGGATCATGGCTGTGTGGTTGTGCAAGAGCCTGGAAGGACCTTGGGACTTCCTGGCACTGGGTTGAGGCTGATCCCATTGATGAAAGCAGAGGTCAGTCCCAAACCCCCTTTCCCTTGCAGCTAAGTTGACAGACCCACCCTAGACTGGAAACGGAATCAAGTTTCTGTCCCTAATAACTTGTTGCCTGTTGGTGCTGTCATGGAGGGACTTCCCAGGATTATTTCTCTCTGGGCAAGCTCCATGCTTCCCAGAGATGTGAAGCCTCTTGTTCAAGACATTCATGGTTGTGGCAACTTTCTAAACTCCAGTGACATAGTGGTGGCCAAGCAGCCCCAAGCCAGCAGTTTCCTCCTAGCCAGGGAAAAGCAGGCAGGAGATGCTCTGAGCATCCTCCAAGAAAACGATTCTCCTAAGCAGCTGTCCTTGGTAAGTGGTGGGACTGCTGGGCCATCAGAAGAGACTTGTGGCCAACAGTGGCTCTCCCTGGCTGGTTCAACACAAAAGAAAGCAACACAACTTGCTGTAAAAAGGGAAATGCTTGTTTGCTGCAGTCTCAGAGAGGGATGTGTGTCCCTGAGCTGTAGGGGTACCAGGTGTTAGACTGATGGATAGATGCACGCCTTTTAGAACGTTCCTAAGCAAGAGGATGGATCAGTGCCTGCCTTGTCCCACATGCTCCTTGCCCTGGTGTGGGATTATGTGCTGATCCTCCAGCTCTCCCTTGCCAGAGCTGCTTGGGGAGATGGATGGGCTCTATCCCACTGCATCTGGTTTTCCTGGTGGTGGGCTGAGCTGCTCTGTTCCCACACCTCATCGTGCCCCCACAGCAGCCCCTGAGAGGCTGTCGAGCAGGTGACCAGGGTGCAGTGCCCACTGCTGGGGTGGGCGTGTGTCCAGCACACAGCAGTGGGCAGGGTGGTGCCTGTCCTTGCCTGCCTGAGTCACATTCCCAGATGGAGCAGAGCAGCTCTCGCCAGCCACCAGCAGGGGCTGCCCAGGGCTCACACCCAGTGACCTGCAGTGCTGCCTGCCAGGTGCTCGTGGCTTGCCAGGCTGAGGATCTCAGCAGCACCAGTGAGGATGCTGCTCTGCACTTGAGCAGCTTGGCAGCAAGATGCAGCTCTTGGATGTGTTAGTTGGATCCTACCAGCTCCCAGGAGCACAGGGAGTGCTTTGTGCCTGCCTGCACCAGGAGCCTCTCTGGTCCCTGGGGACTGCTCCAGCTGGAGAGGTAGATGGGAGCTCTAAGATGCTGGGGCTGGCTGCAGACCTAGAGGTCACTAAGGAGGAAAGGCAGGTCCTCCAAGCCGAAGGTGCTCTGAGGAGGGACCTGTGTACTTGCTCCTCACTTCCCCTCTGCTGAAGGATTTGCTCTCCCATTAGGGTGGTGGACAACTGGATGCTTAAATTCTGAGGGCAATGGAAGAGACAAAGGAGGTTTTGACAAGGAGAGTGAAGCTTTGATGGGCTGTATCTCTGCCCCGTTTATAATTCCAGTGTGATTTTTAGGCAGCTTCTGGTGGTGTGCTGAGGAAAGGGAGAGGTTCCTGGCCTCTGGGAGGTGGCAGGCAGAGGCACACATTTCTCCTCTCTGGCTGTTTTCTGGGACAGATGTTGAAGGCAGCAGCACGAGGCTGCTGCAGTTGGCCAGCAGTGGCTGCCTCATCCCTGCAAGCAGGAGATGTGTTGGTGGTGTGACCAGACTCCTTTCCAATTGTGAGCTAATGCTTCTCCAGAAACAACTGTGTCTCTTCCAGTAAAAGCCTCTCTTGCTCTGCTTTCCTCACCCAGTGATGAACATCTCCATTAGTTCTCAGCTTCCTCCTTGACAGATGTAGTGTTTTGAGAGGTGTGAAGAGAAAACAGCCTTGGCAGGTGCCTAGAGAGCGTCCTCTTGGCTATCTGCTGCCTCTGATCCACAGCTTCCAGTGCTTTCTGCTGGCTTTGGGAACCTCCCTCCTACTGACTTCCTGCCTGGTCCCATCAAGCCCTTAATCTTTCTGTAGGCTGAAAGACCTGGCAGGTCATTGCCTCATCCTGCCAGCATGTCAGAGCCTTGGATTGTACCCAGTTCTGTCACGTCTGTAGCAGCTCCTGCGGGGCTCCAGGCCGAACCACCCTGAATGCAGGGCTGGGCTGGTGGCCTGTGGGGCCTGGGTGGGTTTGGTGTATAAGCATTGTAGACCTGCAGGAGGAAGACAAGGAGGGGTGGTCCATTGCAGTGATGGTTTATTAGCACCAGAGCTACAAACAGTGCCTGTTTTAAGAGAAAACTGGGACTTCTGTTCAAAGGGGAGGTGCTGAGGCTCTGCAGGAGGGCCAGAAGGTGGCTCTGAGGCCAGGATGGAGGGGCCACCAGGCTGGGCTGTAGTGGCTCATGTATGGCCTGGCTGTGCTGCTCGGCTGAGCGTGCGTGGGGCAGCTCTCAGGGTTAAGCACTTACAGCCTTGTGAATGAAGGGGGAGTTTCCTGTTACTGCTGGGCAGGAGGAAACTGCTTCCAGCTGTCGAGGGGAGGGGTGTGGAGTGGGAGACACTGGCCAGGGAGGATGGCTGCAGAGATGTGGCTCTGCTGAGCAAGCACCTCCTGGTGACAGCAGACAAGGAACCCCTGTCCTTGCTCTGGCAGCTGCTGTGGTGGCCCTGTGAGTTGTCAGTGATGCTGCTGCCCCTGCCAAGCCTTCCTGAGTGGTGTCTGTCCACAGTGTGGTGGCCCTGACTGGGCAGCAAAGGTCCCTCTCCCAGGCTAAAGGAGAAGTGAACATGCTCGGTGTGGCACTTTGGTGCTGGCACTAGGTGGGACCCCTCACTGGGGAGGAGGGTCTTGGTAACATCCATGCCTTGATTTCCATGGCTGGACTGACTGGAGTGCTGTGCCATGAAGTGAGGTATGGAGGCAGCTGGGAGCTGATTTAGTGGCATCCACTTGCCTTGTGAAGGTGTCTGGCAAGAGTCCAGCAGATTATGGAACTGTGGAGTGGTTCAAGTTGGAAGGGACCTTAAACTAATCCCATTCCACTCCCATGCCATGTGCAGGGACATCTTCCACTAGACCAGGTTGTTCAAGTCTTGTCCAAACTGGCCTTGTTCTGAGCTGATGAGAGGCTCCTGTGAGGACAGAGCTTCTGCTGACTCACAGGGCTCATTTAGGAGCCATCTCCTGGAGAAGGACTCAAGGCCCATAGCTCGTGTGGCTGCAGTTCCTGGCACTGCAGCCCTCATGGCTGTGGGGGCAGAACTTGGCTGCTGCAGGCAACACTGCCAAGGCTGTGGCAGTTTGCTGCACATCTCTGCACATCCCTGGGAGAGGAGCATCTAGCCAGGCTTGTTTAGGTGAGGAGATAGCTGTGCCAGGATGAATGGGATGAGGGGAATGGCTCATATGGAGCTCCAGGGGGTTTTCTGCCACTTTTCTCCCCATCTTAGAACCAAGCCCATCATTGTGCTGGTTCCCAGAGCCCTGAATGTGCTGAGGCTGTGCTTATCTCCAGACAGCTGGGGAGGGAGGAGTAGGGGGTGGCTGCCATGCTCCAGCAGCAGGACCAAGTTCCAGTTGCTCCTCCAGCTGCTGGATCCGTGCTCAGTCAAGTGGCATGGGCTTGTCTCCTGCTGCTGTCAGGCACGGAGCTGCTGATGCAGCCCAGCCGGACACACTGGCCCTGCTGACCAGATGGGATCATCTGGATGTCTGAGGCTGTGGGGCTGGATGTTGCCAGCTCGCTGTGTCTCTTAAGGGGCTGGAAAGTGTCTGTTCAGTTACTGTCCCTTGTTTGCTTGTTAGGTCCCCGTCCAGCCTTTTCCTTGGTAAGGAGCAGGTCTGAGAAATAGATGTGGCAGCAAGCACCTGCCAGGGAGGCCTCCAAGTCTTGCTGGTTTGCAGCTCTTCCAAGTTTTTCCTGTGGTGTGGTTTGCCTGGAGCCACTCCTGGTAACAGCGCTGGGGCTTGGAAAACTCCATGGGTATCTGTTGTAGTGGATGAGCCACTTCTTCCCCCATACACATCCTGTAGAGGTTGTCTGGTTTTAATGTGTGGTCTTGAGATGCCTCCTTTGGCTGGCTGAGGGTGGAGCAATTCAAGCAGTATTTGGAGCTCACCCTGGAGCCTCCTTTCCCATGCTGGAGACATCTCTGCTCCACGGACCTTGCACGTGGCTTGAAGGAGCTGAAGGTTTGTACTCTGGCTGAGATAATCCTGGATCATGGATCATCCTCTGCCATGGCTTTCTTTTCCAGATGCGCTGGTATCCTCCCTCTGAAGCTACTCAGCAAGGATGGAAGTCTCGTCAGTTTTGTTAGTTCATTAGTAAGTAATTAATTACTCTTGGAGTCAGGTCTTTGTCTTGCTCTTCCTTGGACTCTTGTGGGGAGGAGGGATGGGAGCTTGGGCTCAGCCCCACAAGCCCACCCAAAGATGTTGTTGGGTTTCCTGGACGGGAGCAGGGAGACCCGAAGCGCCGGGCTGGGCAGGAGGCTGTGGGAGACCCTGAGGCCAGAGGTGCAGCTGGCCCCGCTCACGGCGCTCCTCTCCCGCAGTGTCTCTCCTCGGCTCGTTCCTCCTCCCTGCCCCTCCTCAGAGGGATGTGCCAGGGACGATGGCTCCGACTCCTCTGGATTTGGTATGTGGCCAGAGGACAACGCGCCCGGCCCCGCCGCGCTGCCCCCGGGGCTGCCCTTTCCCTGGACTGTGAAGCCATCGTGGCCCCAGCCACGGGCTGTGCGCTGCCTCCATCCCTCTCTCCATGCATCCCTCCATCCCTCCCTCAAGCCATCCCCAGGACCTCCTCCCTGCCTGAGCTTTGCCATCTGGCTGCACTGAAACCCAGCTGGGGGCTAGGTCCTGGGCTTCCCCAGGCCCCTCCTGCCCCGGGGGCAGCTCGGCTGAAGGAATCGAAAGGCAAAATGGGTTTTGCATGTTTTCTGGCATGAATTAAAACACTTAACTTGTGTCTGTGTGAGTGTAAGTTTGTTTGTTCTAGCGTTTGTGTAACCGTTAGCAACAGGTCTTGGCCCAACAGATTGATCCATCAAGGTTTTCCTCTTGCTTCGGTGAAGACTTGGCTTTGAGAAATACTAACTGTCCTTGTCTCACCCCTTCTCCCACCTCCACCCTCCCCTCCCCAGGATGACCAGAAAAATTTGAAAAATGCTTTTTTTTTTCTTTTTTTTCCTTTTTTTTTTAAAGTATGATGCACTGGGTTTTTGTTCTCATCCATTCTGCTTGTTTTAAAGTCAGGGTTATTATATTATTTTTTTCCTTCTTCAAACTTCTATATATAGAACAGCTGTAAAATATCAAACCTCTTTTTTTCCCCCCCACATTCTTCTGATTGGAGAGCATCCAGTCTTGCCAAATAATCAGCCATCCTTATGGGAATACCGAACAAAAAAAAGTACGAGTATTTTTGTACCATGTGTAATAAGGAAATATTTATGCATCATAAAGAATTTCTCGTGTGTTTGTGTGCAATTAATTATTATTATTATTATTAAAGAGAAATTGTAATCCTGTAAGATAAGTTAATGTTTAGTTAAAAGCTTGAAAAAGAAGGGTTGTCTTCTGTACCAATGATTCAGTCAGGCATAGTAAACAAGAAATTGTGCAATTTTTGTTTTAGCATCTTATTGCTTGGTATTGAAGTGCTTTAAGTATTATCTGACCATGGCTGTCTCGCTTGTATTAAAAGATTTGAGAATAAGTTGCTCTATAATTGCTGATCCTATGAGAATGTGAAACTGGATAATATATGAAATGCAACCAAAAAAATATATATATACCCCAGAGGCTGCTGTGATTTTTTCTGTGGTCTTGGGTGTTTTCTTGTGGCAGTGGTGTGGGATGCTTCAGGCCTGGCCTTGCCCCTCCCTGGTCCCGTTTCCCAGGCTGGAAGGATGCAGGCTGGTTTGGGATACAGCTGAGGGACCAGGAGAGGGATCTTCCCTACCCTGCTGGGAGAAGGGCAAGCCCTTGCCTGTATGGGCATGTGCTGTGGGGGTTGGTGGTGTGAAGCTCTGCCGGAGGCCTCTGCGAGGCCAGCCCTGAGCTTTTTTGGATGTTTTTGTTCCCCCTTCCCGGCGGCTGTGGAGGCTGAGGCCTCTCCTCCGTGCCAGCAGTGCAGAAGGAGATCTCCATAGAAGGCAAGCGTTCTTCATGGCTGGAGCATTCCCCTTGCGCCTGCCCAGCTCCCGCTCTGATGCCTGCGCTCTCCAACCTTCCTGCGGCCTTATCTGTACGTGCTGAAGCGGTGGTGGGAATGGCAGGGCCAGGGGCCGCCTGTCCCGGTGGGAATGCTGCTTGTCCCCATGCAGGGCTCTCCCTGCCGTGCCTCCCTGGCCCCCATGGCCCGGCTCGCTGACCCCTGCTCTGGGGCACTCCAGAGCCCTCCCACGCAGCTTCCCGCCCCAGGGATCAGTGTTTTCCTCTCTCCCCAGGGCTTCGAGGGCAGCGCTGAGCGAAAGCAAGGAAAAAAATTAGTAAAAGGAAAAAGGCAGGTCTAAAAATAGCCCCCCTGGCTCCCGTGCCTGGGAATGGACTCGAGCGAATGCTGCTGCTCCGGGAAGTGACTCGCTGTGGGGCTGCCCGCACCACACAAGGGCTGCCAGCCCCTTCCCATGGGATTCCCCCCGCCCGGGCTCTTGCCTGCATCCCGGCTCCCGCCCCAGTCCCAGCTCCAGTGGGTCGGCTCTTCCCTGCTGGGTCTGTCCACATCTCGCAGCTCTGCTCACCTGAGCGGAAACACTCCGGAGAGCAGCGGGGCGTGGTGACGGGAGCGTGCAAGGCTTTAAATTATAGAGCAGACTTTATCCTGTTCGGTTTTTTTTTTTTTTTTAAGCCTTTAGCACATGCATTAACATGGCCAGGCCATGAATAATTTACGCCCGGCTCTACCAAGCTTTTACGCTGGGACTCGCTCGCCTCGGAGCTAAAGTAGGTCACGTCTGCTCCGAGGGTCCCCGGGCGCCCCTTCCCGGGCCGGGCAGGCGGGCGGACACACGTGTGCCCTGCCCCGGCCCTGCCCCGCCTGCTCCCGACGGGCTCCTGCTCAAAGAGATGCTCTGGGGATACGGAATGTCCCCAAAATATCCACGTCACCAGACAGGATGGAGCTTTAGGTGCAGGGAAGCTCTGGGTGAGGTGTGAGCTGTTGGCATCACCAGGGAAAAGGTGCAGGTCCATGGCACCTTTGGTCCTTCTGCTGCCTGGGCGTGTTGGCCAATAGCCAAAGGACAAACCTTCCAGGGAATAGAGAAGATGACACTGAGGCTGGAAAAAATGTAGTGGAAAAGGCTGCTTTTGCCATGCTTTCATTTTGCACTTTACTGGAAGCTCCTCTTTTCCATGTTTTGAAGGTGGGACAAAAGATAAATCTTGGAGTTTTTGGACTCTTTTCTCCTGAGCATGCTGTGCTCTGCCACAGTGTGTGGTCTGGGCACTGAGGCAAGGAACACATTGGGAATAGAAAATCCAGCTGTTGTGATGCAAAAGGGCCTCTTGGCATGGCTGTGCTGGAAAAGCTGCTCCCATTGGAGGTGATCAGACACACTCACAGCCAGCCAAGGAACCAGATCCAAAACTCTGTCCCTGCTGCAACGAGAGAGGTAGGAAAGGGTTCAGGTCACACCAGCACTCATCCAGTGATGTGCTGGTCACAGGTCCTGAGGCAGGGGTATCCCACAGCGAGGATGCTCCCCTCATGACCCACACACCTCTGCTGATGGTTAAGGGTCCCTCATGGCTAGAGATCATTCCGAACATCACTGATGACCTGCCTGTTGTTTGTCCATCAGGCAGAGAACAATGGGCACAGCTGTGGGGAAATATCTCAGAGAGCCCCACTTCCATCCTACAGCAGGATTGAGCAGCTACTGCTCCCTGTTGATTTCCATGAATCACAGAATCACAGAATTTTTAAGGCTAGAAAAACCCTGTAAGACTGAGTAAACCCATTCCCCAGCACTGCCACCACTAAACCAACATTCCAAATCACCACATCTTTGAACAGTTCCAGGATGGTGACTCCACTACTCCCTAGGCAGCCACTTACATCACCTGATCACCCCTTCAGGGAACAAATTTTCCCCAACACTCAACCTAAACTGCCCCTGGCACAACTTCTGGCCTTTTCCTCTCATCCTGTCCCTTGTTCCCTGGAAGCAGAGTCGAACTTCCCCCCAGCTGCCCTCTCCTGTCAGGGAGTTGTAGAGAAAGAAGGTCCCCCCAAGCTTCCTTTTCACAGGCTGAGACCCCCCAACTCCCTCAGCTGCTCCTGGTGCTGCAGCCCTTTCCCTAGCTCCAGTCCCTTCCCTGGACATGCTCCAGCCCCTCAATGTCAGGAGGGGCCCAGAGCTGAACACAGGATTTGAGCTGTGGCAAGAAGCTGCATCTCATGTAAGGTTGCTGGGATTCCCAGGCGTTTTCCACCCCCATGAGGATGAGGAGCAGGTCTCATGTGGTCAGGGAGCATCACATATCTGGCCCCAGCCCACGGCATGTGAGCAGATAAAATGACTGTCTGAGATGTATATGATGGATGAACTCAGTAGCACCTCTGGAGGAGGCAGGTTGGGCTGGCAGGTGTGCAAGCAGACTCAGCCTGAAATATCACCAGGAGGGCAGGAAGAGGTAGGGAATGATGGACACCAAGGGAGGAGACAGTGTTCTGGCTGCCTCCCGATTCCTTATGGCACAGTGCCCCCTCTCAGGAGTTTTGCTTGGACGTCACCACACTCTCACAGCTTCACTCTCACTGCTCTCCCCCTACCAAACATCTACTTGTTAAATTATTCCCCAATCCAGCAACAAGGCTGTAGAGACTTGGAACTGGCACCCCAATCTCCTGTGAAAAGACACAGGTGATAAACAATGGATGGCACGGGGATCATGTAACAAAATACACCCCAAAAATAACTGAGGGAAAGGTGAGGGGGGACAGGTCCCACCCCCAAAGTGATGGGTGACATCCCAGAGGCCTTGGGATTCAAGGTGCTGCTGCGATGGAATCCTGAGGATCATTAATTACAGCAGGTAGCTCCATCTCGTTTAAAAAATACACGGTATGGGGTCAGTTCCACAAAGAACAAAAGCTGCTTTCAGCCAGTCAGGCTTTAACGGCGTTGTTATTCGGGGCAGTGTGATGAGAAACGCGCTCCCGGTCTGCGCTGTCACGGCGTGGAGACTTTAGCAGGAAAGCCAGGAGGTGGCATCCGAGACCTGAGCACAGGAAACCGTAACACTCCTCCAGCAGGAGCTCGACAGCGATTTCAGCTGGAAAAAAGGAGGAAATACGCGTGCATTCTGTCACACACATTCTTCTCCTCCTTGGGATGGGGACAGTGGAGATACTACAAGCGGACAAGCTCTATATTAAGTTCATGAAGGAAAATATTTTCTGGTTTTCTGGTCAGCTACAATGTTGTCAAAAAATACACTGAATTTGAGCTGGAACTGGACGGGATACGGGGGGTGTTGCTTCATAGTTCAGCTGGGCTGAGGTGGGATATCACCACCCAGGCCGGTCCTGGCTTGTTCCAGCTGAGCCTAGGAATCCCCTGAGGCTGGAGCTTCACCCCTCTTCTGGGTGCCTCTCCTATGCATAGCTCCTGGTATTACTCATTTAACTCAAAAAGAAGAAGTGTGATGCCTCCTGGGATGACACAGCCATGACACACTCGGCTCTCTCTCCACACGGGGAGTGGGAGCCACCCCCGCGGAGCACTGGGCAACCCGTGCAGCTCCTTTGGCGAGTGAGCCTGAGACGGGCAGGAGCGGCGCTGCCAGCCCTCGGTGTGGCGGGACAGACGGCAGATGGCACTGGGAGACTGGCACGGGACGAGCTGAAGGGAGAAGAGGCCACTGCTGCATGTGCAGGTCTCAGCCCAGCGCAGGCAGGAGGCCAAGAACCAGCTGCAGCAACCTCTGGGACAGGGGAACACCAGATCCTGATAAAAACCTGGAAGGATCTCCAAATTCGTCCAAAACGTCCTGCTCTCTTGGTCTGGGGTGCTCAGGTCAGGAGAAATCCCAGCTTTTCCCCAGGATGCAGATGAGGTGGAATCTCTAGAGTTTGTCCTGCTATGGGAACCCAGAGCTCTCCCATTCCCTCCTTTTCCCATGCTCCCTAAGCATGGCAAAGCCTGCCTCACCTCCTGGGCTTCATCCACTGAGCTTCTTCAGGTGAGATTCACCTGGTTGGCTTCATTCATTGGGCATCATCCCTGGGCTTTGTCCATTTGGCTTCACCTGCTGGGCTTAATTGTGGCTGACACATTCCTTCATGCTCCTCTGGGTGCCAGGAGTGAGTCTGACCTCCTGAATCTCTCCTGGGTTCCAAGTCTCCATGCTGGTCACCCAGGACAGCAGTTCCAGCAGGAAAAGGGAGAGTGGCAGCTTGTGTTAAAGCCAGTGGAGTGATTGGTTAAAGCCAATTGCTGTCAGTGGCAGCAATTACTGACTGTCAGGGCAGGCTGGTCCCACCACTGATGTATTTCCATCTCTTCTCTTGTCCTCTCTCTGAGGACGTCGTGCTGAGGGCTGGGTTGGTTGCTCAGGGCTCCGTGTGTGACAATGCTCTTCTCTCTCTGGTGGCAAAGACAGCAAGACCTGCCCATCCCCAGCTGGAGTCAGAATGTGCTGGAGTTTCCCAGGGATCTGTCACCCTTAAGGATCATGAGCAAGGTTTTCTCAGAGGAGCCTGATCCTTGCAAACATCTGGGAAAGGCTGGAAGTACACTCTGTCCAGTGTCCCTGGTAGCAGCCTGAGCTGGATCATTCTTCCCTCAGCAAGAAGAGTTATGGCTGCCGGCTCCAAATATCTGCCAACTCCTCCCTGCAGGGGTTGGCTCATGCCTGCCAGTGCCCCCAGGGGTCTCTGCACCTGGGTGACCCTCTGTGGCATTTCCAGAGGTGCCTGCTGCTGCAGGTGGACACCAACCGACTAATCCTGGCAGGTTTCCTTGGGAACAAGTTCTACCAGGGCAGAGTCTGAGCCTTCCGTGTCACAGCAGGGCCCCTGATGGGGTGAGAAACACCCGATAACACCTCCCACATCACAAAACCCTCCTGTAGCTTCTCCAGCCCTCCTGACAGACCTGCAGCTCTATCTCTGCTTCCCAAATCCCACTTGGATATAATGAGGAAATATGGGGAGGGGTTTGGAGCACCAGGAGCAGCTGAGGTAGGTGGTGGGGCTCACACTGGAGAAAAGGAGTCTCAGGGGGGACCTGATGGCTCTGCACAACTCCCTGACAGGTGGGGACAGCCAGGTGGGGATCAGGCTCTGCTCCCAGGGAACAAGGGACAGGATGAGAGGAAATGGCCTCAAGTCACATCAGGGGAGGCTTAGAGTGGATATTAGGGGAAATTTCTTCACTGAAAGGAGGGTCGAGCACAGGAACAGGAGGCCCAGGGCAGTAGTGGAGTCACCATCCCTGGAAATGTTCAAGAGTTCTGTGGATGTGGCACTTGGGGATATGGTTCAGTGGTGAACACAGCAGTGCTGGGGGAACAGTCAGGCTGGGTCATCTCAGAGGCCCTTCCCAGCCTAAATGATTCCATAATTCTGTGGTCCTGTTCCAGCCTTGCCTTTGTGCCTCAAATACATTAAAATGCTGGTGAGGACCAAATAGGGTAAAATTTTATTTATTAAATACCTCTATTTTAGGTTGCCCCTCTGGTGTAGAACTTCAGTGTGGGCTGGGAATCAACAAGGAAATATTGCTTTTGCATGAAAGTTGACACTTGAAGGTAGTTGCCTCTTTAGTGGCAATTTTTGGGAATTGAAATTTTTCTCATGAGGATCATGAGAAAAGTATCCTCCTGAAATGAAGTATCCTCCTGATCATGAGAAAAGTATCTCCTGCCAGTATCCTCCTGAAATGCAGTGACTGGATTTGAACAGAACTACTTCCTTAATATTTACCAAGGAAAGGTTTACCTGGAAATCCAAAGGACCACTGTACTTTTTTATTTGGTTTCTTAAAAAAAAAAAAAAGGGAAAAAAAAGGAGAAAAAATTTAAAAAGCTAATTCTGAAAAATTTTAGGGAATCTTTATGGTTTTTTATGGTCTTTTCAGGGCATGACACATAGAGGCTGAGGGGCAGCTTGAGGGGCACTGTGGGGGTTTGAGGGTGACACAAGGCTGGGAGCTGAGGGAGGAACAGGGAGAGGGGACAGTGGGTGACACAGGGAGATGCTGAGGGGGCAGGGACAGCTGGAGGGTGACACAGAGAAGCTGGGGGCTGAGGGGCAAAGGAGAGGCATTAAGGGTGACACATAGGAGCTGAGGGGCAGCTGAGAGGGGGCTTGAGGGGCAAAGGGGGGCCTCGAGGGTGACACCCAGAGCCTGAGGGCTGGGGGGCAGAGGGAGGGGTTGAGGGGTGAAGGGAGAGGACTTGAGGGCTGGACAGTCCAGTGGAGATCAGAGCTACAGGGTACAGCTTAGGAAGCAAGTTAGGGTACAGGTGCAGCACCCTCACCCCAGCCCTAACCTCACCCTAAGCAGCCTTTTCCCTTTTCACCCCTAACAACAGCAGCACAACACAGCAAGGCTAACAGCAAGACCACAGCGGAACCCTCCTGCTGGGACAGGGCAGCAACCCTCGCACCAGGACAATGCCAGAACCCTCAGAGGAGAACAGGACCCACTGCAAAAAGGTAGGGATGACATCTGTGGGCTAGAGAGCAACAGGAAGGGGTTTGGAGGCTGAGCAGGCTTCCTTGAGTTTTTTTTTTGCAGGACTATTAGGAATATTTAGTGGATTTTTGAAGGCTTTTTAGGACTTTTCTGGTGCCTTTTAGAGTATTGTTACACCTTCCAAATGGCTGTTTTAGAATCCTTAATGCGTTTTTAGGGTCAGGATGAGGGTCAGACAGGATGCCTGCTGAAAATGCAGAGTATTACTGAAATGCAGTGGAATGCTTTGGAAAGGTGGCAGTGGGTCAGGTCCCATGCTGCTGGTCTGAAGGCTGTGATTTCTGGGACCAGTGAAGTGGTTGTGGTTAGGGTTAGGGTTACAGGCTGGCAGCTTTCTCGAGGAGAAATCCAGCACAGAAAAAATCAAGCCCCAAGCTTTGTACTGTCAGTTTACAACAGGCATTCGGCATGAAAAAAAAATCCCTGAGTACTTGGGGGTGGCAGATTTGGTCTGGGAGAAATCCCGTGCTGATTGGAAATTGAGGAGGCAAAAGGCCACTAGGAGCCTGACAGCCCGGGGGGGCGGGGGGGTGAAGGGCCCTGGTCATGAATGAGGGATATCTATCTTGTGAAACAAAACTCACCAGCCCAGGTTCCTGAGGTCAGTTTGCAGGGTGCACTTGGGACTGTCCATGCAGCACAAGTTTGAGGTGGGGGCAGCTTGGGTCTGGGGCACATCCTTCACCATTCGGATTTTTTGTAGGCGGCCACCCACTGAGGGCTGCGAGCCCCTGAACACAAAGACCAACCCTTTTCCCTGGGTAAAAACTCGCCAGCCCAGGTTCCTGATGTCAGTTTGGGTTAGGTTGAGGGTTATGATTAGGTTAGGGTTAGGGGTTAGGTTCAGGGCTAATCCTAAATCCTTAGGGTTAAATTTAGGGTTAGGGTTCGGGTTGGGTTAGGGTTAGCATTAGGGTTAGGGTTAGGGTCTGTAACATTAGGGTTAGGGTTTAGGGTTAATGTCTGTAACATCAGTGAAATTGTAAAATTGTACTTCAAAGAGAAGAGGATCAGAACAGGCAGGTGGGGGCACAGCAACACCACTAAGAGAACGATGCTGGTGCATGGACATGGAAGGCTGGGATTTGTCTGCTCTCTGGGTGTCTGCTCCTTGGTCAGAGCAAGGCAGGAAGCAGCATGAGATACTTCAAAGTAGGTTACCAAGAAGGTCTTGCTGATTGTAAAGCATTTTTAAAACCACAGATATCTGAGCGAACATGTGAAGGGCTATTTGTGGGCAGAGAGAGCAGGAGTTAGTCACAAAGCAAAGCAGAGATTCTGTGGGTTATGACCCTGACCCTGAACTCCACCAAACTTCTGGGTGACTCTTGCAGTCTGCACTCTGCCCTGGCATAGCCTGCCAGTCTCCAGCATGACTCACACAGCTACAGGATTTACCGGGAAAGCACACACAAAAAATTAGGTGGACACACTGCCCCAGTGCCAACTACCAACACCTATCCCAGATCCACCACTGCCGTTCAGACAAAGCTCATTTGCAGGAGAGTTTGATTGTGAGCTCTATAATTCAACACGCAGTGCAGAGAGACTGTCAGCCACTGTACTCCTGTCCCATCTCAGGCTTGGGGACAGGGTGGTTGTCCTGCAGGGCACAGCCACCTCTCCAGGAAGGGGGAACACACACACACCTTCATGCTCTTAAAAATCTGGCACTCGGTCCCTAAATGTTTGTCTCACCAGGACATGTCAAATGATTTCCTGGGTGGTGTTTCCCTGGGGACAGTTGTTTTAAATAATAATTGATGGGATGGTATGTGGCATCATGTCTTATCAGCAGGCAAGAGCTGAGAGCAGGGGTGGATAAGGAAGTCAGGGCTGAGGATGGCTTCTGTGGAAATCACAAATCTGAGTATGCAAACAGCACCATGTTTAGTAAATACCCAACTGATGGAGTCAAGGCATTTATAGAAGAGGTGGAGGGAGCAGTGGCATGTACATGAGGAGGTGGATGAAAATCTTGACCCAGAATAGAACAATAATGCAAAAACTTATAACCAGCAACCACAAAGGCTCCCAGGGCCTTCTTCTCCCATTGGATTATTTAATTATTCTTTCAGAATCTAATTGTCCCACTTGGAGCTATTCCATAGGATTACTGAACCTCATGCAAACCTAGGTTGGGTGGTAGGTCACTACCTTACACAGCCCTACCACTCAAGGTCCCTTTGGTTCAGAGGGGAGATAAGACTGTCACAGGATGGTGGCTTTACAGCTGAGGTACAGTTATCACAGTTAGTACTGTAAGAACTAATTTACTTATTTTTCTAACTCTGTCAAAGGTGATGGTAGATCTTGGACAGGCACCTTAGAATTTTCTGCGTCAGTTCTGGAGAAAACACTTTGATGTAGTTGGTCAGAAATAGAATTGTGGTGTTAGGATGTGAAAGAAGCTTCAGAGTGATCCTGTTGGCACTGACAACACCTCCTAGGCAAACACCAGAATCCTTTATAAGGTAACTAAGGGAAGGAGAATAGGAGCATCTGCCTGCAATGTGAGTCCTGCTTGATCTGTGCATGGAGATGGAGAGTTTGTGCAGATGGAGAGACTGAGCCCAGGCTCGGAGAATTCATTCCTTTGGTTGCACTTTGGACCAGGCAGAGGCTTACCCTGACATCTGAACTTACAGCAGCCATTTGGCCACTCCACCCAGGGTCCCCAGGACAGCATCACCCCGAGGCTGCCCCAGCCGTGGGACTACTGAGGGATCGCTGCAGGGAGCCCTGCAGAGGTTCTGAGCATTGTCCTCCCCCTCCATGGGGACCGGTGGGTGTGTGACCTGCAATGCTGCTCCTTATTTTGGGGAGTTCATCCTCCAAGACATGGGCATGCATCTCCCTGAGGTCATGCCCCACCTCCCCTCACTGAGTTAGTTCTGAGGTGTTTCATAATTTGCACACAAGGAAAACACACCCTGAGTTTGAGTGCTGCAACTGAACTGAGTTATTTTCAGATCAACAAAGCACCCACATCCTTACCCAGTAAGACCACAATGATCCTGATCATAGAATAAATGGGCAAACATTTGGTTGAGTTAATGAGGAGTGAAATAGCTCTGGTAATAAGGATTGTTGTAAGAGGTCACACCATGGCCATGACATAATCCCACAGCACTGCTCTTGTGTGCCTGGAGGAACATGAACGGCCGCCTTGCCAGTGAAAGCAGGACACCCACACACCTAGGTGAAAGAGAAATTAATTAGGATTAAGTCCCAAATGTGTTTTGTCTTTGGGTGGCAGTCAAAAGGGCTTGTCAAGCAATGCTGAAGGCAAACAAAGAGAAATTGACCATTGCAAGGTCTTCAAACATCTTTTAAAGGAGGATCTTGGAGGATTTGTAGTGGCTGGTGAAGTCCTTGTCGTCCTGAAGAGCAGGCCCAGCAGGCACAGGCAGCAAATTCTGGCAGAGAAAACATGGAAGTGTGAAGTGAATCTGATTCGGAAAGGAAGCGGGAAAGAGAAGGAAGAAAACTGTGGGCAAAGTGCTGACAGTCATGGCAGGGAGGAGCAGAAGAGCTGAAGGAACCAGCTTCCCTGCTCCAACAAAAAGTCACTTTTTGCCCAAAGGCTGCCAAGGAACTGATGTGAGAACCCAAAGGACTTGTATCATAGCAAGAGCCCTGAGTTCCCAGTGAAGCTCCCAGTCCATACCTCCAGCATTTTTTTCAGATTTAGGGAGCCCAGGCATCAGGCCGCGCTGTGCTGGTAGAGCTGCGGGATTTCACAGTGAATCCCACACAGATAATTTGAGTGGCAAGTCAAGTCTGGAGGAAAATGCACCCTAAAAAGGAGAGGCACAAGTAGGTGCTTTGAGATAACAAGCCTGTCCAGGAAGAAACAGCTGTTGCCAACCTTTCCATAAAATGCAAATATTCCTTCTTCCAGAGAGGTGTCAGGAATTATAGTGCTGTGTAAATACTGAGTAAGTGGTTTTGTCACAGCTTCCCATGAACTTGCTCCCCTACCCTCAGAGTAACTGCAGCGATGATGTTGACTCTGACTCCGATAGATATTCCAGGGAATGACTCTGAAAGGGAAAAAAATAAATGCATCAGACTTCATGTGCCTGGGAGAGTAAACACTTTTAGGGAAACTAAATTCAAAAATATATCCATTCATGCAAGGGAAACTAAATTCATAAATATACCTATTCATGCAAGGAGGATAACAAAATAATATTAGAAACACAGGCCACTTTTAGCTGGTTCTGGCAATTTTACATGATAAATCTTGTATATTTTCTATGTTTTCAAGGAAGTCAAACTTGGAAAGCTTTCAGCTACAGAATGTTCTTAGAATGCTCTTCCCTCTGGTGACCTATGAAAGGATCTGAGGGAACAGCTGGAGCTGTGTCAGGGGAGGGTTAGGTTTGATATGAGGAAAGGGTTCTTCGTCAGAGGGTGGTGGGGCACTGAACAGGCTCCCCAGGGAATGGTCACAGCCCCCAGGCTGCCAGAGCTCAGGGAGAGTTTGGACAATGCTCTCAGGCACAGGGTGGGATTGTTGGGGTGTCTGTGCAGGGACAGGACTTGTACTCAATGGTCCTTGTGGGTACCTTAAATGCAGGATATTCCATGATTCCATGATTCAGTGACACTGGAGGGGATAATCTATTTGAGATGTTTGTCAGCTCCATTTGAGCAGAAAACCTCTTGTCCTCAAAACCCATAATCCTTGCAATCTCAATTTTTCCCCCTAATAAGCTATTTCTGCAGCTGAGATAACCACATTCCAACTGTGTCATGTCCAGTGCAAGCCCATAGACCACATTTTACTGAATTTTAGTCAAAGTGCAGGGTGCGGTGTTGTCACCAGCATGGCCTGAGCTGGAGCTGAGGCTGGGGCTGGGATTGGGGTCGGGAATGGAGCTGGAGCTGGAGCTGCACCTGGAGCAGGGGATGGAGCTGGGGCCTGGAGCTGGGGGGTGAGGCTGGAACTGGCCTGGGAGCCAGGGCTGGAGCTGGGGCTGGACCCAGGGCCTGAAACTGGAGCTGGGGCTGCAGCTGGGGCTGGAGCAGGGGCTGAGGCCTGGAATCGGAGCTGGGGCTGGAGCTGGTGCCAGGGGACCTGGGCCCAGAGATGGGCCTGGAACTGGAGCTGGTGCCAGGGCAGGGGCTGAGGCTGCAGCTGGGGCTGGAGCAGAGGCTGAGGCCTGGAATGGGAGCCGGGGCCTGGAGCTGGAGCACCTGAGCCCGGAGATGGGCCCGGAGCTGCAGCTGGGGCTGTGCCCGGCGCTGGGGTCGGGGCCGGGGCCGTGGCCGTGCCCGGGGCCGGCCGTGCCTTGCGGTGCCGGGGGCGGTGCCGGGCCCGCAGCGGGCGGGCGGGGGCCGGAGCGCGGGCGGCCCCCCCAGCAGCGATCGTTGGACCCGGGGCCGCGCCGAGCCGAGCCATGGCGGCGCCGGGGCAGAACGTGGCCGTGGTGGTTCACCGAGCCGGGGAGCTGCGCCTGGTACGGCCGGGAGGAGCCGGGGCCGGGCGCGGGCGGCGGGGCGGGAGCGGGCCCGGGGCACCGGGGCTGTCGGGGCGAGCCGGAACCGGCCCCCAGCCGCCAGCGGCCACGGCAGGGGGAGGCCTGCGGGGCGCGGGGACCCGGCTTCGGGGGCGTCCCACGGCTGGGCCCTCCCGTCCCCTCTTCACGGCGTAGCGGGGAATGACCCGGACAGGGAAAAACAACAACAACAAAAGCCAAAAAACCCAAACAAACAAACAAAAAAAGGTACCAGCCCTCGTGTGCCTGGGAGGTGCGACAGTTTTGCAAGAAAAATCAATTCATAGATGCACTCATTCAAGGAAGTAGAAGGATGTAACAGCATCAGAAGCATGACTTATTTTTATCTGGTTCTGGCAACTTTGCATGTCCTGTTGTGTATATTTTCTGGTTTTCCGATCCTGGAAAGGTTTCAGCTGCAGAATGCACTTAGAGGACACAGGAGGGGATAATCTTTGAGATCTTTGCCAGCTCTGGGTGGAGAACCTTTTATCCCTGAAAGCAAGAACCCCAAAAAAACTTCTGCCCCCGCAATGAGCCGTTCTCGCGGCGGTCGGTGGAGGGTGGTTCTTGCTCCTTCGGGCTATCAGCACCCAGGTGAGCAGCAGGACAGAGGGTTTAGGGGGAGCAGGTGCTGGAGGACCCTCCCGGACAGGGGGGAGCTTTTATTTTGTATGTAAATACTAATATATGTATATATTTGTTGGAGTATTTTAAAGTACTTTTTTTAGTTCTTTAAGCTCATTCTGCTTCTCTGGCTGCTAATGCTCGGCTCTTTCTGGGTGCTGAATCACTATGGCGCTGCTGGAGAGCCGTGTTTTCCAGTTTGGTGAGTGCCAGAGGAGGGAAGGAAGATTTCCACAGGCAGACATTGGCAGGCAGCTTTCTGTACACAGAGTCCTGGCAGGAGAACACTCGGGAACACACAGACTTTGGATACACGCCTTGTTTAGGGGATGATTACCAGGGAAGTGGTTGATTCTTTACCATTCCCGCCCAGCTGAAGCCACACGTGCCAAAGCCTGAGCAGTGCTGTGTAGGTGGCTCCTGGTGGCTGCCAGGCTGCTCCCAGGCACCTCTGACACAATTGTGCTTTCCCTAGTCACATGTAGCCTGACTACCAAAAGAAATCAAAATGGGTTGAGGACTGAGGTGGCTCCTCTGGCTCAATAACACATTTCCAAACCCCTGTGATTTAAGAAAGGTGTCTGAGACTTGTGAAGGTGGACACTGGCTCCATCACATCTGTGTGGCTGGTCTCTAAACTGGCTTAGACCCAGATGTGTGATTTTTCCTTGTATATTAGTACTGCTGGAGACCTTAGAGCTGGTCACCAGTGCCCTCCTGCCTTACTGGCAGCACCTTGTGTAATCCTCCTGGGCTTCCCTGAAGTTTCTTTCCACAGTGTGGATGGTGTTCACTGTATTGACCCACTGGTGGTAGGAGTAGTCTCAGCAGTGAACTCTGAACTTGTTATCTGTTACTGATACCCAAAGCTGGGTGATGCCATCTTCCTGTAATTCCCACACCTTTCTTGATTTTTGGATATATTTCCCATGGGCAGAGTTGCTGTGATCCTTGTGTTGTGTGAAAATCTGTTTGCTTTGTTTTTGTTGACTCTCCTCTTGTCCTTACGTAGTTGCACAGGTTCCTCTTTGCTGCCTGTTATGGATTTGTTGGTTTTATACTTGTACCATGACTTCTCTTTCCATGTCTCCATTCACAGAAAGTATTTGCTGTGTTTACTTTACCAGTCACCGTTTCTGAACTTCTCAGTGAACAACAGACAACAAGCAGAATTTGTGTCTTTGGTGTTCTCCACTGTGGTCACTCATATTTTCTCCAAATGAGGCTGGAGAATTCACTTCCCACCAAGATGTCTAGGTTTTCTGGGCACAGTTGCTAACTGCCAGAAAAAAAAAATAGAGATATATAGTGGTTTTGGGTTTTTTTTTTTGCACACATGCTTTCAGCTAGAGGTTTGCTTTATCTCTCACTGTTCAGTCTGAGATGGTCTATACCTCTGGTGTGTCACCAGATCCTGTGCTTATTGCATTTTCTATAAAAGAGGTTACTTCTAGATTGACCTGTTTTAGAAATAATGCTCTGGGCTCTGTCCTCAGCATAAGAAAACAAACCCCCCACACAGAAAAAATGCAGATACAGGTCTGAACATGGGAAGTTTCAGTCAGTGTGGTCATATGAGAACGTTTCCAGAGTTTTTCTTTCCATGATGGTTAGAATGCTGAAGTACAAAATAGGAGTTGAGGAATATGCTGGGATTTAAACAGTTAAAATGCAGAACAGTGCACCTCACAGTTTGAGCAGCAAGTGAATTTTTAAGGGTTTATTGTTAGCACTATTCTGGGGGGCTTTTCTTAGAGACATAATTCTCAGGGTAGGTATTATATTGTCCTGATGTTGTAAAACCCAGCAAAATTATTCCTTCGGCTTTTGAGGCAGTTGAGGGAGCTCAGGGAAGGCAAAAGCCCTGCAGACCTTTGGGGTTTTGCCCCTATGGGGCACTTTTCTAACTCTGCTTTTGTCATTCATCCCATAAAGAGGTGCCATGGCAATTACAAGAGAGCGTGAATGTATACATTAATAGGTATAAATCATTATGTCTATATTATGTATAAATATTATATGGAAATTGTGTGTTACTGGCACAGGTTGGTGAGGCCTGGCACAGGTTGCTCAGAGAAGCTGTGGCTGCCCCATCCTGGGAAGTGTTCAAGGATGTGGCTTGGAGCAACCTGGTCCAGTGGAAGGTATCCCTGCCCATGGCAGGGTGTAGAATGAGATGAGCTTTAAGTTCCTTTCCAACCTAAACCATTCTGTTATTCTATCATTATCTAGTAAAAAAAATTTGTATGATTTTAAAATAATAATATAAGCCATGCAATATTAAGGCTTTATAGAACTGGCAGTTCAGAATCTTCCTGGTTACAAAAGGGGATTTTTTTTTTGTCAGTCAGTGGGATGGATGAAGGATGCAGCTGAAATTTGGGGCTGCTCCAAGGCAGGGAAATTTAGTATGTGTCTTCTGTCTGGGCTGGGAAAGGGAATTCACTACAAAATAATTTGGAGAATGGATTTACAGGCTGGCAGTGTGCTTACTCCTACAGCTACCTGTGTTATTCCACTGAGCGTGGAAAATGAGGGGAGCTTAGGAGCAGGCTCCATGTGGCACAGCCCTGTCTTATGGGGCAGACAGAACCAAAAGCCTTGTCTGCTTATGGATTTACCTGAGCTTACCAGAACTAAGTTTCCACAGATATTCCCAGGGATATGAACAAGCAGCTAAATGCTTTTTTTTCCTTTTGTCTGTAGGAAAACCGTCCAATCCCTGAACCAGGTCCTGATGGTAGGTATATAGATGACTGATTCTGGCTGCTTTCCTTACTTCTTCCTTTGTTTTCTCATTTTCTTTTGTTGCTCTTTGATAACATAAAATATTTCTGAGGAAGTACAAAATTATCCTAAAAACAAATTGTGTAGCTGAAGCAGATAATGCTGCTTTTTCAGCTGAAAAGAAGAGCTGGAGCAGTCACCGATAAGCCACTTTATCTGGCTTTTTTTGCTTCCTGTTCCATCAGTTTCTGTATGTAACAGTAAATGGCTCTTGGGACATGTCAGATGATGTTATGCAGGACTAAACATTAATAGAATGGGCATATGGGCTGATAGAAATTTGATTCACTAACTCTCTGGGGCTGAAATCATAGCTTTGGGAGAAAGGAAAATTAAATGGACTTTGCTATTTTATTCCTGCTCCAGCAATAATAACATCCCTCTTAAATTGTATTACTTTGTTGACTGTATTTTTATTGACATCAGTTTTTGTCTTACCCTATTTTGAGCCTTTTTGCTTTGTGAATCATTGCATAGTTTTGTATTTCAGCAGGTGGCTCATGAATGTGCCACTCTTCCAATGTGTGCACGCACAATTCTGGTGTGTTGATTGAATGCTGGTAAATTTGGATGTGTCGATACTGGCTTGGCCTTTGCTCTGGGGTCCACGTGCTGTTTTCCAAGTGCCTATGAAGGTCAGTTTTTCTACAAGGAACCTTTCCTCCTTTCCTGGCAGAGGTCCTCCTGCGCATGCATTCTGTTGGGATCTGTGGCTCTGACGTTCACTACTGGCAGCACGGTCGAATCGGGGATTTTGTTGTCAAGGATCCCATGGTGTTGGGACATGAAGCTTCCGGGACTGTCATAAAAGTGGGCTCTGGGGTGACTCATCTGAAACCAGGTATCTGGAACCAAACCCATTGTTTGTTTTCCTCCTAATCAGTTCCAAGAATGTGTCGATAACAGGCTGTGTTTTTTTCTGTCATGTAAATTTATCTGAAGTTCCGAACTCACAGTGTGACCTCCTTCAAGAAGTGTCACTGCTCTGCAGCTAGTCACCCATCTTGGCCACTAGTATGTGATAATCCTTAGGTAGCTTTATCCTGGGATGTGTTGAGCTGGCCTGGCTGTATTTTAATGCAGAGCAGAGTGCATCCTGGTACAAAGTGCCTTTTAAGGAAGCTTGATAAAGTTTCAGAAACCACATCTATAGCTCTTGCCAGCAACCTGCTGTGAGTGTTTCTTCTCTGTGTGTGCTCTTGAAGGAGCAAACGGCCTCCTGCAGTGCAGAGGTCACTGGAGCCACTGCTCCAAGCCCTGTGGTGGGACCTCCTCATGAATATCCTAGAAAATGGACTAAGCAGAGAATTTTGTAAAGTCTGCTGATGACAGCAACTTAGGCAAAGTGGAGAGGATGTGGGAGAGAGACAGCAAGAGTTATAGAGAGACCAGAGAAGTGCCTGGGAGATGCAAGTGGGATTCGGTGCAGGTGAGATTCAACACAGGCAAACACGAAGTGATATCCATGACAGAACAAACAAAACCAGCTTCATGTCTAAAATGCAGTCCTGACCATCACTGCTGAGGCGTGAGACCTTTGGCTCTGACACTGTGCATAGCAGCATTGGCTCCACGGCAGTGAAAATGCAGATTACTGTTGGGATGGGACAGAAACTCAGAGGATGTCAGTGCACATATGGAACTCTGCATGCAGTTCTGGTCTCCTCCTTTCCAATGGGATGTAAAACAAGTGAGAAGGGTTCAGAGGAGGACAAGGAGATAACGATATGTGGAGCAGCATCTCTGACAAATGTCCAAGTCAGGAACTCGAGCTGAGAGCTAGAGAGATAGCTCAAGGGTGTGAGGACTTACGGAGGGCTGGCAGAACAAGTTGCCCATTCTCTGATTGCTCCAGCACCAGAGCAAGGCACAGTGAGTTTCAGCATTCACCTGAGATGTTGCAGACCATGTAGCTTACGTGGTGGAAGGAGAAGTTGTTGAGTGTTACTAAATACAAATAAATCATCTGTGATTTGGTAGGCCTCATCACTGCGTATAAAGTGAGGCTGGGACAGTATTCAGTATGTGCCTGTCCTGTCAGACACCTGTGTTGGCCAGCTCACAGGGGATGCAGTGGCCTAGACGGTTTTTACTTGCATCCTGTTTATCCCCATGTCTGCCTGAAAGCCTGTTGGTGGAGAGCTTTGCTCAGAGGTTTGACTCTGATTCCTCTGCCAAATAAATGTGAGGCTTAGTGTCCCTTGTGTACTTGCAAGTTGTACTATGCTCATGCTGTTTTCTCTAGTCCATCCTGCTTTGTGACTGCAATTAAATAACAGCTCTTTGTCCTGCAGCATGTGTCCTTCCAGTACCCTGAACTACTCTGTTGTAGCACCAAGCTGTCTCTGTTCCCAGATAAATCCTGCCAGGCTCCTGGGTGTTCTGCACCTTAAGCTTCCTTCGCTGTGAGGGTGGGGAGGCCCTGGCACAGATGGCCCAGAGAAGCTGTGGCTGCCCCATCCCTGGAAGTGTTCAATGCTGGGTTGGACGGGTTAGAAACATCCTGGGATAGTGGAAGGTGTCCCTGCCCATGGCAGGGAGTGGAACAAACTGAGTTTTAAAGTCCCTTCCAAGACAAATACTGCCTTGATTCTATGATTCTCAAGGGACAGCCCTTTCCAGCTGGAAACATGGTGACTAGCTTGAGCTCACCTGCTCCATCCTCAGTATTTCCTCTTCAACAGATTCAGCAAAATATCTGGTCACAGTGTGATTGCGTGGGGCCTGCCCCTTCATTGGCTGCCAGGCAGCTGGAGGAAGGTGTGTGTGGGGCTGAGCTTCCATCTGTGCCCGTGCCTCTGAAACACCATCTCTTTCCAAGTACCTGGGAAGATCTTGGTAATGAGGCTGCTGTGCAGGGAGCGTTGGGAACCAGCCTGGTTTGTGTAGCAAGAGTTTCCTCATGTCCCTCCTGCCTTTATGGTGCTGGTGTTTCTGTGGCTTTTGGTGCTACTCCTGCTTGTGTGCCACCCTGTCCCTGACCCACTCCATCTGCTCTCCTCCTGGCAGGTGACCGTGTGGCCATCGAGCCGGGTGTCCCAAGGGAGATGGATGAGTTCTGCAAAAGTGGGCGCTACAACCTGTCCCCAACCATCTTCTTCTGCGCGACACCCCCCGACGACGGGAACCTGTGCCGCTACTACAAGCACAGTGCAAGCTACTGCTACAAGTCAGTCCCTCCACAGAGAAATAAACACTCCCTGGGGGGAGATTAGCTGCAGCAATCACCTCTTGGCCCTTTGGAAAACTCTTTATGCGATCCCAACAGGTTTTATTGCTTTCTGGTCCATAAATAACATGCCTAAGCTTGGATGGCAGCCACTTTGCAAAGGGTTTGTCAGGCAGACAGTTTATCCCCTCAGGTGCCAGACATAAACATTTCTTGCATGTCTCCTGGGATGTTACCACTGGTTTACCCTTTAATTATTTTCCTTTTCCCATTTGCTCCCTGCTCTTGGTTTCTCTCCCATCTCTTTTCATATCCTTGCCTTCCTAGGCCAGTGCCTGAAGGTCTTTTTCTGGTTCTTTGAGCTGAGTTTTGCTGCTGCTTTTCAGGAAACACCAAGGTGACTGCTGTCATCTCACTCTGTCATTTGAAACAGAGTCATCCCACTTTGAGCAGAGCAGGAACAGAAAGCAGTAGTCCTGCTGAGCTGTTTGTTCATGTGTTTTTCTGAGTGTCTCCACGAAGCTACCAGTATTACAACATATCTGTTTTTATGTCCAGTTCAGCAAACTTAAATATGTTATTAATCGTGGCAGCACTAGCACATAGGCTTAGAAACAAATCTGTGCTTAAACACTCTGGCAAATCATAGAATCCCAAAAGAGTTTGGTTTGGAAGGCACCTTAAGGCTCTTCCCACTCCACCCCCTACCGTGGGCAGGGATACCTTCCATTAAGGCAGATTGCTCCAAGCCCCATTCAGCCTGACCTTGAACACTTCCAGGGATGGGGCAGCCACAGCTTCTCTGGGCAACCTGTGCCAGGACCTCAAATACTCCAAAGACCTGTAAAAACTTGTATGACATTATACCCATTTAAGTACCTTTAACAAGGAGTTAAAAATAGCCCAAGTAGTGTCCCCCTGAGGCAGCTCTACCTGTGGAGCTTTTTTTTTTTAAGTGTGTATGGAGCTGGTACTTCCATGAACAGGAACATCCTTGGGATTGATCTTTGGTGTCTGCACAGAAAGTGTTCAAGATCGTGTGAGCTGGAAGGAGGCACTTGACTGCTCTTCTCCTGAGAGTCCTCAGGCAGGAAGCTTTCAAAGCAGATACCAAGCAGCTGCTGTCAGGATGAGGTGCTGGTCTGGATGGGATTAGCATCTCATTGTCCAGACCCACTGTCATCCATTTCCTGTGTATCAAAATAACATTTTCTGACTACATCACAAGTTTTTGCTTGAGAGGAAGTGGTTGGTTTGTTGCTGGCTTCTTCTAGTCTTTTACATTTTCCCTCCAATTTGAGCAAATATTACTTTGGCTTTTTTTTTTTTGTTTAAGTTTTGGGATGCAATGGCTGGACCTGGTGCTCCCAGTTTCAGATCAGCAGTGCTGTGGCTGGCTCATGTAGAGCAGATTGCCTGGCATGCAGCCAATCTGCCAGAACAGATTTGCTAAGAACAGATGATGGCTGAGCTCAGTAAGCTTTCACACATTTGGGCAGTTGTGTGTCCTTCTCGTGGACAGACTCTGTGTTGTATTCTCCGAGTAACTTGATGGAGGTGGGATCATGCTGTGAAGCTGCCCTCCCCATTGACAGGGCAGTGCCCAAACCTAGCAGTAGCAAACATGATGCCAGGCTCTGTGACAACAGAACTCTTGGAGTCAGGCCTTTAAAGCCTCTTGGAAATAAGGTATATGCAGATATCTCACAGCTGTCTTCCCACAGCCATCATTTCCATTTCTTTGGCTTCACATTGGCGTGGCTAAGATCTGACCTTTAGCTTCCCAGTGCTGTCACTGTCCCTGCTGACCCTCCTGGCAGGCACAGCTTCCAGTGCAATGTGAGAAACCACAGTAGTGGTTTGCTGATGGGCAGTTTTGAGGCTGAGATTTATTTCTTTCAGCAGTTCAGAAGGGTTTCACTTCCTCTCTTTTTTTCTGTCACTTACGTTGTCTGTATTACAGGGCTGTTTTTGTCCAAAAGGTGTTTGATACTCCCTGCACATGTTGTCCCTGACTACTGGGAGGATGCATACTGGGACTAGTCCACTTGTTAAAACATTGGTGCATCAGGGAAGGTGATCCTGGTTGTTACAGGGAGATCTGGCTGCCTTTCCTGGTGGCCTCACCTTTGGCAGCAAGATGTTTTCTAAAAGCTAATTCAACCCTGGTGAGGGCTCTCGGAGCTCACTGGTGGGTGAGCCATAGGGTGGTACATATGCAACTGGGGGGTTTATTCTAAAGGAAATGAGTGGCAAAGGAATCCTTGTTGACTCACCAGGTACTGAAGAGTTGATGTGGGGAAGTTTGTGGGTCCCTGGGTGTGGTGCTCGGGTAAAACCTCACTGAAAAATGCTTCAGGTGCACTTGATGCTGCTTCAGAGGAGGGAAAAAATCAATGGAGTCTCTTGAAGTGTATTCCAGCATATTTCTCTGACCACAGGTGTCAGTGTGTTTTGCCACTGTGTTTTACACCCATGTTTGGCTTTTGAGTCTCATGGCTTTGCCCATCACCATCATGAGCTATATTGGTGACTGTTCCTTGTGTCCCATTCTTGCAGGCTTCCAGATAATGTCACCTTTGAGGAAGGAGCCCTTATCGAGCCACTCTCGGTGGGAATCCATGCCTGCAAACGAGCAGGAGTCAGTCTGGGAAGCAAAGTCTTTGTGTCTGGCTCTGGTACAGTGCTTACAGTCAGTCCTTGTGTTCCATGCCTGCTGGGAGGGGATGGGCAGGCTCAGACTCTGATCTGGGCTCTGCTGGAAGGGATGAAGGGGACCTTGGGGCTGCCAAAGCCTCCTTTGGCCAGGAACAGGCTGAGCTGTGGGCATGTCCAGGGGTGAGGCTGACGCTGCCTGTCAGTGGTACATGTTCTCCTTCTCCCCTTTGTACCCAGGACCAATCGGCCTCGTTAATGTGATTGTTGCTAAGATGATGGGTGCAGCAGTCGTGGTAGTTACAGGTAAGTCCTTTTAGCCCTTTCAGAGTGTGCCTGTTTCCCACCATACAGAATCACAAAATCATTAAGGTTGGAAAAAACCACTTAGATCATCCAGTCCAACCATTAACCCAGCACTGCCAAGCCCAACCATATCCATATAAGTGCCTCATCCGCATGTTTTTTTAACAGTTCCAGAAATTGTGATTTTACCACTTCCCTGGACAGCCTGTTCCTGTACCTCATCACCCTTTCAGAGTGGTTTGATCTTCGCAGTTTTTTTTTTTACCTCTGGTAGTGCTGGATAATAGCCCAGGCAGCTTTTGCCCGCTGTTTTCTGTGTGCAGCCACACTGTGCTTCTCCACTGGTCTTTTTCTGTCCTGTCTGCTCATGCTGGGGGTTTCATTTTTTATTGGTTATCCATAGTGACTGAAATGGCCTTTTCAGGGTTTCTGCATTTCAGAAATGGGTGTTCCTTGCATAACTGTGTCCTGGACATTTCTGGTTGAGCTGCTGCTTGGAGGAATGTCTTTGTCCAGCTGTGTCAGGAAAACCTCTGAGGAAGGAGATTCCATCCATCTCCTATCTGGAGATACCTTCTCCACGCTTGCATCTCTTTCTTTCTCTTGCTTTTTTTAGGGTCCACTCACAAACTGTCATTTATAGAGATTCCCCCTTTATGGAAGAATTGAAATGAGTCTTTATCACCTTTGCAGCTGCCCTTCAAGTTGTTGAGCCAGCCATTCCATCCCCACTTTTTTTGCCATGCTGACCTAGCCCAGCTCCTCCTAGCTCTCATCTAAGGTTCAGGCCCTCTCTCTCTGTAGCTTGCCCAGAAGGATGGAGAGCTGGAGTAACCTCAGGATGTTCTCTGGTTGAAATTTCCACCTGGGGGTTGAACAGGTCTGGAAATAGTGTTTCCAGCTCCCACAGAGTCTTCAGTCTTTCTGAGTGCTGATGGCCAGGAGGAGCAGTTAAGAGATGCCACTGGAACATTGAGCACAGACTGCTGCAGTTTTTATGACAAAGGTGTAAAGGATCTTGGCCTTTCAGAAGGCTGTTACCTCCCATACTTTGAGCCAGGTGTATTTTTGACCTTTCCATTACTATGTTACTTGACCCACTTTGGGCTAAGAGATAAAATTCAGGTCCCACCCTCTTGCCTTCACAGAAACATCCTTCAGTAGGAGCTCAGGTCAAACACAAAACACAAGGCCTTCTCCTCCCTTAATCCTTTTCCTATTGAGTCGAGGGCATTTTTAGCTGTGCTGGCCTCACCCTACAGGTGTGTGTACTTGATGGATATGATCAGTCCACACCTCAGATTTTGTGAAGTACTGTCATTTGAGGATGATGTTTGCTGTAGCAGGAAAAACAGCTCTGCCTCCTGAATCACGTATGAGGAACCTTTTGCCCAGCCAGGCTGGTGCAGGGGCTGGGGGTGGCCCATTCCCTGGGTAGGGAAGGTTTGGTGAGTGGGGTTGGTGAGACTGAGGCAGCTGGCTCAGCCTGCCCCTCATTCCTGCTCCAACCTGGGTGTGTCTTCCCCCTAGTACCAGGAGCTGCTCCTGATGGGAACCTTGGCAGGCTGAGCTGGCTGTCACGTGCCACAGGAGGTTCCTGGTGCTTGGTTTGTAGGATCAACAAGCTGGGATACATGGAATTACCCTTTCTTATCTTTATGTGCTAGCCTAGGTTCTGATTCTGACTCGTGGATGTCTGTTCTACACAAAAGAGGTTTGGCTGAGGTTCTCAAACCAGGAAGGTGCTATCCCAAGTCCAATATTTGAGCATGACATGAGGCGAGGAATGGGTTTGGTTTGGCTTGTGCTGCTGGAGTTTTTGCTGCCTGTCTCAAGGAACTGCTTTTTGTTTTGGCTTTAGGAGCCAACACCTGTGAGGTGCCTGTCTGCCCACAGAGGCCCTCTTGTACTTTGCTACCAGATTATCTGAATTCATTCCCCGGGGTTTTTATCATGTGTCTGTGAGGAGCTTTGTCTGTGCAACACTTGTGGCTTTAAAAGTTTGTGTTTGTTTTGACAAGTTTCTCACAGGTATAGAAATATTTAGAAAAGCTTTTTTTGTGAGAACTCACCTCCTAAAACTTCTGCCTTTGGCTCACCTAGAGTGTTTTATATATTTAATGGACTCCAGTTTGGTGAGAAGATAAATTTGTTTCATGGGTCCTCATCTACTCTTCCAAAAGGTCTGTGTCTCTCTCCACTTCTGAGTAGGTGTGATTGATATTTATGGGCAACCTTCTCCTGTCCTTCTGCTTTGCTGATGCTCTGAAAAGCTGCTTTTCTCCTCGGGTGCATGTAAAAGATCAGCCTTCCTCCCCAGTAAGTGAAGGGGCAGTTTAGGTGTTCATGTTGGGCTGTCTTGCATTGCAATGTCTGTCACTGAAGGTGCAGTTAATAATTCCTACTTAAGGGAAATTATTCTCGTTGTTCTATCTGAATCTGAAGTTCTGGGTGTTAACGCCTCCAGAAGCCCTGGAATTCAAGGTCAGGGGAGGCGAGTAACTCACCTTCTGTGAGCTCAACTCCTTTCAGAAATATGAACAAAGAAAATCTGTGAATAATCAAGAGAATTTATTTGCTTGTTAAGTTGGCTCACAAACCATCATGACAAGCTTAAGGGTAATTTGATAACTTTGCTGGAAGCAAACCAGACTTTAATTAGCTGCAGGGTCTGGGAAGTGAAAACAAACTTCTGACTAGAGGCAGGATGCAAGCCATTAATTGTCTAATTGACCAGTTTCTCAAGAACTGTGTGGATTTAAAGTGCAAAGGATTTGATCCTTCCCAAGACTCACAAGTGTCTGGAGCTCTGAACAATGCAGTGAACTGCAGATCTGTCTGCTTCACCAAGTGCTTCCTGGTGATTCAGGTGTACTGAGATGTTATTGCAGCCCTAGCCAGGGCTGGCAGTGTTGCTGCTGCATTCCGTGTGCTACTTAAAGCCAGGGCTTCCTTCCTGAGCAGGTCAGCAAACCAGAGGCCAGCTACAGGGAAGATGTGGGATTTTTTGCTGCCTGGGAGTGATTTTGTGGCCACTTTGAAATGCACTAGCTGCCTTGTTACTCTAGGACACTGCCTGTGGGATATTTCTGCTAGAGAGAAAGTATAAAATATGTAAAATATAGACTAGAACATCTCTAGTATTTTATCTATTTATATATTATACATGTATAATATTTTTATATATATTTATAATTTAAAATACATGTAGTGACTCAGGATATGTTAAAAATGGTAGAATCCAGAATCTGTGTTTACTGTGAACTGGTATTGTGAGACCAAACTTCACAGAGAATTTAGTCATTACTTGAGAGGACTGTTGAATCCGTGTGGTCTCCTTGCCATAGTGAGATTTGGGAGACATCAATCATGCTGGGCAAAAGTGTTTCATGGCACTTGAAGTGCCTCAAAAAGCTCCTGGCCTTGCAGTTGGTGCATGGGAGGTCTCTGAGTGCAGCTCAGCTGGGGTCAAGCATGACCCCACACATGGCCTGGAGCCCAATGCTCAAAGCTTGGGAGGGACAGAGGTGACTCCTGCAGCTGCAGGAATGGGCCCATTTTGGGGGCTTCCAGGGTGATGCTGCCCTTTCTTTTCAGCCTTGATTTTTCCTCTTTTGTCTGTATTTTATTACCCTTTGTTACCCCTTCTTGAAATACCCTGCACAGCTCTCCTGGGTGCTCAGCTTGGTAGGTGTGCCCACACTTGTCATCCCGAGCCTTGCAGATGCCTGTGGGGGCATGTCCATCATCTGGCCTGCCAGTGAGTGCCTGTCCATCCCCTGCCCTGCCAGTGAGTGCCATCATTTTTGCTGTGGGACGGGTAGGGAGAGCCTCTGGCTCACTCCCAGGACTGTGGCTGAGTCAGAGCGCTCATGTTGGAGAACTGGCCTTCTCATGTTGGAGAACTGGCCTCCTCCTCTTTCCCTTGATATTTTCACCCCACCCCATCTCTGACTTCTCTGAAGATTGTGCCCAGGTGAGAAGCCTGCCTCTTTGCAGTGTATGCCCCTACCACAGGCATCATTTTCTGAGTCTTCAAGCCCAGAACCTCTGGGAGGAGACCACCCCTCAATTTTGGGTCTGGGAAATCTTGTCTGTTACATCTTTTCCAGTGCCAGCATGCAGACTCCTGTAGATGACTGCTTTAGTGTAAGGAAAATAAGTGATTCCTTGCAGGGAAATCCCACGCTTCTCCTCAGCTGTCCATGTCCTTATCTCCAGAGTTACCTGGTTACTAGTGGCACCTGTAAAGGAATAGGTGGCTTTCCTCCAGGGGATGTGAGATGCCCCAGCAGGACAGCTTGGTTGGTGGTACAAACCCCCTGTGGATCTTTAGGTGATACTTACAGCCCTGTCAAGATACCTCAGAACAGAGTACAGGAGTACAGCCATGCCCTCACAGATATTTATCATCACCAGCTTTGTTGCTCCATGTTAATGGCGTGTCTCAGGTCCACCTTATTACCAGATCCACTCCCTTTTTCTTTATGGGCTTGCCTGCTCATTCATCTGTGACAGAAACTGTCTGAGAGATGCACAGCAGCCTCCAGAGCTGCTACAAGGAGGTAAAGAGCAGGACAGGTCTGTGACAGTTCAGACATGCTGTTTACAACTAATGCATTCTGCAGTTTGCTCAGCTGAAGGCACCTGTTGAGGGTTCCTTGAGGAAGCCCTTGGAGAGCTCATGGTCTGTTCTCATTGTTAGAAGTTGTTACACTTCTGACAGTAGAATTCTCTACTGTTAGAAGTGAAATGGCCACATTAATGATCTGCTGAGCCTGTTTTCTCCTGTTGGAAAGATTTCTTGGTGCTGTCCATAGCCATGTCTATTCTCTTGATGCACTCTCAGTGTTCTGGCAGTATCAAAGAGAAACTGCCCATGGCAGGGAATGCAAATTCAAAGTGGAGTGGAGCTTTGAAGTCACTTCCAACTCAAACGATTCCAGGATTTTATGATCATTCTCTGCCTGCCAAGAAGGGGTGAATCCTCACCTCTTCCGGTTTGCACTGTCCTCTGCACGCATGTAGTGAGCAGATGCCAGGTTCAGTTTCTTCCCCCTCTTTCACAGTATACACCAGTTCTTGACTTGGTTTATTTTCCACAGACTTATCTGCCTCTCGCCTGCAAAAAGCCAAGGAGGTGGGGGCAGATTTCACCATTCAGGTGAAGAACGAGACCCCGCAGGAGGTGGCCTCCAAAGTGGAAAGTGTGCTTGGCTGCATGCCTGAGATAACTGTGGAGTGCACAGGAGTGCAAGCCTGTATCCAGGCTGGAATTTATGTGAGTACCACTTGTTCCAAAGGCAGACCAGTGATGGTGGTGTTCTGGTTTTTTTTCTGGGATGGTTCAGTGAATGAGCTATTTCACTTGCACAGTGGTTAATTTAAGTGGCTTTGGTGTGGGGAGAGAAGCTGCTCCTTAGATAGTAAACTAAGAGAGATAATTAAAGTGTTAACATCAGCGTGGGGATAATTGATTTGATGCTTGGGTGCTTAACCACTTACCAAGGAGACTCCAGTAAGATCCCCAAGCCCAGGGAGTAGGACAGCAGCTTCCACTGAAGTTATGTCCAAATAAGAAGAGTAATCAAGAAAATTAATTCCAGAAGGAATGAAAGAAGCAATTAAGAAAGGGATGTTTTGCTAAAACAGGAGGATGGGGGAAAATTACTGTGTAATTTCACAGTGAAAGGACAGGAGGGGAATGCAAAAAGAGAAATTCGAGTAGAGCATCAGGCCCTTAGTTTTAAGTCTCTCCCACTGAAGTCCCAAAGTACTTTTTGTAGTCCCAAATGCCAGCCATTTTTCAGAATGGGGTTTTCAGAATCGGAATTTTGGATTCCTATCAAAATCCTTCAGATATTTTCAAAAGATTGCATTTTTCACTTTGACTACCACATGTTTCACTCTTACAGACTCTGACAGCATCCTGCCTCTCCCTGGCTTCTCTGCTGTGCCCCAAGCAGTCCATTGCAGCCATAAAGGGTGGCTTTGTTTTTGACAGACCCTGCACAGGCTCCTGCAGCTGTGCTCTGCAAAATGTAACCTGTTTGTATCTTTGCTCTCTAGGCCACTCGTTCTGGTGGGATCTTGGTTCTGGTGGGGCTGGGGCCTGAGATGGTGACGGTGCCCATCGTGAATGCTGCCGTGCGGGAAGTGGATATCCGTGGGATATTCCGCTACTGCAACACGTGAGTCTCATGCTGATTGTGTCTCCAAGTTAAAATTCTTCAGAGCTCTACTTTCTTGCTAATGGAGTAAGTCTCTTTTCTTAATCTGTAGCTCTCCAGGAAGGATTTATGGGATGTTGTCACACTCCTTAAAATGAGAAGTGTTATCAAGTAGGCAGTTTGGGAACTAGATTAACTGCTGCATCCCTTTTCTCTCCTATCCCTGTTGCTCTAATTTGGCCCATTCATGGTTAGAATTGATGATCTTGGAGGCCTTTTCCAATCTCAGTGTTTCTGTGATTCTAAACAGAGTGGCAACACAACCCCTGTGAGGAACTCTGTGCCAGAGAAAAGGCTGGAAGCTGACTGAGGCTTTTCCTTTAATCTCCCTGAGACCATGAGTTTGAGCTCCACCATGGTCAGTGTGCAGGCAAGAGGCCAAGCAAGAGGAGAGTGGAGCATGGCAGTTTTGGTTTTCATTCAGGGCTTCCAAAGTAGTAGTTTCCTGTGATTTTCACTTGCTTCCTGTGATTTTGCTTACTCTCTCAACTGTCTATGCAGCACTGCCTGTCTTCTCAGAGCTCAGCAGCCCAGAGCAGCTGGCTTCTTCCGTCTCCCGTACCAGACGCCAAAAGGTTCTTTGTAGGCAAAACTTCCCTGGGCTAGGGAAATAACTGTGACAATCCAGGCTGCTCCATGCTCTTTTTTTGGACTCCACACTAGTGGCTGCTCTCATCCCCTGCTCTCTGCTTCCCTTGCAGGTGGCCTGTGGCCATCGCTCTTCTCGCATCCAAGCGGATCAACGTCAAGCCCTTGGTTACTCACCGTTTTCCCCTGGAGAAGGCTCTGGAGGCCTTTGAGACCACCAAGAGGGGTGAGGGGGTCAAAGTCATGCTGAAGTGTGACCCCACTGATCAGAGCCCCTGAGCTGTCCCAGTACCCGGCCCTCATCCCTGCTGCTTGTAACTAGAAAATCACATGTAATGAGGATGAGTGGTACTGGAAGACACCATTAGAGCATTAACAGGTAATTACAAATGGACAACCAATAGTTTGAATCAAAATGCTGAATTAGAGATGATGGGTTGCACAGTTGGTGGCTCTTCTTCACAGACCACACATGCAGGAGAGCCTGGCCAGGTTCCTCTGTGCCAGGGAGGGTATCACTGGCATGTGGCACAGTAAGGGTGGAGCTGCTGGCACTCCCCCTTCCCATCCTCCACTGCCCTGGCTGCAGCATTTCCTGCGTGGCAATCCCTGGATGCAAAATAGTCCTAGGTGAATGTCCCCCCTTCCCTCGTGGGTGCTCAGGGACTGTACAGCCTGTGGAACAAAGCCTGGCCCTCCCCACTCCATTGGAAGCACTGGCACATTCAGGTCATTCTCTCCATGCTCTTCTCAAAGTTCAGAAACTGGGTTTTGGGGAAACTTGGAGGCCAGCTGGGACCATGTCTGCCGTGTCACCCCCACAACAGCTCCTCGTGGGACCACTGCAGGCAGGGAAATTGGGACTGCTGGGAGCTCTGTCCTTATGTGCCTCCCATGAAGGGGCTGTTGGGGGGCACAGCTGCTTTTGACATGAGAAGGAGCATAGATGAGACATAACGGGAAAGCATCACTCAAAGGTTTTACCACTGCAATCAAATCATAATTCTTTGGGAATACAAAGCCTTCCTGCTGAGTTTGTGAGCCACAAACAAGGTACTAACAAGGTAGAAAAAAATCTAATATTTGATTACAGTCATGTTGATTTTAGTACTGAGAGATCAGTTCCTTCCTTGGTACTGAATTTTCCTCAATAAATTCTGGCTGCATGAGACCTTCCAGATGTGTCCCTTGAAGTGTGGGGTGGTGGGTTGAAGGGGCTTACATGGGATTGTGCAGACCTAAGCCTCTCCAGGATGCAGGCTGAGCTCAGTTTCGGCAGGACTGTGAAACCTCAAACGACCCAACCACTTGCAAATGAAACCTCATGTTTATTCCAGATGTGGCCAAATTAATCCTGGCAGAGATGGAAGGCTCCAAGTCCATGCTGAATTTTACAGGGATGAGACATAACCCAGGGGAACTTTCTGTAATGGGAAGAAGTGGTCAAAATATGTGCCCAGCACATTGCCATGCTGGGAGGAACTCCATTGGCATGGCTGGAGATTCACTGGCCATCCCAACTCCTGTCCTGTGGGGATCCCCATTGGCATGGCTGGAAGACCAGTGGCCATTGCAAGATTGTTCTTACTGGGAAATGGAAACTTGCTGTCTGTAGTCTTAGGGGGCTGTTTAGCATCCCAGGGTCTGGAGTTATTCTCACAGCTCAGCCTGGTTGGGCTCCTTGTCTGATCTGCTCCTTTATCAGGTCTTGCTGCGGGCACTGACACTACAGGGGCATTGCTGGGGGCAATAGGTCTGGTGGACATAATCAGTGGGGCTGTGCTGTGCCCCCACCCGCAACTCCATGCATTTCACCAGTGCAGGGGATACTCTCTCCAACTTGGCCTATTTTCCAGTGGTCTGGAGTTAATGCTCTGTGCCAGGAACAAGGCCAGCTCTATGCCACAAGTATTACAAGTCTCCAGGTGACCAAGACCCAATTACAGGAGGTAAGAAAGTATTTTAAGACTTCAATCAGTTTTATTTGAGCTCAACCACAGCCTGCAAAAGTAGCAGTGGTGCAAAGCCAGGCATTATTTAAACAAGTACAACTGATTCCTGATTGAAGGAGAAGAAGCCAATGCAAAGACAACTAAGGCCTTATGCAAACCCAGGAAGAGAGTTAACAAGCAGGCACTGAAGAGTATGTGAGGAGAGCTGTTTCGAGAAGAGGGTTAGCAGGAAGCTTGCTGGCTCCTCACCCCATCTGTTCACCACATGGGTCTTGGAACAAAGTGCTGTGAATTCAGGTTGTGCAGACACCAAGCTGCTCCCCGAAGCTGGTCAGAGACATTCCCTGAGTCCCCCAGCAGAGCAGAAGCTCTGTCTTGTGCGTTTAAGGGGGCATAGCTGGGTTTAACTCAAACTGGGTTTTCTGGACTGGGACACACTAGCATGACCCTGGGCATGGGGCTGCAGGGATGTATGGATGGTAGCAGGGCTCAGGGGTTCACAATGGGGCCTTGTAGGGCA
Organism: Chloebia gouldiae; assembly: GCA_003676055.1. NCBI lineage: Eukaryota > Metazoa > Chordata > Aves > Passeriformes > Passeridae > Chloebia > Chloebia gouldiae. Next base: position 1,264,251 of record QUSF01000015.1, read on the forward strand.
GTGCTGGGATGTCAAAGCTTTACTAGCACACCAGTTTCTGCTTTGTGGGTCCCAGTATCCCTACACTCTGCTGTGGATGGTTTGCACCCAGGGAGGGTGCTAGGAGCCTGGGACAGTGGCCACTGGAAGTATTGCTGCTAGGTGCTGGGGTGAAAAAATGCAGCTGTAGCCAGAGGGTGGAACAGTGTGGGGTAGGGTCAGAAATTCTCATAGTGATGTGCAAAGTAGGTCTGGTCCTTCTTGTTCATCTGCCGGCAAGCCTGCTCCACACTCTTGGTCATCCCGGGTGGGCCACAGCTGAACACCCCAATCTTCTGCACCTGGGGAAGGAGGGAGCAAAAGGGGTCAGACTGCAGCACCAGTTCTCCCCACAGTCCAGCCCCCCTTGCTCTCTGATAGCTTTGGGCATGGATGCTGGCTGAGCAGTCTATTTCAGCCTCCCCCAGGCTTTTGGGAAGGTTGTCACATTCCCATGGAGATGCCAGGGCCATGGAGGAAGGATGGGAACCCCTCAGCTCAGGTCAGTGGTTGCAGCCAAGGTCCTGCAATAGCAGGGGTTGTTTGGTGGGTATGGGGCATTGCTGACTCCTGCAGCTCAGCCTGGTTCCAGAGGGAAAACAGGATTCATTCCCCTTCCGCTCTGTTCTTGGTGCAGATGCCACTGAGGTCCCCAGGACCTTGGGGACAGGTTGGGACCAGTCCTCCACAATGGCCAGTGGTTGCACCTCCTCCTGTCCCCAGGCAGACACTGACCTCAGGGTGCACCTCCTGCAGCGAGCTGAAAAAGGGTACGAAGGGAGGGCGCCCAAAGTGGGTGATGGAGCGCAGCCCCGTGAACAGGCTCTTGTTCAGCACCTTCTGGAAGTGCCGCTCACAGATGTACTGAAAGAGAGATTGGTGCACGTCAGATGGCCCAGCACAGCTCAGCATGGCCCTGCAGAGCCTGGCATGGCATGGCCTGGCATCCTCCCCCTTGGATGTCCAGGCTCACCAGCATGGTGGTGCGCAGATCAAACTTCTCAGCCAGCTGTGTGATGTAGATGTGCACAGAGACCAAGCTGTTCTTGTCTGATTCTTCCACCTCGCGGATGATGTCAGTCAGCCACTCAAACTGCCGCTGCGTGCGCGTCACCCAGATGAAGTAGATCTGTGGCACATTGGAATGAGGCCCAGAGTGGGACCAACATCCTTATGAACGTCTATGGACTCCACAGAGGATTTTACCCCAAACACACCAGCAACAGCAGGAAGCATCTCAGAATCACAAATCAATTAGGTTGGAAAAGATCTCTGGGATCAAGTCCAACCTCTCAGGAGGCCTTGTCTTTCAGACACTCTTACCTTCTTACACAGCAGCTTGGAGTTTATGGATGACTTGAAGACCAGGTCCTTGAGAATGGATGCAAAGGGTGTCACCCCGATGCCTCCTCCCACCAACACCGACACCTCAAACTTGTTCCACTCCTGGTGGCCCTCTCCAAAGGGCCCATCCAGGTAGAGCTGGAAGGGAGTCAGCTGTTAGCAGAAGTCTCTGCTTGCCCAGGTCTTGGAAGCCCTCAGGGTTGGAGAAGTGCCTCACGCTTGGCACAACCCATTGCCAAAGTGCTCTTGGGCTCAGATGTCCCCATGGATGACGTCCTGTGCAGGGCTCACCTTGGGCAGTGTGCCAAGCAGGGCCAGGTTCTTGGGAGAGTAGAGTTCCCGCAGACGGGTGGTCCAGGGCCCAACGGCGCGGATGTGCAGGCTCAGTGTGTCGTCGTGCGGGGCCGAGGTCAGTGTGAAGGGGTGGTACTCAGTGGTGCCCAGGCCCACGCAGGCGATGCGCACCCACTGCCCGGACTTGTAGTCAAAGTCCAGTGGCCGCTGGAACTGCAGGTGTGTGACACCTGTGGGGAGATGGGAGCGGGCTCCGTTAAGTTGGAGATGTTGAGGAGTTGATGTTCCTGCATCGCTGCAGCCCCTGATGCTCTTGCAGGGAGCCTGGTGCTGTGTGGCCAGGTATGATGTGGTACCTGAGGGCAGGAGCTCGGCTTTCACCACACTGATCTCCACCTTCTTCCTGCTCAGGCTGTACAGCTTGTCCGCACTGTAGATGAGAGCTGGGATGATGAAGTAGATGTAGAAACGGGGCTGCTGGATCAGTGCATAGCTGCCATGGATGATGACCTGGACAGGGAGCAGAACCTTTAGCAAGGCAAGTCATCACCCCAGGGATGATTTGGTGGCAGCTCAACAGCAGTGAGGAGCCAGGACTTGGGCTACCATCTCCCTTGGGACTACCCCAAGCTATTCCATCTCATCAGCTGCACTGACTTCACCTACAGGCTTGCAATGCATCAGCACCATCCCTCCCTTCCAGCCCAAATCCTTTACCAGGATGTAGAGCAGCATGTAGAGGTGGTGAGTGATCCAAAAGCCCTGAAAGCTGACGCGCCGGAAGTGGCGTGTGGCAAACACGTACATCACAGCAAGGACCACGAGCAGCAGCACTCCTGTCATGCCTGTGAGAGGAAGAGTTGAGAGGCCCTGTGGGGGACACCAGGGCAGCCCCACAGGGGCTCTGACTGGACTGAGCAGAGGGCTGCCCATCCTGGACACAGGTGTGCAGGTCTGTCTGCTAGGTGTTCTCACCTGGAATAGTCTGGAAGAACCACCAGTAATACTTCTGTGGGAGCTGTGACCTGGAGAAGGACAAGAGATTGCACCATAGAATGAACTAATGGTTTCCATTTTCATTTCTGTCCATGCCCATGACACCCTGTCTGGACTCTGCTTCAACTTCCACCTACCCATCATTTGTAAAGACCGTGGAGAAAAGGCAGGACAGCACACTGAGAGGTGTGACTGAGAAAATGTAGACGTTCACTACATGACCTGCAGTGTGGAGCACTGTAAGAGACAAAAATACAGAGAAAGAAGTGTCGCTTGATGTGGATGGAGATGTGTCAAACTCTGCTGATGTTCCCAGGGACCTGGAGAATCCACCTCTTCTATAGTGCAGGGCATCTGTGTCTCTGCAAGGTCTTTAAGCTTCTCTCTGGTCCTGCCATTGTGTGATAGGCTGGTCTTCTGCTTGTGGGTGGCAAACCCCCAGCAGCCCACCTACCTGAGAAAATCAGGGCTGCCATGGCAACCCAGCGGTGGAAGTCAACGGCGGCATCAAAGGGGATGAAGTGATTGAGGAAGGTCTCCCGCAGGACGGTGATGAGGTTGCGGCACATGGTAAGCAGAATGTATGAGTACATGAAGGAGATAGAGGCAGCTGATCCCCGGGAGATGATGATCCCCACAAAGGTGGTCTGTGCAATTCCAGTGCTGGGAGATGCAAAGGCATAGTCTGGGGAGAGAGCAGAGGGGATGTCACGTGCCCAGCATGGAGGGCCAGCAGCCTTCCTGCAACAAGGGGACAGCCACCTCTGTGGCTCCACCAAAATCAGGACACCAGGGATGGGTTTGTGTGGGGAAAGGGGCACAATGACCCAGAACTGCTGGATGACAGGGTGTCTTTGGAAATCCAAGGAGGACAATGTCTACCTGGGAATCTGCACCTTGGGACTGTGGCCTCAGTTGGGGAATCCAATATAAAAGGTGTTCATAAACTGGAACGAGTCCAGTGGAGACCACCAGCCTGGGTGGGAGCTGGAGGACACCAGAGAACTCTGCCTATGTAAGGGAAAGGCTGAGGGAAATGGGCTTGTCCAGGCTGGAGGAGATGGGTCAGGGAAGCTGGCTGTCTGCAGCCATCTCATGGGTGCACAGAGCAAGTTTTTCTCAGGGAAGCACAGTGGAAGGAGGTGAGGCAAGAGCATGAATTTCACTATAGAAAACTTAGGTTTGAATTCTTGAAATTCTTCACAGGGAGGACAGTCAAAACCAGCACACGCCCAGGAAGCCGGTGGAATCACCAGCCCTGGAACTCTTCACACCTTCTCTAGACAAGGCCTTCAGCAGCCTCGTTCAGCTTTAGAGAAGGGTTTTCTCTGAGGAGGGTATTGAACCAGACCCTTCCAGAGATCCCTTCCAACCTCAGTGATCCTTTGGCACCCTCAGTCCAGGGGAGGACTGACACTGTTGCCCAAAGTTGTACCAGGCAATTCCCCATCATGCCCCAGGCAACCACCAGCGTTGAGTCACGAAGCCCATGCCCCCGCAGCAGGGCAGGGTGGGCACTCACAGTAGGCTCTCTCGGCAAAGACGCCGGCGGTGATGGCGGAGAAGAGGATGACACAGACGATATGGCGCCGGTAATTCTCAACGAAGCGCTTGAACTCCTGGATCTTCTGCTGGACTCTGCTCCTCTCAAACTTCTTCCGTTGTGCTTCCGTGTACAGATGCAGCTGGTACTGGTTCGCCCTGGCAAATACAGGAGTGCTGGTGTCACCATGAGGTTTCCCTGGCAAGAAATGGCTCAGGGCCCAGGTTTGGGTTTCCACTCAGAGCACCCCTCAGTGACAGGGGCGGTCTGCAGAGCACAGCATCAGAGGGTGATCTCAGGTCAGCCTGCTCTACAATGCCTTCAAAAACTGGTAGCAAACATGGGGGCAGTGACTTACAAATGAAACTGTAGATGAGAACTGTAAAAGAAAATTTCATAGTAATATTCAACCATCAAAAAATCATCCACAAAAGAGGAATTTCCTTAATTGGTACAATTAAGGCAAACCAAGATATTCTGGCCATCAATAATAGCAGCTGAACTTTCCTTGAAGAAATACTTGCTGCTGCCACAGCAGGGAGGACCAAATTCTCTACTGCAGTTCTTGTGGCAGCGCAGGTGAACCAGCAGCAGCCCAAGAAGCAGAGGAGCACAGGCAGGAACAGTCAGACAAGACTCCTCTCTAAAAGCCACTATCCCATTCTCTGGTGTTAGCCACTTCATTTGTTTGGAGTTGTTTTTGGTTTTTTTTTTGTAGAGGCACATCACCCAGATCCAGCTATGGCACTGTCCTGCCAAGATGGGATTCTTCCTGTAGCTCCTTGGAGCAGTGCCATTTGACTGGAGGGCTACCCAGTCTGACATGGAGATGTGAGAAATAGCAAACAGGATAAGCCCGAGCCCCAGAGGCACAGACAGCAAGGGGACTCACTTTCTTCCTGGTCTTTTTCTCAGTTCTTGGCCTTTTCGCTCCATGTAGTGACTCACAGTGTCCAGATTTGGGTCTTTCTTCTCCTCTGAGATGATTCTGTGAAAATAGAGCTATGTCTAGCCCAGAGTTCTATTTGCTAGAAGTGCTTGCCAAAATTTTCCCCTTTTCTCCATTTCCCATCTCAGGCTTAGCTGGGAACATATCCAGCTCTTTTCTGCAAGCCTGCCTGCATTAACTCCAATTGCTCATGGTCTGGACTCACTCCAAGATAACCCCTCCATCAGAAGAGCAATGCAGGACTCCCATCTCCACAGAGGATGCAACAGGGCTCTGCAGGAGGCAATTCCTCCCTTCTGGCTGTGCCTGGGAGGAGGACAGCAGCCCCACTGCAGCGCCCAGCATGCATTTCCCACCCCTTCCCCAGCACCAGGAGTTCCAGTGTCTGGTAGGAGCATTTGTTGGAAAGCTTGGGGTGGAGGATAGATGTGAACCAGGGCAGCAAGAGATGGAATAGCAACAGCAATACTAAGGAAGGGAGCTTACCCTTTTGGCTCACTCTTTTTTATGAAGGAGGCACAGTTGTGCAGATTTTGCTTGGAGACCTCAGGGATACCTTAGAGGAGACGAAAGGACAAACAGCCATTTAGAAGGTGCAAGACAAAGTTTAGGACTCTCCTGTGGGCAGGGAAAAGCTCTGAACCGACCCAAACACGTCACATATGAAGCAACAGCTGATGCCCCATTACTGCAGTTGAGGTGGGGAGTCTGATGGGCCAGAATTTGAGAGTCCCATATTGGGTGCTGCCCATAGCCTCCAGCCTTGCAGGACCTGGGGCGTGCCAGTGCTCATGCCCACTGACCTTTAACACAGAGCTGGGTGAGCCGAAGCTCGCTGTCGTGGTCCCGCAGCATGTAATGGAAATTCTCCCATGTCAGCTCATCCCTGTCCTGAAAACCCGAGGCCCGGAACATGGACTCGGTCACCTGCTCTGCCTGCTCTCTTGACAGGCAGTTGTTGGAGATCTCAATGAAGGACCTGGAGCGAGGAGGTGAGATGGGAACAGCAGCTGAGTCCCTCAAATAACACATAGCAGAGTCCCAGACCAGTTTAATGGGTAAAATAGGCTCTTGATTGCAAGTGTGGAGTCCATGGTGCACAGAAGCACAGAAATTGGGAGCTGCTTCTGAAGACATATATACATTGTGATATATAAACATTGTAAAGACATTAGGAGAGAGAAGGGAGAGTACCTGAGCATCCTCAGAAACTCCTCCTTGGAGAGGAACCCATTCTCATCAATGTCATACATCCTGAACATCACCTTGGACTTCTCCTCTGGGGACCCTGGTGGGGAGAGGAAGAGGCACAGTAAAAACAAGATCCTATTTTCATCAACAAAGATGATTTCATATGTTGTTTTTGAGAGTCTGGAGCCTGCATCAGTGAAGCCTCACCCTTCCACTTGACTTTTTCAAGTGCAAGGTGAAATATTGGGTAGACACACATTCTTTCTTATGAATTATTTTTCAAAGTCAAAATGTGTTTTTGAAGAGCAATGATTTTTCTAGGATTTGTTTTGATTGAATCTGGCATTTAACACCTCCACCTATGAATCCCCCATTCAGGGGTCATTTAGGGAGAATAAGATATCAGACACAGTTGCTATGATCTCCCAGGTAAAGGATGCACAGTCCCTTCAGGAGAAAGGGCTGACATATCTGTGGTGGTGGAAGAGAGCTCCATCCATGAACCATCTTCCAGAAAATGCAATGACATTGTCATGTCCCATAACCAAAGCTGAAGCTGTCCCGAGTGAAAGAAATTTTAATCTGTAGCAGTGTCTACAGGTTGACCTGCTGGGTGACTCTTGTCCTCCACTCTGACAGAGCCTAGAAACAGGTCCAAGGGCAGCAGATGGAGGCATTAACCAGCTACAGCTCCTACCTTTCATGAAGACCACCAAGATGTCCAGGAACTCCCGAAAGGAGATGTAGCCATTGCCATCTTTGTCAGCCAGGGAGAACATGGACTCCACGAACATGGAGTGCTCTTTGAGCCCCAAGGCTTCAGCAAACTCAGCCCTGCTCAGCTCACAGGTAAGAGACTCCTTTGCCCTCTTTGAAGATTCAAAGCTGAGCTCCCCGGCATCAGATCTGTCGATTTCCAGCACCTGGAGGTTGTGTCCCACAAAAGAAATGCTGTGAGTGATGGCAGAGCAGAAGGCTGGTGTTTCCTTTCTGATCTATTGCACAAAGACTGGTGGCTCCCTGGCACAAAACTCAGGCAGATACCATGGAGAAAGACCTGCATCCCTCCTACACAATGTGACTTTTCACACTCCACGTGACTGACCACTCTGGAGATCTTTTACATTACCCAATAGTCTCTTTGCCACTTTAGATACTTGTATCACTGCAGGAGGTCTCACTTTGTCTTCTGCAAAGGAAAATATATTTCCTGGAAGTATTGTCAGCTTCCTTGTGTGTGACTTACCAGCTCTTCCAGAAAGCACCAGCCCCACTGTTCATTGCATAATCAATACAGAAATACCTTCCCCCACACATCAGGGCTTGCTACACCTCTACACACCTGAGCAAACAGGTGCCTGAAGAAAGTCTCTAGAATTTGTTTTCTCTGCTCCTGGGTGACTGCCCGTTTCATCAGGCTCTGCTCCTTCATCTCAGACAGATGCAGGTCGAATCTGCTCTCCTTCAAGTAGTCTCCTAGCTTCCCAAGAAAGATGCTTCTCTCAGCCTCCTCATTGAAGAGCAGCACCTGCAAAGGGCCCAAAGACTGGCTGTGATAATCAGAGGCTCAGCTCCACGGTTTTTGCTGGACCTGGTGGTTCTCAGGTGGCCACAACTTCCCTTCAAGGCTTTACACTGCTCCCAGTGCCCCCAGCTGAGTGGTGCAGAAGACTGTGGAGGGTCCAGGGGAAGATGTCATAACCCAGGCACCATAGTATTTACCAGGTCATACTCCTTGGGGCTCTTCAGGAGCAGAGCTTTGTTCCCTTTGTTGTTGGAGAGGATCACCTCCACTCTTTGGTGGGCTTTCAGGTTGATGCTCCGGAGCACAGATCCTCTGCTATCCAGCACTTTGAGCACTTTGTCAGGCTGGAGCTGAATGTAGACGGGACAGTTGTCTGTCTTGGGCCCATGCCACTCCATGGCTGGTGGGAGAGAGCACAGGACTCAGCTGGAAAAGTTCCTACTCGTCTCAGAACCTCCTTCACTGAGAGGCAGTTTGGGAGTGATTTCATGACCAGGAATAAATATCTTAAAGGAATAATGACAATCTCCTAACTGCAGAGCTCAAGCACATGGACACAGAGGGAGTACAGACTATGGAGCAGGGAGGCAGGATTTTTCCAGTGTGCAGAGCAAGGAGATGCTGTCCCTCTCCTGAAGCTACTGGTGCAATTGCTCTATACAGGTTTCCTTCAGGCAAGGTCTGATCTGGGGAGGACTGGAATTAGAAGGGCATAGGATGACTCAGGTTGGAAGGGACTCAGGTTGGAAGGGTATCTTGCCCAACCTCCTGCCCACAATAGGACCAGCCACAGATAAGTCTGCTCAGTGCTATATCTGGTCAGGTTTTGGATAGGATGGGCTACCAAGTTCTCTGGGCTCTCTGTTCCACTCCTTGACTATGCTCCGGGGGAAAAAATTCCTCCTTACATCCCAGCTGGGTATAAGCCCCAGGCCCAGCCCCGCCTCAGTGTGTGCCCTGACTGCAGCAGCACCACCAGACGCCATCGCAGGGTTGACAGTGCCACCTCACCGTGTATGGCCTCGCCAGACACCTCCCTGCGCACACTGGTGCCCTGCTTCCTCTGCAGCTTCTTGAAATCTCTCTTGCGGAAAGCAGCAACAACCCAGGCAACAAACAGAGTCACTGCGGACACATGGGAGAAGGAGGCATGAGAGATCACAGAGCTCCCTTCCCCTTTTGGCTCCCTCCTGGTGCCCAAGGACCCTGCCAGCTCAAGCACCTCAGCAGAGACCAGGACTCAGCAGCTCCAGATGGGAGGTGCTTTGTCCATGGGCACTCAGCCCCTTTCTCTGGTGGAGAAGTGGAAGAGGAGGAGAGCGGCAGGAAGAGGAAACAGAAGGACAAACCCAGGGGCAGACAGCAGAGGACAACAATGATGATTCCGAAGCCTGTGGCACTGCCTGAAAAGTAGTCCAGCACCATCATGGGTGTGCAGCTGGCCAGGTGTTGAGCTGTCAGCTGCTGGGGCTGGGGGCATGGGTCACCTGCAAGGGGGAAACAAGCTGTGAGTGTCATTGACCTTGCACCCAGCTCACCTGTATCACCCTGGGAACATCTGCATTAAAATATTGATGGGGCTCATGGCTGAGTGACCCAGCACTGCAGAATTGGGGTGCTTGATTTAAACTCCAGATCTTGGAGACAGCCTTTGGGTTTGTGTTCAACTTTTGCCTGCCACAGCAAACCAAGCACAGAACTGGACTCAAGTGCTCTGGAGGTTCAGCATCATCACCTCTCCTGTTGGGGTGGGCTGACCAAGAGGCACCCTGTGCCACAGCAATCTAGGGCTCAGAGCCTCCGCTCTTCTGGATGCTGCAAATCCAGGAAGTTCTGGTGTGATTAAAAGGAACACACACCAAGAGAACAAAAGCACCTTGCAAGGTCTGGAATGTTGCCTAAATGAAATGCTGACAGTAAATGGGAAGAGTGTGGCAAGATTCCAAGAGGAAAAGGCATTTTGCCAAACAGTAATATGCGTTTTCCCCTTGGGATCATGCCCGCACTACAGCCCTCTTTCAACATCTGCATCATGCATCAAGGTCTTGCTCACAAGCAAGCCTTGCATTTTGTGCCCATTTTGCTGGTTTAGGGTCATATAGCAGGTGTGAGGCTTGAGAAACTCCAAACCTGATGTGTTCCTTGTGTCATTTACTCACCTGCTGTGTCATTGGAATGGCTCTGTTTTCCTTGCTGCCTTGATGGAGCCTTTCCCTCCCTGTGCCCTCCCATTGCAGGGTGCACTTACCCTCTCTCCAAATGAACACATGGGGCTGGAGGTCTGTGGATTTGGCATAGGTGACAGAAGTCAGGACGCTGTGAAAGGTGGTGTTACGGATCTCCCTGATTTCCTCCTCTGTGAACAGCCTGAGGAAAAGGACATGGAGACAAGTGGTTGCCCCAGGTGTCACTGACTAGCAACAGGAGGGAACTAAGGAAGCTGGAGGATGTTTTTTCCTCCAGCCCCAGTTTTCATGTGTTACTGAGGTTTGCAGAGCAGCTGCCAGATAGGGACAAGGTCATTACCCATTCTTGGTGTTTTCAAACCAAAACCTGTCGCCATCACGCAGGCGCAGAAACTGTTCCAGGATGATGGTAGAGAAGAGGGAGCCATCAGCCTCCAGCATGCCTCCAGGGAGCAGCTCCAGCCCAGCCATGTTGTTGCCATACAGGGCAGCAACCTTCTGCAGGACCTGGTGAGAAACCCCCAGCACACATCTGTGAGCACAGGGAATTCTGCCAGGGCATCAGAAAGTGTTGGCAAACCTTAGGAAGTGTAAGGAGTGTGCATTTCCCAGGCATTACACATATCTGTGGACTGGGAGGATGCTGAGCCTCACACAGCCTCGAGCTCATGGCTTGAACTTGAGCAACTGAGCTTCACTCCCAGGGCATCTCAGCTCTAGGAGGAGCAGCGTGCCTGGTGGCACGGGAGTGTAGCACTGGGGCAGGATGGTTTATTCATGCCGTGTAATTGCACAGTTACCCCCCTGCAGGCATGAACGTCAGCCAGGGCAGGACATGCACTGATCTCCCTCTTCCTATGATGCTGCAGGATTCAGCTCCTGCCTGGAATGTCTGATCGTTCTTTGGCTCACATACATTCCTTGCCCAGACTGGTTCCCTGTTACCTGTGGTTCCAGGTGTGGGGCAAGGTTTGACCAGTTTTGGAGAGGTTTCAACCCAAAATGCTGCCGGGCTTGGTTATAGGTTGGCAGGCCAAAGTCTCGCCCACGCTGAATCCAGCTGGCCACGTAGTCAGTGCGGGAGTACTTCAGGGGCCCATACCAGTAATCTGTGGGTGGACATGTTTAATGTGTCCTGTAGGTCTCTGCACCTTCATTAAAGAGGCTGAAGTGTGTGGCTGGGAGCTGATGAAGGAGGCAATGGGACCTGCCTCCCCAGCTTGCCCCCAGCGCAGCCTCAGGCATGGGGGTCCCCTGGCTGGGCACAGCTGCCGTACAGACCTTGGAGATCTTCCACCATAATGTTGTCCTCCCGCTCTGCTATCTGTGAGCTCATCCCCAGCAGGAGGCTGTCCACATCTGCCTGCTGCAGCCCAGGGCTCTGAGAGGCATGGGAAGGGCAAGTGATTCCTCTTGCACAAGGGAGGACAGAAAGTAGCCCCACAACCCTGAACTGGTGCCCCCAGGGGTGCAGGCTCATGGCATGCAGAAATCAGGGACCTCTTCCAGGCTCATTTTCTCCACATCAGGTCAGCCTCGAGGCCTGAGCCTGACACAGCTGAAGGCTGGGGATGCTGGATAGGGAGGATCTCTCACCCCTTGTCTGGCTGTCATGCTCTGCACCCAATTTCCCTTACAGACCACTGTGGAGTACCCCATAACACAGAGCATGGGGGATGAAGCCCCCTAGCCAGCCTGCCACATCCTCAGGACCCCCATGCCCCTTTCCCTGTACCTTTCTGCTCCAGTAGCTGTTGCAGAGCCGCACTGCTGGGAATGAGCCGCCAGACACAGACACGTTCTGGAACTGGCACCTGGTGTCTCTGGAACAACAGGGAAGGATTGAGCCCACAGCCCTGGGCCAGGGCTGCCTGGAGCTGTCTGGGCTTGGCTGTCTCAGCTGAGGGCAGGACATAGGGAAGGGACAGAGACCATCCCAACAAAGACCATTCCCAGCCACCAGCCCAGCTTGGGCATCCCCTCCCCTCACACAGGCACTGCAGTCCCATAGTCCTGCCAGGCTGCTCCTACCTCTTGTAAACACCTGGAGGTACCATGGTGGCCAGGAATTGCCCTGCAGCTGCCACGAATTCAGGAGAGAGGCTGGGGTCCAGGTGCTGCTGGTAACCTGTGGGTGGGGAAGTAGCCAGGCTGGAGGGAAAAGGGGCCAAGCTCCCTGTCCCTCCCCACCCACCAGCTCCCCTAGTCTCCTCCCCCTGCTTCCAGCACTCCATTGCCTGCCTACCCCTCACCTTGGTACTCCGGGACCTGTGTGCCCAGCAGGGTCGGCAGCCACTCATACAGAACAATGTTCTAGGGAACAGGGAAGCTGGGTCAGGGCCAGAACCATGCAAGGTCTTGGGGGTCCCAGCAGAGCTGGGGGGTCCCATCCCTCACCTGGAAAGTGGCGATGACCCTCTTGCGAGCGTGCTGGAAGAGATCCTCATCGGACCAGGCAGGATGCTTCTGGGCCAGTGCTGTGGCCAGATGGTTGTGGTAGCGAAACCAGGCGATGCTCTCAGCCTGCAGGAAGGGGTTCTCATTCCCCCAGGCACTCCCCAGGTCTGCAAGAGCCACCGTGACCATCAGTGGGGGATGTCTCCACTGGGTCTAGCCTTGCCCATGGCTGGAGGAGCACACCCAGCCCTGTGGATCCAGCCCAGTGTCCCTTTGCCCCCACACCCTTTCTTCCTCCCCAGGCAGACCAGCAACCTGGGACAGTGAGAAGCAGTACTGGGCCCCCAGCACATTGGGCAGGTGAAGAATTCAAAGCAAGCTGAGTGGGTTTGTATCAGCAGCAGCCCTTTTCCCCAGAGGAGTTCAGCTGGGACCAGAGCTGGTGTCTGACATTGCTGCCTGAGCATGTGGCCTCTGGAGTTTCTGGTGTGTCCTTGCTGGGATGTCTTCGCTGGGGCTCAAACCTTCCACCCCCTTGGGAAACTGCCTGCTCTCCCACAGCCCTCCTGACCCATATATCCTGCCTCCCTGCATCTTCTGCCCGTTTCCATTTCCTGGGATCCATTCTGGGCTCAGCTCCAGGGACGCCCTGCTCCCAGTCAGGGATGAAAAACTATTGGAATGCCACCATTACCGTAGATCCCTTGGGGACCGCCCTGTCCCGTGGATGGATCCAGTGCCTTCCACATGGGAACCCTCCCGTCTGTCTGCCTCGGGAGGCTCCTGTTGGGCCATGATGCCAGCTGTCCCCCCAGGAAGCTCCTCAGGGCATCGCTCCAGGAGTGTGAGGGGCCGTAGATGGAGCTACCATCCAGCCAGCCTGTCATCTCGTTGGTCTAGGGCAGGCACAGGGAAGAGGCATTAACAGGTGCCAGGATTTCACTGGAAAAATTTAAAAAAGAGGTCTGGAAAGCTCAGACCCAGTCTGCCTCTTTTCTTCTTGCAAATCAGTCTGTTTTAACCCTATTTTATTTAACAAGAGCTCTCAGGAAGCAAATAAATACACAGAAAAATCTCTGCAAACTTCAGGAATTAGTGCCAAGTAGAGGAAAAGATCAGGTACAGGCTTTTCAAAAATACATTTGGGATTTTTTTTCCCCCAGTTATTTTGACTAGGTCCAGAAGCAGACATCTGTGCGTCCCTATGTAGGCTGGAATGGGCTAAACCCATCTCTGGGGAAAGTGGAATCAGCAGAGCTTTCCCCTCTGATCTCACAGCAGCAAGTCCCACTGTCCTGTAAGCATGTTGAGTATCTCACCTGCCAAATTTTTGCATGGAAATATACTTTTTATTCTGAAAACATGCTGGAGTTTCCAAATTTTTAAGCTTTTAAATGTTGATAAAAACATGACTTGCTAAACTGGTCTCTTGATGTGAAAGGTTCAGGGGGGTATTTCACTTCGGTGATTTCGGCTGGAAAGATCTCCAGCATGAAAGAAATCTGGGGAACACAGGCAGAACAGCAAAATCCAGGGAAACTGGGGGAAAACTTGGACTTATTTTCCAAAATAACTGAAATTCAGGGAAGCACCACACCTTTGTGGCAATGCCAGCTCAGCTTTGTGATACATTATTAAAGATAGGACTTGGTGCCTAAAACAATGTCCAACAATTAACTGATCTAATTACCTTTTCTTTGTTCAGGAAATGCTTTGACCCTGAGCAATCACTAGCGTTGCTCAAAGTGAAACCTAGAAGTCGACTTTGGGTTCATTTCAAACACTTGAGAGGTGGTTCAAACACTTGTTTGGTTCAAACACTTGAGAGATGTGTATTTTTAGGGATGTAGTAGTGCTCTCATTTTATTTTTGCAAACTATCGTGGCTGCTACAGACCCCGATGGCGGGTGAAGGAGAATTTAGATGAAAGGCAAAGAACAGAGGAAGCCACACCTACCTGTTCCCGGGGGTTGTTGGGGCTCTGCCCCGTCCCTGCTGCCCAGTGGGTGCGCTGGAAGGGCAGGACCACATCTCCAGTGCCAGCAGGGTCAAACACGGGGTCTCCAGAGGGGATGTGGATGTTGAGGAATTCAGCAGGGCAGCCGGGTTTCTCTGTCTCCAGGATGTCCAAGAGCACATGGAAGCCTGACAGACACCAAAGGATGGTCAGCTGCTGCCAGGATGCTGCCAGCACCTGGAGCAGGACACCAGGGAGGGCAGCTGTGGGTAGGCTGAGGGGACCACCGTGTGCAGCAAGGGTGACCCAGGCCAGGTTGAACAGGGCTTGAGAAGAAACCTGGCCTACTGGAACAAGATGACCATCAAGATCCCTTCCATCCCAAACATTCTGGGATGCTATGATTTCCCAGAGACAGACATCTCCAGGCCTGGAGACCTAAGACCCGCCCTGAGCTCCTGGGAGACTGAAAAAACTACTCCAGCTTGCAGCAGCTTAGCCCAGCACAGTTCTTATCGGATCTGTCTGGTGTTTTCACCGTGGGGCAACTCCACTGCTAAAAGAAATGAGGAAGTTCCCAACTGACAAATATCAGCACTTGGGTCAACTGGCAAAGGTCACCAAAAATCCACACGAACTCTCCTAGCCAGACAGTGCAGTGGTAAACTCGTACCCAAGGCTTCGTGGGTCTGACATCCACACGTGAGTCTGCTGCGGAGGCCTGGGCGAGGAGCGCTCCAATGCATGGCCTTGGGTGTACGAGAAAACAACATTTTCCCACCTAAACCACCATTTTTGCAGTCAGTGTAAGGCCCCAGGTCTTACCAAAGAAGACAGCCAGCACGGTCGTGTTCCTGCGGGAGGGCAGCCCTGAGGGTCCCCGTGCCACTGCGTTGCTCAGCTGGCGAGCGTTGGGCACGTGGGGCTCCTGCAGCGCCTGGTAGACGCCGTCTGCATAGTTGGCTGGCAGGAGACGCAGCAGCCTGGCTCCTGCAGCACCAAAAAACATGGAATGGGTTCTGTGCTACCCAAGAGACACAGCCACAGCGGGAACACACACCGTGGATGCGTGTTCAGGTCCCAGAAGACAGCAAGAGGATAGCATGGGTTCTCAGAGTGGCCAAGTTTTGGTGGCATTGCCCAAAACTTCTTGCAACACTGGAATCAGTACTCTTAAAACCAGGAGGGAGCCTCCTCTCTTTCAGTTGTCCTTCTCTAGTCCATGTGCATCCCTGCTGCTTCCTGGAGGTCTGGGGTGGTACTCCAGTGGGTAACTGGAGCAGTGTTGAGCTGTCGTGTGTAATCCTACAGAAGTGTGGTGTTTTCCAGCACCATATGGAATAGGAGAGGGAACAGCCAGCGAGGCAAGTGTGAAGATGAGAGAGAAACACTCTGATTTTGCACACACTGGTGGTCTCAAAACTGAAAAGCCTAGAGACAGGAGGTCATTTCTCACTTATTTTGAAAGCCTTGTCACCTGTGTGGTGGGCTCCTTTTACTGGAACTCCCCAGAACTGGGGGAAATCCTGAATTCCTGCCTTCATTTGTGGGTTAGTTTCCATATGTTGCTTTCCAAAAGTTAAGGTCTGATCTGTCTACTCTAGAAGAGGAGCACTTGGTCTGTCAGGGCTGGTTTTTCTTGTCAGGCTTTGGTGTTACTAAAGGGCTGGTGACACACACATCATGTGGGAGAGCCCTTTGGACTGGACTCAAAGCTGTGCAGTTGCCACTGCATCTTGTGCCAGTGTATCACCAGCACAGTGACCAACCTGCCAGAAATGAGGATTCAGAATCTCCAGTGTTTTAGATAAGATCCTGCCTGATATGTGCTGGTCCCTGGCTCAGGGACATCTAGAGTTGAGCCCATGGCCTGGCTGTAGGCATGAGGAAACAGTTCACCAATGGCACAGGGAAATCCCAAATGCCTCTCCCAGTACTGACCAGTACATGATATCACCTCTCTGTAGGGCAGAAAATAAAAGATTCAGCATGCCTGGACCATGAACTCTTCTGCCTTGTGTTGAATCCCTGTTGAACTGAATGTTGATTTTGGCTAAAGATGGTTTTTTGCAGCTCTGGGATCCCTGACCATCACAGAAACACCTGCTGAAAAGAGATGAGTCTATTCTACGATATCTCACAAAGGCACAGATTTGCTCTGGGACTGATCCAACACCAGCATGACCTACAGATGGTTCCTGGGCATCAGCAAAACATCAGCAAAAATGTTCAGACATGGGCTGTCTGGCCTGCCCATACTGCTCTAACAGGGCTCTCAGGGCCATGGGAGGTGGCACTGTCTGCTGACCTGCCTGGTTTGGGCTCAGGTCGGAAAGGTTTCTGTCTCAGCCACAAAGCAAGCCAGATGCCTGAGGGGCAGCTCACCTTGCCCCATCCCACCATTCCCATCCCTGGCACTCACCCACGGAGCCATGGCTGTGGTGCAGCAGGTTGTTGTACCAGCCATCATAGCGCTGCACCTCCCAGGAGATGCTCTCCTGGGCTCCTGGAAGAGAAAAGACCCACTTCATGAGCAGCAAGAAAAAAGCATGAAGCAAGCATCATCACTAGAGATTTATATTTATATTGTGATTTTTTTCCCATATTCTTTCTGAAACTTCCCAATTATGCAGGTTTTCAGACAAGTTTTGCACTCCTTTTGAGGGACAGTAGCTAAAATTAAAAACTCGTGCTTGTGATCCTGATGTCCCCAGATCAATTTGTGGCCACCACCAATCTAATCCCAAAATACATTCCTTTTCTCGTTCTCTCTCACTGGATCAGAAACCTCTCCTTACTTCTGACTCCTACAATGTTCATGAGAGTCAAGGAAATACTTGGTGCTTTTGCATCAGCATCAGCCTTACTTACTTCATGTTAATTTTTATTACTTTTACTTTTTATTTTGCTGATACTAGCAAAGACTTCCAGCTAACAAGCTGTGTACTCAGCTGCCATGGGCAGTCTCTCAACCTGCACTTTGCTCCAGCTTTTTCTTATCTCCTCACAAACGGTGTCATAGATTCGGAATTTGTGTTGGAAGGGGCCATAAGCACCACCTGGTTCCATTCACCCTGCCGTGGGCAGAGACACTTCCACAAGAACAGGGTGATCTGATATGATGTCCTGTGGGTCAGAGGAAATTCCCCTAGGGAGCATCAACTACCCAGGATCTCCCCTTGGGTTCCCTTCCCCGAAATCACACTTACTCCCCAAGGTCCATGTTCCCACCAGAACCACAATGAAACTCAGCATTGTTGCCACAGGTTGCATCGGCCACTGGGAAGCAGCAACCTGCAAAATGGAGAGGAGAGGGAGGGAGCTGGAGGTGGGCTGTTCCTGGAGGCTGGAAACATGGAAAGCCCAAACCTCAGCTCCTTTTTGTGGTTTCTGCTGCTGGGTAAAACCTCACTGCTGCCATCATCCAAGAGCAGTGCCTGCTAATTTGGGCTCTGGGAAGTTGGCAGGAGTCATGTGAGATCCCATTATCTTGGGAAAGTTCTGCTGGGATGTGTCAGCTGCCCTGAGAACACCTTTCTGCTGGAGCAGGACCAGTAGCCCTGCCTTGGGCTATCCCAGTTACAGACTCACAGCTCATCATCTTGTTGTGTCTGCTCCATTACAGAAAGCCCTTCTTTACAGAAATAGGCTCATTTCAGCTGGAAATTTTCCCTGCATTGACCCATCCAAGCAAATCCTGCTGTGAACGTGATGGAAAACCTTAGCACACAATCAGACATCCCAAAGTGTGTAAGTACTGCAGGCAGAACAACTGATCCCCTCTGAGCTAACCTGACCAGAGGCCATCCCTCCTGACCAGCCTTTCTTATGGTGCTTTACCATCTCCCTGTCCACAAAAACCCTGGATCCAGAGCAGATTTCACCACTGGGAGCTGAACATTTAAAATCCCAGGCAACACCTGGCAGAAGAGAGGCATTCCCAGTTCTGGACTGTGAAGTGATTTAGACAATTCCACCTACCACTGACTTTCCATGCGCAGAAATGCCAAACTTGAATTTAACTCCAAGATGGGGTTTTCCACTAAATATGGCTCTTTGTCCCTGCTTCAGTGTGTTTCCAAAGAACAGCACTCTTTGTATCCAGTGTGTATCCAGAAGAGCTGTGCTGCCCAGAGATGCAGCAACACACAGGTTTCAGCTTTTCTTACACCACTCTGTCACATTCAATTTGATGTTTTTAATTTTTAATTTTTTTCATTATTTTAATTAAAATTTAAATAAAATCTGGTTTTGGAAAGGCTTACACATTACCAGCACCTCTGTAGGTTTTATATTTGATTTACTGAGAATTGCAGTGGGGATTTTTCACCTATAATTCCCAGTGGTGCAAACTGCAAAACATGAGTTCATGTTGAACTGTCTGCTTGGAACACCAAGTGATCTGAGACTTAAATATTATCATTTGCACTCACATTAATTACATTCATCAATTTAAACACCCATCACCAGGCTGTGAGCAGAGCATGTAACCTGTGGTCAGTCCTTCTGCCAGAGATTCCTGTACTTTTGGTTTTTTACATTAGAAAATAAGTTGTGTCTCAGAAAGTGACATTTCCACACTCCCTGACCATCACAACAGCTCTTATGTCCTTTTCACCCCATAGCCTTGTGCTGAGCGTGGTCTGGCAGATGTGAGATTTATTTTGTGCAGCTGGTGGGAACCAGAGGCTCTGTGTGCCCCATTCCGTACAAAGAACATGAAAGTTTGGCTAATGGTGACACATGGAGGTGCCTGTGATCACCGGCAGGAGTGGCAGAGTGCTGTCACCATGGCCACATGGGACTGGGACTCTCCTGCCTGAAAGCTCTGCCCCATGAAGCAGCCCCTTCCCTGAGCATGGGCAGCAGTTGTTGACTTGTGCAGAGAGGTCCACAGGGCCTCCTGTGCTCTAGAAAGGGAGATCCCAGAGACACAGCTGGATTTATCTCCTCCTGACTGAAAATGTTCAGCTGCCCCCATCCAGAGCAAGGTCTGAAGGTGCCACAGAAGTGGCTCAGGAGACACACAGCAAACCCCAGCTCAAAGCACATCACCACAGCCACAGCACAGATGTCTCCCCTTTCCCCCTCAGTCTTCTCACAGAGTTCCAGCAGAACAAGTGTTTTAAAATTCCTTCTGTCACTGAGCACACCGCCCTTTTTCTCAGGTATGGGAATTACTCTTGTCCCAAGCTGTGAGATGAGATGCCAGTTCTCATGAACCCTTTATCTCCTTTCACCTCAGAAATTAAAATCTACTTATTGCCTTATCAGTCCAAGATTCTAGAGGTTTTCCAGTCTGGAGCATGGCCAGTGTTGATACAGTAACAGTGGTGGTCTTGCAGACGGACCTTGGAAGCCCATGGTGCAGCTTGCTGAGGGAAAGCTTGTCAAGTTTGGATTATTTCCGCAGCCTTGTCAAGCTTTCCAGGAATATTGTACTGATGAGCCCTCCAGACTCTTCTTTTCCAGAGATTCCCCATGCCACCTTTGGAAACTCACTCTCTCCCTCTGCATCTAGTGAAATTAAGCTTGTCAGCCTTGTCTTCTCCCATCAGAGAAGATCTCTGGAGTTTCACACCCCTCCAAAAACCATATGTCAGATAGCTGACACACAGCTTCCCACAGAGCAAGGATCAACTCTTCCACCTGATCCCAGCAGATTTGGCTCTCCTAAATTTAGGGCTTCAGCCTTCAAGAGTCCCCTGGGCTCTCCCCAGAGCCACAATCCCAGTCACTGGGATTGTGGAACACATCAGCATCCTGAGAGAGCACCAGCCCCATGGCAGAACCTAAGTGTGGTCACCCAGAGGACAGCAGATCCAAGGCATTCCAGAAGCCAGGAGCCTGATCCCTATGGTTCTTGTGAGCCACAGCGAATTTCTACCTCTTCCCAGTGCTGGTTTGACACACTTGGGGGTTGCCACCTTCCCCCACACCCCAGTCAGTCCTGGGATTTCAGAACGGGCTACATGTCCCCAGCCTTGGATCCCAGAGTATGCTGGAGGTGTGCACACTCCCCGGGCAATCTGCACACGGCGACGAGCGGTGTCTCCAGCTTCCCCCTGGGGCAGGAGTCCCCAATTTCCCAGAGCACAGCAGGGACTCTGTCCCCTGGAGGAACGTGAGGGGTCTCTGCGGTGTCCTGTCCCCACCGGGGACACGCTCTGTCCCGTGCCCGCTCCCTCACCGGCAGGGATGTGCGTGCCTCCACCGCACCCTGCAGGTGAGGACACGCAGGGCTCCATCCCACCGTGCTCGCACATCACCCAGAGCCCTCAGGCCGTGCCGTGACACGGGGACACGGCCCGACCCCTTCCAGCATGCCCCGGACACGGCCCCATCCCAGCGTGTCCCACAGCAGGAAAAGGAGGAGAAGCGCCAGCCCCCGTCCCCTCCAGAAGTGACAGCAGAAGGCCCCGCAGGTAACAGCGGGCACGGCCCCGGCTGCCGCGTCCCGGCGGGGGCAGAGGGGTCAGGCGCGACCCCGCTCCCGCAGCTCCCACGCAAGCGGGAACGCGCGTGGTGCCGGCCCCGCGGCAGGCAGGAACACGCGCGGCCTCGGCCCCTCAGGCATCTTCCGAGCGCGGACACGCTCGGACACGCTCGGACACGCTCGGACACGCTCGGACACACGCACAACGGGGCCCGCGGGTGTCCCTGCTCCCCCAGCTCCCCCCCGCCAGCCGGGACACGCGTACCCCCGGCCGCTCCGTCTCCGCTCCTCCGCGCAAGCGGGCGCACCAGCGTCCTCGATTCCTCCGATCCCCCGGGCACACGCGCGTCCCGCTCCCCGCCGCGGGCAGCGACACGCGTGTCCCCGTGTCCCAAGCCCGCTGTCCCCCCGAATGTGCCAGGCGTGTGGCGGCGGGCTCACCTGCGGGAGCGCGGCGGGGCGGGCGCTGCGCGGTTACACACGGCCCGTACGGCCCGCGCCCGCCGCCGCCTATAAGAGCGGTGCGGGACGGGACCGCCCGAGCCGCCGCCCGCAGCAGCAGGAGGAGGAGGTGGAGGAGGTGGAGGTGGTGGTGGAGGAGGTAGGTGGTCCCCGGACCCTGCTGCGGGGGTCCCGTCTCTCCGGGACTGCAAGGGGAAGATGTTTCCCATCTGCAGTTAACCCCCGGGTTTCTCTATTCCGCTCTGTTGCAGGGTCAGGAAAGTGAGGTTGCCCCCTCGCCCCTCTTTCCCCAGCTGGAAATTGCAGTTCTGATGTTTCAGTTTCCAGGAGACAACATTTTTTTTTTCCCTATGGAAAATACCAACCTGCAGCCCTGAGCAACCCAGCTAAGATTGCTGCTGGCCCTGCAACCGGGAGGTTTTTGGCTGAGCACTTCCAAAAAATCCTTTTATCTTGATTCATTTTGGAGATTTTGTAATGAGAAACTTCTGGGGTTTGGGCAAACTTTCTGCCTTCTTTGCCTTTCTCTCCTCCAGGTCCAGACTATTTTAAAATGTAAGATTCACTTGTCTATGTCTGCTGAACTGCTGATCCTTTCTTGAAGATGTTTCCAGGTTTTCCCCCTTCCATATACTGTGACAGAGGGAACCACAGGGGCTTCAAGGTCACAGCAATGCTTCAGTGTGGAGGATGCTTCCCAAGGTGCAATAAGTTCAGTTTCTCCTGCCGTGAGCTGTAGGCATCACTTTTCCACTTGAAAGCTGCAAAAAAGGCCAAAGAGCTGCAAAAATGCCAGAAGGGCAATCAAGGGAGAAAGATGGACAGACAGTAAAAGAGTTCTTTCCCTGGAAATTCTTTATAAAACAAGTCCCAGCATATGGAAATGCAAACATCCATTAGTGTTGGTTGAAAGTTAAATTTAGATTTAGCAAGACAGCATTCTCCATGTTATCTTCTGGTTTTTAATGTTTTAAACTCTGAAGAGTAGTGTTTTGGTGAATATAGACTTGGAAATCCTTCCTGCTTCATTGTATATCATAGAAAATTTGGGTAAAGGTACCAGGAACAAGTGGAATTCAAGCCATTATGATTTAATCTGTCCTAGTTAAACTAATCATTAATTTATTTTCTTGCAGCAGCTCTGACTGTTTTGTGGGCACTTTTGCTGGACTTCAGTAGCACCAGGAATCAGCTGCAGCTCCTGCTTGCCAGGTAATCAGAGCACTTGAAGGCTGCCTTTCTCCAGGTTTGGCTTTCCAAGCAAATAACCCAAAGCTATTACAGCAAAATAGCCCCAAAGAAGATTTTTAAGAGCACATGATGACTCTGTCAGTCTGTAGCAGCCAAGCTAAATTCAAAGCCATTGTAACATCCCAGTCTCCATTCCACTCTTTGCTGTTATTGTCTGGGTTACTGGACAGAACATTATTCTCAAATCAAATATTGTTTTATGTATTGAAGAGCAATTCGGCTGCCTAAACAAACTGAATTGTGATAATTATTGTGATCCCCACTCACCTCCAGGGATTTGGGACCAGCTTTTTGTGGCTGAATTGCTCTGGGTTAGATCTTACCTAAAAATATGATTTAAAATGTTTTTGGAACATGAGAATAAAATCACCTCTTCCATACAGGAATATGTTGCTTGGACATGAGTCAGATGAGCTCTGGCATTCCCTGACTTTAGCAAACTTCCTGGGGCAGTTACATGCACAGAGGCAATTAAATAAGCAAAGCAAGAGGACTAAGCAAATTATCAGTTTTGGTAGAAAATATCTAACCCAGGCACAGGAATGAGGTGTGTCATTGCTGGAAGTGGAGTGCCAGAGGAAGTTCAAAGTCATCTGTAGGAATGACACAGACCTTTTAATTTTATATAATTCAGCTTCCTTTAGCCTTGAGATGTGCTCACAGAGTTTTGAATGTTCTTTGGACCCTCATCCTGGGAATAGGGGCTGCAGGACCAATCCTTCCTCTTCCTCCTTCACCAGACCAATAGCTCCAGGGGAAAATCTTGGAGGAAATGGGCAGGAATGACAGTAGTGGGCTTTGTTCTACTTGGCACTGCTGGACCTCGCTGGGGATAATTCTGCTATTGTGAAATCCACGTTTTCAGTGGTTCCTTGTAATTGTGGAGGAAAACGCTTCTGCATTCTTTCCCCGCTGGGAAGTTCCCCAGTGGGCTTGGGTACTTCCCCTAAGAGTTCACCCCAAAGTGGAAAGCCCTGGCTGCACCTGCTGGAGGGAAAGACCTGGCCCTGTCCAGGCAGGAGCTGCTCAACAGGTTCTTGCTCTGGGGCTGCTCTTCACGCTGCAGCAGGGCAAGGGCTTGTGGTTCCTTGGGCTGCCACAGTCCCTCAGGCTGCTGGAGCCCTGCCCCAGGCACCTCCTCTCCTCCACTGAGACCTTTTGGGTGGCGTGTTCTCTACTGGGGAGTGTTCTGCCCGCCTGCTTGCTTGCAGCGTCACATTTCCTTGTCCCTCTGGGGACCCTTTAGGTGAACCTCCCTCAGCTGGTTATTCCAGAACTGAGCCACCACAGGCTGGAGGCATCCAGGCAGGGCAGTGCAGGGTCCCCGCTGTCACCGCCTCTCTCCCACAGGCTCCTGGAGGTGCAGGATGACTCTTTTTGATGGCGTCTACCCCTTCTACCTGCAGCAGAGGAAGGCTGCTGTGTTCAACATCAGCACCATCATCGTCATCGTGGTCTTCCTGACACTGGCTTGCAGCTTCCTGCTCATCACCCCGGGCATCCGCGGGCGGGCGGTGCGTGACCCTGGGGATGGGTGGCTGCTCCCCGTGTTCTGCATGCTGGGACCCTCCCCAGTGGTTTAGGGGGAGTCAGGAGGAGAGCCAGGGCTATTCCTCCCTGCCTGATGTCCCCCCTGTCTCCCTGCAGAGGTTGTACTGGACCCTCCGTGTTCTCCTCAGCCTCTTCGTGGGAATGGTGATTGTCGGTAAGTGCTGGGCAGCCCTCGGGGATGGGTCTGGGGGCAGGATTAAACCCTGGGGCAGGGTCTGCGGCTGGGAAAAATGAGCTGGAGGTCACAACCACAGCTGGTCATGGGGTCTACCCTACCCTTGCTCTGCAAAGCAGTCACACAACTTCCCAAAATGGCTTTCCCTTCCCTGGTATAGGGGCTGAGGGCACTTGGAGGTGCCCATGGTTACTTCTGGGTGTTTTGCTGGTTGTAACTCAAACAGCTCCAGCTCCATCAGGCTGCTCAGCCCCATGTTCTTCCAGCTGTGTGTATGACCCAACACTGGCAGGGTGCTGTTTTCACTTGTGTTTCAGGGATTTGTGCAGGTGTAGTTCACTGATGTACTTTGATCTTTCCTGTAACAGGGCTGGATCTCAAGTTTGTTCAAAAGGTGATCCACTTCTCCAACACACAGGGCTAGACAGTGCTTACTATGATCTCTTTCTACACCCCAGCTACACATGGATTGAGTGTGTTTACAATCCCCCTCACCAGTTTTCCATTATTTCCCCTCACTCTGTGAGCTCTCTGGTGCTGCCTGGGGCTGCAGCCAGGCATGTTTGGAGATTGTGAGGAGCCTTGCAGTGATGTGGAGGGAGCAGGTTGGAATAAAACACAGGCAGGGCAGAGATTGCAATAGTGCAATAATTTGCAATTGCAAAAGACCTCCCAAAGAACAAGATCAGAGGAGATGAAGGAAAGGGTTTAGTAAAAACCAGGAAATCTCCTGTAATAACTGATGGTGAAAACCAGGCAGTGGGATTTCCAACTCAGACAGGGCAACAGGATGGGTAAGAAAAGAGGTACTGAGGGGATAGAAGATGCCAGATGGTGAGAGAAAGCAGCCCTGACTCTAAATCAAAGCATCCCTCCTGCTGTGAAGGACAAGATGGGTTACAGGACTGCTTGGAGAGGCATGATGAAGGAGAGGGATAATGATAACCTAAAAGGTTCAGCTGATTTGACCAGGCACTAGAAGTAGGTGGCCAGACTGGGACCAGCTGCAGGACACAGGGACCATTCCAGCATGAGGTTGCCACCCTGGGGATGCCACCAGAGCCACCTGAGAACGTGGTGCCAGGCTGGAGGTGGCAGAGGGGTGGAGACCAGAGCTGATCCCACAGCCATACCCAGCTCAGCCCTGCAGAGCCATCCAGCACCACTCCATGACGAGGCTGCAGTCGGGCTCTGCTTGGGCACACAGGAAGAACAAATTGTCCAGGAGCCAGCGTCAGAGTTTCTGTCTGGCAGCAGCAGGGCACACTCACCCCTGCAGCCAAAAAACATTCCTGTGGAGCTTCCACTGCATCAATGCCCTCACAAGTTGACTCAGCAACTGAACATTTTCTCAGGAAGGTTTTGTTCAGACTGACATCAAACCATCGGCTTTACTTTCCTTGTTGGAAAACGAAGCCCACTGCAAAGTGAAAGTGCTTAAGAAAAGGATACCTTGTTCCAAAAATCATATACCAGAAAAGCTTCCAATTTTTCATTTTTCCCAGCTGGAATGATTGCCCAAGCTGTGATGGCACTTCCCACCCCCTCCTTTTGACAATGACTTTTACTATTCGCTAATAGCGCAGTTTAGGGAGCTGGATGTGCGAAATGAGACTCACCCCTGTTCCTGTGGCTGACAAACAGGCTCATCTCTCAACCCTGTCCCTGGGTGGTGTGGTGCTTGCCATAGTGGGGAGTTAGCAGGGAAGTTCTGGAGAGGATGTCCAAGGAGAAATCAGATCATGATGCCCATCCCTGGGGATCTGAGCCCCGCTGTTCCCGGATCCAGGGAGTGGATGCTTAGCAAGGGGAGGACCTGAGCTCTGCAGGGTGTGGGAGCTGGTTGGGGCACGTCTTGGTGGCTGAATCAGCATTCCTGCCCTCCTAACACTCCCTTCCAGTGCCATGGTGGGAATGCTGCCACTCAGCTGTGATTCTCCCCTTGAGCACAGCAAAGCCTGAAACCGAACCTGCTTTAACCCCAGTTTTATTTTTCCTGGCAGTTGTCCAGTTCACAGGGGACTGGGAGACTGGCTGGGTGCAGGCAAACACCTCCTACAAGTCCTTCAGCCACGTCCAGGTGAACGCAGACATCGGGCTGCACATCGGCCTGGCAGGGCTGAACGTCACGCTCAGGGGTGAGTCTGATGTGCCCAGCTGGAACTCTGGAGTGGCCGTGGCCCCAGCAGGTCTACAGCTGCTCTGCAGGGCCCTTGCTCCGTCTGGAGGCTCCTGGGACCCTGCTGTGCCCGTGCTGCTGGCTGGCAGTGCCCAGGTGCTGGCACAGCAGGACCTCAGCTGGTCCCTGCCGCAGGAAACCCAGTGGAGCAGATCAACGAGACCATCAACTACAACGAGCACTTTCCCTGGAACTTTGGAGCGGATTATGACCGCAGCTACAGCGAGGGGCTGCAGAAGGGGCTGCCCAGCCCCATCCTCTACGTGGCAGAGAAGTTCAGCACGCAGAGCCCCTGCGCCGTGCACAGGCAGTACCGCATCGCCGGCCACTACGCCTCAGCCATGCTCTGGTGAGCCCTCCTGTCCTGCTGCAGGCACGGGAGATGCAGGGGTGTGAAGAGCTTGGCTGCCTTTCCCCTAGGCCTTTGGGATGGGTGGGATTGCATCCTCCCAGGAGGGAAGCTGTGTGCATGGAGGGGACCCTGCTGGGCACTGTTGAGCAGTGAAGGAGTCCTGGTTCTCCCTGCTGGACAAATCCACAGGAGAGAGGAATGTGGTGCAGGTCCCTGCTGTGATGTGGTGATGATGGCAGAAGCCCATCCCCATGGATGGAATTGAAGCTGCTGTCCTTGGTGGCCCAGAGAGGCCCATGGACACATGAAGAGCTCTCCCAACCCTACCTGTGAGTTGATTGTTTATCTAAGATTGGGACCAGGTGAGGAAAAGATCCTGCTGCTGTTATTGTGCAGTGGATCTTGACTCTTTGGCAAGGTCAGAGATATGTCAGTGCCCACTTGGCTGGGGGAGAGCTGGTGCCCAGCTGGCAGGAGATGGTCCCTTCCACCCTGTGTTGGCCATCAAGAACCATTGCAGCACTGTTCTCCCTGCTTGGAGTTTGACAGCAGGAACACAGAAACTAGGGAAGAAGCCTGATGATGCTATGGAACAAGAGCTCCTGGTCCACAGCTGAGGCCTTCCTCTGTAGCCCAACTCCTCAGCAAGTGCTGAACTGCTGCAAATGACCTTTGCCTGCTCTGGCACTTATCTCAGTCCTGGGTGCTACTCTCAGGGACCATGCTGTCCCACATGTGGAAGGGCAGGTAACTGGATGGTTACATCCATCCATGTATCTGGGATGGTCCAGATACACTGAGGGGGCTGCCACAGCCTCCTTGAGCCTGGTGCTGTCTGTGGGATGAGCAGCGGGAGGAGGAGATCTGTGTTTCTGCCTCCTGATGTAGCAATGTGAGTCTTGCACATGTACTTGCCCAGCGTGGGGATTAGGGATTATTCCTGCCTGCCCACAGAGCTTCTCCACCTCCTACAGTGCACTTGGAGCTCAAGTTTCTTCCACCACATGGAAATCCTCACACAGAGTGCCCTAATCCATGGGACTCACTCCACTCATCCCTTGGTCTTCCCTTGTCTCCAGGGTAGCCTTTTGCACGTGGGTCATCTCCAACATTCTCTTCTCCATGCCTGTCCTCATTTATGGAGGGTACATGCTCCTGGTCACAGGGGCCTTCATGATCTTCTCGCTGCTCTCCTTTGCCACCGTGAGGAACTCCCCAATGTGCCTGATCCAGATTGGGGCCAGGACCCTGCACGTAGCCTATGGGGGATCTTTCTGGCTCATGCTGGCAATTGGTAAGAACATTGGGGTGCCCCAGGTCTCACCACTGTGTCCCTCTGGATGTACCAGGGCTTCCCTCCCAAGTGGAAGTGCAGCTCCCCAGAGCCCCAGCCTGTGCCTTGGCAAAGCAGGTCCTGGCACAGATGTGGAGAGGGATGGGAAAAGGAGAAACACCATCCTCATCTCAAGGCAATAGAGGCATTTATAGTTCCTGAGGTGCAAAGACATTGGGATCACTTGCCTGGGTTTTCAGACCTGTGCCTGGGTTTTAAGGATGCTCAGAACAGCTCACACAATAGAAGGCCACCTTCCATAAGCAAAGGCATTGTCCTCTGTCAGGGGATCATCCAAGGACAGCTGTGGGGTGGGGACACTGCTGGAGTGACAGGAACCCAATCAGAGTGCATTTTTGTTTCCAGGCCTACTCTGTTTTGTGGTTGGGGTCACCATCGTGGCAATGCACCATCTCAGTTTGGATCTGCTGAAAACTTTCTTTGATCTCCGTCAGGACAAAGCAGAGGAGTGCCAGGAAATGCCTGAAGTGGTCATCAACTCTCACTATGTAAGCAAGGGTCTGCCTCCCTCTCAGCCCTCTGAAATCAACGGCATCTAGAAGAAAGTCCTCACTCTTTCCCTGAAGGTGGACCCAAAAGGGCAGAACAAATTCTTCTTGATGTCCCCAGAGATGCATTTCCTCATCCAGCTGTCTTTGAAGCCCACATTGGGATGGGTCCTTGCTGGGAAGCAACTTCCCAGACTGTGTCTCCCTGCATCTCCCTCTGGAAGGGGCAGGCTGTGCTGGCAGGCTGCCATCAGAGCAGCTCACAGCTGCTGAGACTGGGGCTGCACACTCACCTGGGGACCCCTGTCCCAGGAGGAATGGCCCTTCCAGCTCCATGCCCTTCCTGCTCCATGCCCTTCCTGCTCCATGCCCTGTCCCACGCTGCAGTGCGGGGGTTATCCAATGGTCTGTTCCTGCTGAAACTGAGAAACAGCTCATGGGTCACATTTCTGACTGGGAGCACTTGCCACTCCAAAAGCCTGGGATTAAACCTGCTCATTTTTTCCCCAAATATGACATTTTGTGGTGTAGGTGTATCCAGGAAAGCAAGGTATGGATCCAGCTTCTGCAGGCTGAATGCTGCAGGGGCTGGAACAAAAAAACTGCTGCAGAAACAAAGACTGAGTAAATGTACCATGGAGTTTGCTGTGGGGGACGTGCTGATGGGATTCTTTTCACATTCAAATTTGGCCTTTATTAGACTAAACTTGTAGCCTAGTGTAGGCCAAAAAGATGCCTTAGGAAAGGAAGGAGAGTGAAGTTCTCCCTATCCAGCTGGAGAACACTTAGACTGGCTGGGCAGCAGGGGAGGGAGGGGACTCTGTCCCTCTGCCTCACTCAGGTGAGCCCCCACCCACACAGCTGCTTCCAGAGAAGGATGTGGAGCTGCTGGAAGAAGGCCAGAGGAGGCCACGGAGATGCTCTGAGTTGGAGCCCCTCTGCTCTGGAGCCAGGCTGGGAGAGCTGGGGGTGCTCACCTGGACAAGAGAAGGCTCCAGGGAGAGCTCAGAGCCCCTGCCAGGGCCTGAAGGGACTCCAGGAGAGCTGGAGAGGGACTGGGGACAGGAGTCTCTAGTGACAGGATGAGGAGGAATAACTTCCCACTGCCAGGGGGCAGGGATAGATGGGATACTGGGAGGGAATTCCTTCCTGTGAGGGTGGTGAGGGCCTGGCACAGGGTGCCCAGAGAAGCTGTGGCTGCCCCTGGATCCCTGGCAGTGTCCAAGGCCAGGCTGGATGGGGCTTGGAGCAGCCTGGGCTAATGGAAGCTGTCCCTGCCCATAGTGGAGGGTGGAACAAGATGAGCCTTAAGGTTCCTTCCAACCCAAACTATTCTGGGATTCTATATCTGAATGTTGGAAACCTGGGCACCTTCATTCCAATTAATTGTAAAGTACATAATTTCAGTATTTTGACTTTTCTTTCTGAGATCCTTGCTGGTAAGTCACTTATTTCTGTCAGATGATACTTGTATGTCACTAATGTGGTTTGTTCCGCATAGGAATTATTTTCAATAAAACTTTACTAAAACCCCTCTCCTTTGAAACACTGTGGACATTTGGAGGGGTGGTTTCTCAAGAAGGGCCCATGGACCACATCAGAAGGTCTCTTCTGCCAAGCCCCCAGTGGCCTCTTTCCCATGGGGACAAATGTCTCCTTGGCCCATTTCAAGGTCACCCACTAAGAAACCTTTGTCATGAGTAACCCAGGAGGAGCCCAGACTGGAGGTGCTGCTCACCTCTCCCTAATGGGTTATAGCTGATCTCCAAGGCACTGTTGCACTTCCTTTCTCACCTCCTCCTCCTCCTCCCCCTCCTTCCCTCCTGGTCTGGTGCCTCCAGGATCCTACTAAATTGTGTTCCTCTTTTCCATCCTGCTCTTCACCTCAGACTAAGAGGAGGTGTTGGTACAGCTCCCTCTGCACTTCCCGACTGCTGATGGGAAGAGCATCCAAGGGCAGGGGAATTTTTGAGGGTCCTCTGGGTGAGAGGGCTCTTGTGGGCTCTACTTCTCCTTTGGTTCATAACCATGAGTCTGCAGTTGCTTGCTTTCTCCCAGTTTGTTCTGATTTAATCTCTGTGTCCCGAGGAAGACTCAGGGTTTGTTGGGATGGACCAAGGGGAAGGGCAGTAAAACAGAAAAAAAACAAACCAAAAAAAACTGTTGTATTTGAGACACTTTTTCAGATCTGGATATTCTCATCACTTGGTTCTTGTCATGTCTCTTCCCACGTGGGCTCCTGATGGATTTGGTGCATTCCAGAGCAGGACCTGCAGGCTTGCCCTTCCTCCCCTGTGCCTCAGAGCTGGGTGGCTGTCCCGTGGCAGAGCTCCCCGAGGGGGACCATAAGCCCATCCTGTGCAGAGCAGCTGGGCTCGGCTGGCAGGCAGGACTTGTCCCACAGCTCCTCTTTGCTGCTCTTGTCCAGGCTGAAGATGAGCTTCAGCTTCTCTGGCTGCAGGGAGTTGAGGATGATGATGCCCAGCCCCAGGAGCAGGCACAGCAGCCCTGCAGAATACACAGTGACACCACTGCAGGAGCTCTGCTGGGTCCCAGCTGCACACCAGGGATGTGTGGCATCGCCCAGCAGGCAGGCAAAGGGGTTGGTTTCTCTTTCCCCATCTCGATTCTGGCATCACTTTGGGCTCCCCAGTACAAGACAGAGATCAGTGAACTGGGGCAGAGAGGTGGGAGAGTTGGAGCCCACAGTGCACAGGGGAAGTCTGGAAGGACCTGGGTTTGTTTAGCCTGAAGAAGAGGAGTGCCCAGGGGGAATTAGTTACCACCTGCTACTAGAAAAGGGCTGGTGTCCCTGGAGGTGATGTTGTAACATGGAAAATTATGGGCTGATCAAAGGAAACAATTGCTGCTCAGAAGTGGAGCAGGTCCTGAAAGGCAGAGGGAATGTCTATCCAGCAGCTAACTTCAAACATTCAGTTCTCTTGACTGCCCATCTCTTTCTCTCCCCAACCTTGATAATTCTAATCTAAAATCTTCTAACCTAAAATGATCATTTTCTGTGACCAGCCATGGAGAAGGAAGGGATGAGGTGCTGTTGGGCCATCATCTCTGTAGGGATGGAGAAGGAATGCCCCAGAAGCCAGCTGAACACTCACCTGTTGCTAATGCCAGCCAAAAGGATTCACCATAGTCTGTTCTCAAGGAAACTGGGCCGAACTGGATGGGGCATCTCAGGGTGTTCCTCACGGTGGAGAAGAGGAGCAGTGAGAAGAGGATCAGAGTGGCAGTGAGCAGAAGCATCTGGCCACCATAGAGCAGGATGGACATGGAGAAGAGCAGGATGGAAATGAGCCATGTGCAAAAGGCCAGCCTGCAAAAGGACCACAAAACAGAGCAGAAAACATCAGGCTTGGACCATCCTACCCAGGGTCTCCTCTCCATATCCCAATGAAGGGATAAAGCCTGGGCAATCTTCTCTAGTTGGCTTTGCTTCAGCAGATATCTGGACAGTCTGACCTAGAGAGTCCTTTACAACCCAAACAAATGTGCAATGATATGAGTGGTGGAGCTGTGGGACACATCCCACAGCAGTGGAGAGGGATCTGCACACCTGGAAACGTTCAATATTGAATTTCCTGAAGCCCCCAAGCACCTTGGTATGGCTTTAGCATCAGCCCTGCTCTGGGTGTGGGCCTGGAGTAGATATCTCTGGAGGTTCCTGTGAGAGACTGGAATATTAGTGTTTAATAGCTCAAACATCTGGCCATTTGCAGAGGCAGCAGGTGCTTTTCTGGGGCTGGGTTCCCCTCTATGAGGGGGGAAAGAGGGTTTTTTTGGGTGTGTGGTGGTGAGCCCTCTGATGTGCCTAAGACAGAGGAGCCACACCAGAAGCTCTGGGCTTTGAGGCAGATGGGGGAGAAGGCTGATAAGGAGCAGACCCTGGAGAGGCAGGGTGATGTTTTTATCATGACAATGTCCTCCCTTACACAACAGGCTCAGCTGAACCACTCCCCCTCCCTTCCCGGGAAGGTCCTGTTCACACGGGCCATTGTTTCTGTTCACACTTCAGCCTGAGGTTTTCATCCCTTCTGAGGGGGCAGAACTGGTTCAACACCGGGTGAGAGGCAGGGTCACCTCTCAGGAGGGAATCACAAACCACCCAAGACCCCCGAAGCACCCCGAGACTCTGAGCCCTTCCACTGGAGGAACACCCCTGATCCACAGTGCTGCAAAGTGTAAAAGTTCCCCTCTGCAGGGAAGGTGCCTGGGTGTTCTCACTTAAACCTGAACCAGCACTGGGCTCTGAGTTCTGTGGGACCCCCACCTCTGACAAGACCAGAGAGGAGGATCCATGGGGCACTGTCTGGTTCCATGGGTCGTATCTTCTTACTTAATCTGTCTCTCTCTCCTCCTAGTTTTCTATTTCTTTCTTTGTCTATATCATATTTCCTGTGACATAAAACCCATACTGTTGGCTTCAGCATATGGTCTCATTTACACCTTAATTTGGACAGAGGATCTCTCTAATAATCAGATTGTAACTTCTTTCCTGGATTCTTGTGATTGTCCATAGCTGGTTACCCCCAGGCAGTTCCCACCTGTTCAGAGGGACAATGGCATCAAGGGAGACCTTTGTTTGGAGAACTGCACCATTAGCCATGCCCACACCTGATTCAGCACCTGGAGTGCACCCAGCTGCCAGCCCTACCCTGTGCTTGGGGCTTGGAGTTAGCTCCCTGGGGAGGCAAGCCTAACAAATTTTTCTGATGCTAAAGAAAAAAAAAAGTTTTCATGCACATTTCTGCTTTGAAATACAGGAATGTTTGGGTGGGGATAATTATTTTTCCTGAAAATGAAAAAGGAGATGGGTACAGGGTCCTGGATCCTACATTCAAGGGGGAATTGCAAGGCTCTCTCTTCCCTGCAGTGCCTTTCCCACCACCTCTGAGACTCGTGGGGGTGCTCTGGGACTCCACAACACAAACAAGGGCTCTAAGTTTCATGAGCTCCCTCTTGATGGCCCCTCCTGCTCCCTTCAGGCAGGTCTGTGCTCACTTGGACATGCAGAGGAAGACCCTTCACAGTGGGTTTCAACCAGGACCCTTTATCTTGGTCCCTGCGAGAGATCTTGAACCATGAGCCCCTCAGCTGCATCTGCTTTCCCTTCAATGACATTTTGTCAGACTGCAGTTTTGTACATCAAGGCACAGGAGTCTGGGGACATAAGTGGAGTCTGGGGACATAAGAGGGGTCTGGGGACATGGACAAAAGATGCTCCAAGGTCCGCAGCCCCTCTGTTCTGGAGCCAGGCTGGGAGAGTTGGGGGTGTTGGGAGAGGAGAGAAGGTTCAGAGCCCCTGCCAGTGCCTGGAAGAGCCCCAAGAGAGCTGGACGTTGAACAAGGGCCTATAGAGACAGGATGAGAAGGAGTAACTTCCCACTGCCAGAGGGCAGGGTTAGATGGGATATTGGGAAGGAATTCCTGGCTGATAGGGTGGTGAGGCCCTGGCACAGGTTGCCCAGAGAAGTCATGGCTTCCCCATCCCTGGAAGTATTCCAGGCCAGGCTGGATGGGGCTTGGAGCACCCTGGGATAGTGAAAGTGTCCCTACCCATAGTGGGGGGGTTAAAGAAAAATAAGTTTTAAGAGCCCATCCAACCCAAATCACTCCATGATTCCACAATTCTATGAATCTGTGACAGGCACAGAAGCATGAGAATGCCAGATTCTGCAGAGAGCCAAGGCTTTGGCATGGCCTTACAGTGACAAGGGCAGCTCCATCAAGCTCTCTCTGCTGTCCCTGGGCTGAGCCCTGGCTGTAACTCACCACAGGGTGAGGGACACGTAGCGGCCGGCGATGCGGTACTGCCTGTGCACGGCGCAGGGGCTCTGCGTGCTGAACTTCTCTGCCACGTAGAGGATGGGGCTGGGCAGCCCCTTCTGCAGCCCCTCGCTGTAGCTGCGGTCATAATCCGCTCCAAAGTTCCAGGGAAAGTGCTCGTTGTAGTTGATGGTCTCGTTGATCTGCTCCACTGGGTTTCCTGCGGCAGGGACCAGCTGAGGTCCTGCTGTGCCAGCACCTGGGCACTGCCAGCCAGCAGCACGGGCACAGCAGGGTCCCAGGAGCCTCCAGACGGAGCAAGGGCCCTGCAGAGCAGCTGTAGACCTGCTGGGGCCACGGCCACTCCAGAGTTCCAGCTGGGCACATCAGACTCACCCCTGAGCGTGACGTTCAGCCCTGCCAGGCCGATGTGCAGCCCGATGTCCGCGTTCACCTGGACGTGGCTGAAGGACTTGTAGGAGGTGTTTGCCTGCACCCAGCCAGTCTCCCAGTCCCCTGTGAACTGGACATCTGTGAAGACTTCAGGGGTTAGTTACAGCCTAGCAGCAAGTTGTCTGGTGCTGGAAGCACCTGCCAGGATGGTCACCATGGTCTGAGCATCACCTACCTTATCCCAATTTCAGGACTGGGCTGTTAGTCCCAAGTGGGAGAAGTCCTCTGTGTCCTTTCTCAAGATCTCCCCCAGCCCATGACCCTGAAAGCCCCACTTGGGTTGGCTTCTCCTCAGCCCCAGTGGAGATCCTAACCCTGGTGGCAGTGGGGCTGATGTCTGGGCACTGCTTCTCATCTAAACCCCTGCCTGAATTCCCTGGAAGTTGGTGGCAAGCTTTTGGTGACTGCCCTAGATATGACCACCAGTCTTCAGACCAGAGGCAGATGAGTGCCTTCCACCCATTGCTGGGGCCACCTCCCAAACACAAGACATGTGTCCATCTTCCCCATGAACTCATCCTACAGGCTGGACTTGGCCCTTGACTGATCTATTCACCCTCCCCCACCTTTCCCCTCCATTTCTTGGGCATCCATGAGCTTCCCCCAGGCCCCCAGCACTCACTGAGGATCACTGCTCCCATGAAGAGCCCCAGCACTGACCGCAGGAACCAGAAGAGTCGCTGTCAGGGGTGAGCAGAGTGGAGGCACAGGGGTCAGTCAGATTTTACCACAGGGACCTCAGCACCAAGCACATAATTTAGAAACGTGAAATGGTGAGAAATAGACCTGTCCCTCCCCTGGGGAGCCACCCCATGTGCTTTGTGGGTGGCTGGCATGGGGTACTCCTGTGGCATCCCTGCTGTGGTGTGGGGCAGGCAGCACAGAGGGAGATCAGGCAGAGGAAGAAGATCAAATGAGACCATTGGAGAAAGATGTGATGGCTCTTTTCTTGGGAAGAAAGGTGGAAACATTGCCTCTAACAGTCTTCAGCTGCAATTTCACACTTATCCAAACCTCATGGGTTTGGATGTGTTGACAGCTGGCCACAGCTGTAGAAAAAAGGAGTGACCAGGCATTTGTAGAGTGTCCCCTGGGGGACAGAAGCCCCTCAACCAGCCCTGCTGCAAAACCAAGCACACAACAAGCACTTGATGTGGCTCATAGCAGGGTCTGTTGGCCACACAGAGCCTGGTGAGCAGTGCTGGGACATGCCCAGTACACACCTCCTTCTTTTATTGAGATTTCTGGGAAGGTGGGGTGAGATCTTTGAGCCTCACCCTGCTATTCCACTCTGGTGAAAGGATTTCGGCTTGTTCACAGAGAAATCCAGCCAAGATCAGCTCTAGCTGCCTCAGAAGTCTGGGGTGGTGGAGTTTGGTGTTCATGCTGGGATGGGCTGGAGCACACTCAGCCCCATGGCATTCCAGAGATCCCAGAGCTCTGGCCATAGCCCGCGGGCAGGCTCACTTGCCAAGTCTCTTATGGAGGCTGGGAAGGAGGAGGAATGTGGGATGCACAGGCAGGGACCAGAGGTCTGAACTGCCCCCGCCCCTCCACTTACCCCCCTGCTTGGGATCCCTGGTAGGATGATGATGAACGTGGCCAGCATGGAGAGGAATATGGTGACAATGACAGTGCGGGTGGTGTCAAAGGGAAAGCAGGCATTGGGTCCAGGGTAGAAGGGGTAGGAGCCATTCCACAGTGTCATCTTGCTGCCTGGAAGGACCCAAAACTGGCACCCAGAGAGACAGCGGTGAGAAAATCATCTCCACACATCCACTCCAACCAGCCTTCCCCACAGAACTGT
The DNA here is from genome assembly GCA_003676055.1 of Chloebia gouldiae. NCBI lineage: Eukaryota > Metazoa > Chordata > Aves > Passeriformes > Passeridae > Chloebia > Chloebia gouldiae. Next base: position 1,300,940 of record QUSF01000015.1, read on the forward strand.
CTCCTGCCCCCTTGCCAGCGCTCTGCTCGTCCCTGGCACGGCTGGGTGTGCATCCCAGTGCCCCTGGACACTGCAGCCCCACACTGCCCATGCCCTCGGGCATCGCCCACAGGAACCCTTCATCTTCCCAGCATACAGCCCACAGCAAAGCTGCCTTGGAGCCCCCAGGGCATCTGCTGCAATACTCAGCTTGTCCCCAAAGAGAGACAGCAAGACAAACAAACACCACTGGGCCATTCACTCTCCTACTCGGTTCCCCATCACCAAAATCTTGCCTGTGCTCCCACCCTCCCTTGTTGCTCTTTATGCAGCAGCCTGGCTCGGCGCCCTGGGTGAATCACCGCACAAATACAGGAGCGGAGTTAACTCCTCACCGTCCGAGGAAACGGGAAGAACCCGGCGGGGAAGAGGCACTGCCCGTCCGTGGCAGCGGTGTGCCAGCCCTCAGGAGCCAGCCGGGGACAGCGGTGGGACGCCGCTTGGGAGACCAAATGCTGCTTTTACCACAGCGCTTGGCCAGCTCCCTTTCCTGCTGGGAAAGGGCTGCTCAGCACCCCCCGGGAACGGGGGCTATCCCTGCAGCAGCAGCAGAAACACCCACATCCCCTTCCCCACGCCGAGCCTACCTCCGCTGCAGCTGCTCCCGGGCTGGGAGCCGCGACGCGCGCCGGGATGCTCCGGGATGCTCCGGGATGCTCCGGGATGCTCCGGGATGCCCCGGGAAGCGCCGGGATGCTCCGGGATGAGCCGTGGTGCTGCCCGCCCGCCCGCTCGCACCTCCTGCCAAGGCTGCGGGCGAGGAGCCAGCCTGGCGAGGAGTCACGGCTGTGCTGCTCCCGGTGTTTTTTGGAGTGCCCGCCTCCAAAGGCGGTTGGAGCATCCAGCCCAACCCACAGCGGACCGGCCGCTCCGGCGCTCCTGCTGCGGGCACAGAGGGCAGCTACGGGCGGGCACAGCCCTGGGAAGGGTTGGCTTCATCTCCTTGACTTTTCTTGGAGAGCAGTAAAAAATTCCGGTTCCATATGGCACGAAGACCCTGGAGCTGCCAGGGCCCTCTGCATCCTGGTGGGACCAGAGGTCTCCAAAGCACTGCCGGGTGTTCTCAGCCGAGATCATCGAGGCTGTGCCTTCATGGCCTCCTTGATGGCCCTGGCTCCTGACTCCATCCCTGGGAGAGTCTCCCTGAGAGGGTCCTGACTGAGCTGTTGGGCATCAGGCAAGGTGTCCAGAGGTGCTCCCAGCCCCATCATGCAGAAGGTGCTCAGGTTTGTAACCCAGCCAGGGCATGGAAATCATGGAAATTTAAGCTTTTGGGGTTTGCTCCTCTACTTTGGCATTTCAGCTGGCTGAAGAAGGTTGTTTTGATAGTGAGAAGGACCAGCCTGGCAGAAACACTCTCCTGACTCATGTTTGGGGTCTTTCCTCTGAAACTGGCACAGCCATACCCTGAATATTTCTTTTTTGCATCCCAGTGAATGGGCTGGCTGGTAACCCACCCCCTTGGCAGAGGGAGGCAAAACAAGTTTTCACTCATGCCCAACTGGAAATAAAGGTATTTTTGGGGCAAGGACTTTGCCATTCCCTTCAAATCCCCACCTAGTCTGACCCAGTCTGAACACTGAATCCCTCTCCTGAAGTGGTTTACAAAAATTAAAGGGTGTCAAGGGTGATGTGGCTGGGGAATGTGTGTGCAGAGATGTGCTGAGGAGCTGTCTGGTGGGGATGAGGCACCAGCTCCAGCTCTGACAGCCTCTGCAAAGCAGAGGGAGACATGGGCTTCACAGCAAATAGAGCAAATCCTTAGCGGTGATCACAGGGACACCTGTGGGGCTTTGGACCTGTTGGAAAGGTGGAACCACCTCTCCCTGCAGTGTGGGAGAGGATACCTGAGGAGATGGCTGGTAAGTGGCAGGATGAAATTAAGCAGGATGGGGAAGGTGCAACCATGTGAAGTGACGTGTGGGATGAGGGTCTAAAGCATCCCTCGTTGCACTTCCTGGAGCTGGGATAGGCAGCAGAGGGATGCGCCCTGCACTGGCTTGGATAAACCAATGTATGGAGTTTGCCTTCGGGAGGGATTGAGGATCCGTGGGTTTGAGGCTGCTGAGACAAGAATCACAAGTAGGGAGATATCCTATTCCCAAAAATGAAAACAAGGGGGAGGGACTTCCCCTTCTTCTCTAAAGGTGACCAGCAACAAAAGGTTTGTGTGCAAGGATGTCAGGGGAGTTCCAGAAATGCTTTGGTTCTCTCATCTGTCCCCAGCAGTGATGGAAACACTGTGTGATTGTGGCAGTGGGATCTCCCCTTCCCTGGAGTGCTGATGAGATCATATCCTGGGAAGTGTGAGAAAACTGCTTGACCTACCCCTCACCCAGCACTCTGCATATAGGAAGAAGTTATTGTTACAACTGGTTGTTTGTGTTTTCCTCCTTTTTAAATTTCCAAATTTCTGAGTATTTCTGCAGGCAGTAAAGGTGTGCATTTCATCACACTGTTTCCAGAGAACACTACACATTTTCCAGGGAGTTTCTTCTCCTGCTGTCAGCACCCTGCCCTTGCTGGAGCAGCCCTCTTGCTTGGGAAGCTTCTGCTTCACTCCCTCTGGGGAGATGGATCCCCAGATTAGGGATGAATCATTGGATCCAGGTCACCGAGGGAGGGGTGGGGGCAGGGGGAGCAGCACCCATCACCTCTTGTGCAAGAGGATGTCGAGTGCTGGATCAGCCACCCCTCTCAGGGCTGGGAAGTGCAGTGAGGAAAGAGTGGGTACATGCCTGGGCAGGGAGGTGATTTTGGGGATGGACAAGGAAGATTTCTGCCTGACCCATTGGAATCAGAAAGACAGATGTGGTGCTTGTTTCCAGGAGTCACTCTGCCCCAGAGCTGTCCCCATCACCCCTCTGTTCTCTTCCCTGACAGGGACAATGCTGCAGCTGGGGTTGAGCTGGGGATCTGTTGTGACAAAGCCCATCCTGTGCATCCTTGCCCAGGAATCCTTGGGCCATGATGGAGCAGCTTGAAGGGAATGACAGGAGGAAGGAAGGAGGGGAAGGGACTCCCTCTGGTCAGTTCCACCTTGATGAGCAGAGAGGTTGCTGTGGCCTTGATCAGGCTTTAGATATATTTGCAAGAAGGATCTATTTTTCCAGCTCTATTTGGAAGTTGCACATTTTGAGAGAAGGAGAAGGTGTTGCTACTCACTACACTGACCAGTGGGTTTCACATCTTATGATGGAGCCAGCTCAGGGTCAAGTGAAAGGACTGCCAGGAGATGGAGGCAGAGCTCAGCAGGAGCCACGCATGATCCTGGTGGGAACTGAAACAGGGGGGCTTTCAGCCACTGAGGAAATCCTCATCTAGAAATTGTGTTGAGAGTTCAGCCCTCTGCCCCTTGCAAGAGCCATTGTGCAGGAGAGGAACAAGTCTCTGGATGTGATCTAGACTTTCTGTGGCACATGACAGGAAGAGCATCTTGCTTTGGGTGCTTGACCATCAATACTTCTAGTCCCAGACAGCTCCTTTCGGCTCCTGCCAGTGTTACAGGCTTCCATGGGTTCTCAGAGATACAGGGACAGGAACCTAGCTGTCACACTGCTCTCCCAAATGTTTCCATCCATCCCAGAAACTCTGTGTTTGACCTCGTGGGCTCTAAGACCCACGTCTGAGTGGGGAAGGGGCTGGGGCTGCCCCTGTTCTTTCCCTTGCTCCTTGCTGGGATTACCCAGCTTGGATGAGGGGCTGCAGGTCCAGCTGTCCTCTGCTGCTGACAGAGCCCAAGTGCCCCTTCCAGGCTGCCCTAATCCCAGCTCTGCAGCAGGGATACGGGGAGGGATCACGAGAGGGTCTGAGCTGATACCCTGGGAGCTGGGAGGAGAAGGGGAGGAATGTCACCTCCCATCTTGCATCTCTTACAGGTGTTTCCTCTCCATCAGAGAGCAAATGGATTTGCCAGCTCCCAGACTGCCCCTCCAGACTCACCCCAGAGCATCTCCCTCATCTAACAGAGCTCTTCTGCCCTGGTGTGGGTCTCAGGAAGGGCATTAACTCTGGGATGCATTTATCAGGGATTTTGCTGTCCCAGCTTGGGGAACCTTGTCCCCACAGACAACAGCCCTTCCTGCTGGTTTAATGGAACCATCAAGGAGCTGAACTTTTCCCAGCTTTGGTGGGGCTTGTTAATGATGCACTGTGTGGTAATTATCACTTTCATCCTTGGCTGCAGCTTAGAGAGCTTTCTCTTGCAATCCCTGGCATTAGAGGCCAATTTTAAGCAACAAACATTCTTCCATGGAAATTCCTTTGTCTTATATCTCCTTGCCAGCCTTGGAATCTCTTCACACCAGCTCCTGAGGGGTGTGAGCTTCCAGATCTCACATCAGCAGAGTGAACATTGTGGTGGAAGATATCCAAGGCAGATTTGGGGTTGACCAGGTCTCCCGTGCATGTTCTCTACCAGCTCTGGGTGTCACAAAAGCTTTGATAGATAATGGTCTCAGTTCTGGAGACAAATTTCAGGAGGAAATGCCCTGGAATAAATGTTCCCTCTAAGGAGAAAGTACTTCAGTAATTCTTTTCTTCTGCCAATGACAGAAATAGATACCAGGGGAGGAAAGTGGAAAAAAAAAAAAAGAAAAACTGTTCATTATCAAAGCAAGATACCCTCAAAGCACAGAAAAAAAAATAGAAATTGAACCTTACACCCCACCCCCAGCTCACCATGTGGCTGAGAAGCAAAGGTGGTGGCTGCCCTTCTTTGGAGAGGGGGAGAAAAGAATTTACAGAGCTGCTGGGAACCTGTTTGATTTCTGGTGTGGGTCTTCTCCTCATAGCAGCTGAAGCTGGATTTTAATGTCCTTTCTCATGTTGGTTCAGCTCCTCCAAGGTCCCCCATCACCCCCCAAGAAGGGCTGAAAGAAAAAATAAGAAAAGCTGAAAACAGTTCAAGGGAGGGGGAAAAAGAGGCTGAGGGGATTCCAGGGAAGGGAAGGGAAGGGAAGGGAAGGGAAGGGAAGGGAAGGGAAG
>QUSF01000015.1:1308717-1407962 GCA_003676055.1 Chloebia gouldiae
TGTTCTTTTGTCCATTGTCCCATTGTCCCTTTGTCCATTGTTTCTTTGTCCATTGTCCCTCTGCCCCATTGTCCATTGTTCCTTTGTCCATTCTCCCACTTTCCATTGTCCCATTGTCCCTTTGTCCCATTGTCCATTGTCCCTTTGTCCATTGTCCCACTGTCCATTGTTTCTTTGTCCATTGTCCCATTGCCCCTTTGTCCATTGTCCCATTGTCCCTTTGTCCATTGTTTTTTGTCCATTGTCCCTCTGTCCCATTGTCCATTGTTCCTTTGTCCATTCTCCCATTTTCCATTGTCCCATTGTCCCTTTGTCCCATTGTCCATTGTCCCTTTGTCCATTGTCCCACTGTCCATTGTTTCTTTGTCCATTGTCCCATTGCCCCTTTGTCCATTGTCCCATTGTCCCATTGTCCCATTGTCCATTGTCCCATTGTCCATTGTTCCTTTGTCCATTGTCCTTTTGTCCATTGTTCCTTTGTCCATTGTCCATTGTCCCGTTGTCCCTTTGTCCGTTGTCCCTTTGTCCATTGTTCATTGTCCCATTGTCCATTGTTCCTTTGTTCATTGTCCCTTTGTCCATTGTTCCTTTCTCCATTGTCCTATTGTCTATTGTCCCTTTTTCCATTGTCCGTTTGTTCCTTTGTCCCAATTTCCTCTTGTTACTTTGTCCCCCTTTCCCTCTGCCCCCTGTCCCTCTGTCCCCCATCCCCTCTGTCCCTCTGTCCCTCTGTCCCCAGGTGGCCAACGCGGCGCCGCCTCCCCTGGCCAAGGCCATCGGGCTGGAGATCAAGGACTGCGCTGTGGCCAAAGCGCGCCAGGACACAGCCGGTGAGTGAGTGACCACTGAGTGACCACTCAGTGACCTCCAAATGACCCTGAGTGAGCACTGATTGCTGAGTGACCGCTGAGTGACAGGGAGTACGTCACTAAGCCTGGGACAGCAATGACACCAAGTGGTGGCAGTGGACTTTCACTGACTTCCCTCTGAGCCAGCTCCTACTCTGAGTCAGTCCCACAGCCAAATGTCAATCGTGAAGGGGACTTGTGTTTATTTATCTCCCTTCATGTTCTTTTCCCATCCCTGGGGCCACGCTAGGGCCTCAGGTTGTGGGGGAAGCCCAGGAATAGCAATGGTCACAGAGCCCATGAGCTCTCAGGGTTTCCAAAGAAACGTGTCACAGGTCTAAGCACCCCAGGAAAGTCATCCCAGTGACCCTGAGGAGCCTCATTGCATCTCGGCTTGCAGTGTGCAGAGACAGCTGTGAGCAAGGACCTGAGCCCCAGCAGCAGCATGGAGGGTTATCTTCAAACCAGAGGAGCAACAGAAACAAATCAGGGCTGGGAAAAAACCCAGAGTGAAGAATTTTCTCATTTTCTAAGCTTGGGCACAAAGCTTTGGTCGTGGAACTTTCCTAAGAACATGACCTGCTGAGTGACAGGACATTGTGCTGAGCCTATGCATGCTGTGGGCCAGCAGATAAATGTCAGAAAGGTGGATGACAGGGCAGAGCCAGCAAATTACCAAAAAAAAAAAAAAAAGAGCTTCCTCAAAAGCTTTCCTGATCCTCTCAGTTTGTAACCTAAATTCAAGAGGGAATAATGATTTAGGGCCTGAGTAGCTGTTTGCCTGTGATGGATAAATAGAAACTTTGAAGCAGCTGAGCAGTGGAGCCAGCCTTCACACAGGAGGTGTTCAAGCCCTGAGTAAGGCAGTCTGAGCTCAGGGCTCACGCTGCTTTGGGCACATGGCTGAACCACAGATCTGCTGAGATGTTTCTCCAGCCTGGGTCACCCTGGGCTTATAGGATGGGGTCCAAGGCAGGCACTGGGCACTCAGGGCTGGGGGCCCAGCATTGCCCCAGTCTGTGCAGCAGCTCAGAGAGGAGCATGAAGAGAGGCTCCAGAGTGGAACATGCACTCCTTGGATGGACCACTGCCATGGAAGGCACTGCCTGTGGGGTATCCCTCCTGCCTTCAGCTGCTGCTTCCACAAGGGGACTGAGTGAGTGTCACCTGCAGGGTCAACAGGGAGCAGGAGAGGTGCTGAAAGTGAGCCTGTCAAAGGGGAGTGGAGGTGTCTTCCCCAGGTGTGAAAATTTTTGGGGGTGGTTGTTTTTTTCCAAAACCTGAATCAAATACAGAAATTAATTGACAATAAATTAACTTCTATTCCCCAAGGTGAGCTGGTTCTGCCCATGGCAGCAGTTAACAAGTGACCTCACCCTTCTTTTTCTCAACCCAGAGAAGAGTGATGGGGGCTGGGGACACACAGACAGGCAGCTGGACAGGTTCTGGCTACGTCAGAGGGAGAATGAGGATCTCACTTGGGTGCCTCCCCCTCCAGTAAGCTCGACAGGGTCGTCCCATGACACATCAGGGCAGGAATCCCATCTGTCAGTCCCTCACCAGCTGGCTGAGGGGCATCTGGCTTCCTCCAGTGTCAAACACAATCCACAGTGTCATTATTTTTCTTGCTAATAATTAGTTTTAAGTCAAAGCTTTACTCCAGCTAATGAAAAGGTGAGCTGGGGGTCACCCACATCCCAGAACACAGCAGTGAGTCTTGGCAAAAAAGTAGATGTTAGAGGGAGGATTCCTGCATGAATGAATGCAGGACAGTAGAAAACCTCTTGAGCAAAGCTGGTGGGTAAGAGACCATGAAGGACCCACAAAGGGAATTTTTACAGGTGGTGCTAGAGGTGGGCTGTTCACCAGCAGGATGTGGAACCTGGGAGACTCAAGGAACTGCTCTTCCCAGAGGCTGCAGCCAAGCAGCTGCTCCAGTGAGGAAGAGGAGGCTTCACAGGATCTGAACTATACTTGAGAGGATAGGGAGCATGGTGGGAAGGTCTACCATGGCTTTGATCCCTCTACTAATTATCAGTATCTTCAGATGCTGGATCATCCCTTGGCTTGGTGTGAGGTGGCTCTGAGGTCCCTGTTCTTGGGCAAAGGGCTCTCCTCCTATGGGATCAAAGGGCCAACTTGAATTTATCATCAGAATTGTGGGAAGCAGAGTGTGAAAGTTTATGGTTTCATTTATGGCATCACTCTGGGATCTACTGCCTGGTTTTGCTCTTCCTGTGGATATCTCCAGAGCCATGGAGATGCTCCAAGGAAAGGTTGACACAGTAGCAATTGCTCAGCTGGGAGGAGAGAAGACTCAGGAGAGACCTCAGAACTCCTGCCAATGCCTAAAGGGGCTCCAGGAGAGCTGGAGAGGGATTTGGGCCAGGGGCCTGGAGAGACAGGACAAGCAGGACAAGGGGGAATGGCTTCCCACTGTCAGAGGGCAGGGTTAGATGGGATATGGGGAAGAAATTCCTCCCTGTGAGGGTGGGGAGGCCCTGCACAGGCTGACAAGAGCAGCTGTGGCTGCCCCATCCCTGGAAATGCCCAAGGCCAGGCTGGACAGGGCTTAGAGCAACCCAGGATAGTAGAAGGTGGCCCTGTCCCTGGAATATGGCCACAAGGTGTGCCTTCTAACCCAAGCCATTCCATGATCCCCACAAGTGGCTGGCAGCCTTAGAGTGCACCTGTGAGCAGCACTTTCAGAAGGCATAGACCCAGAGTCTGCTCCTGGGACTGTTCCATCACCCACTTCAGCCAGGCCCCAGCTCCCTTCTCCTGCCATCCTGCACCACAAAGGGCCCAGGGCTGCATCTCTGCCCCTGTGAGTGTTTAACTGCATGCACGAGGTGAGGGAGCACCAAGCCATCATCACAAAGCAGCCTCATAACCACACTGAGTGTTTGATGGCCAAGACAAACGAGCCTGTAGTTAACCCTGAGGTGTCACAAGACCAGGACTCTGACTGAGCCATAATCCCACCACTGCCAGGACAAGATTTTGCTGGGAACATTCCCAGCAAAGAGTGTCAAAAATGCTCCAGTATGAGTGGTGTGATCAGCTCACCCAAGTGTGCCATTTTATCATGTCAGGGTCTCCTTCAATGAGCAGAGGCTGCAGGGACTGAATCCAACCCCTCTGAGCTGTTGAGAGCTTCCCTTCACCCAGCCCAAGGTGCTCCCAACTCCCCATTCCCCCTTCACAAGCCCTGGGGGTCTGCCTTCCTACCCCCACAGAAGAGTCTGTGCAAAGAACCAGCTTTATTCACACATCAGACATCAAGGAAACACAAAACACACAGGAACTATACAGGGAGGCTCCATTTTCACACACATCATCACTGTCGACAATATTTCAGAAAGAATAAATAAAAGTGATGTCGCTATAGAAACGCACAAGGACAGCACTCTCCTCTGTTCACCACGCACAGCGACCTTGCAGACCTCATCCACCCCAGGTGCACCTCTTCAGCTTGAGAAGTACTTCTCCAGCACCTTCGTTAAGAGCCCTGTCTCCTACAAAACAAGACAGCAGTGAGACATGGGGTCATGCACACAACCACCACCATCACCAGCCATGCTGGTACCGTGGGGCACATCAGACAAACATCCCATGCTGGAGGGCAATGGCACTTTCAGGGGTGGCTTGGGATGGCACATGAGAAGGACAGAGCCAAAGCTTCCCATCTGTGCTCCAACAGCTGAACCACAACTCAGATGTCTGAGGGAAATGTCATCCCAGTGAGGCAGCAGCCACTGGGTTGAGCTTCAGGGGAGAGCCTCATTCAGCAGAGAATGTGAGAAAGCAAAAAGAGAAAGAAAACACGGCAGGGAAGAGTCACAGAGGGGTTTGTGGGTTTGGCACTGACCACAGGTCCCAGAGCTACACAGGGCAGCAGCTGCTTCAGGCAGAAGGGCTCTCCCCATACCCCTGGAGCTGTTCCACTCCATACACGTGGTCTCTGCATCCTGGAGAATCAATGCCACACACCCAAGGAGGTGACAAAGGATGGGAAGGATCCTCCTCTGCCAGCCCAATCTTTGTCACACAGAGCAATGTGGCAGCACTGTGAAGCCCCAGCACGCTGAGAGCCAAGCCTTGTCTGCCACACATGGCTTGAGATGGAAGCAACAGACCCTGAGCAGGGCATAGACCAGGAGTTTCACAGGGGAGAGCTATGAAAAAGCCTGTGAGGAAGGTGGGAACGTGGTACATAGATCTGTTCAGGCTGGGTGCTGACACCTGGTGTCCAACAACTTTCATGCTGAAGGGGAAAGCTGTCAGGGTGGCAGGAATTTGGACTGGCACAGTGAAAACCACAAGAGCAAGGAAAAAAAATGAAGTCCCACAAAACAGTACAATGCGGACAGCACTCAGAGGCACTGGGGAGAAGCAGTTCTGCAATATCCACAACAGCACAGGTGTGAGGATGCCCTGGGGATGGGTGGGAGAAAGGAGCAGGGCAGGAGTTGGGGAAGTGAAGTGCTCAGAGGTGCCCAAGGAGCAAAACCAGAACCAGCCCCCAGCAATGTGGCCAAGGGGACCAGGGCAAGGCTTTGGGAAGAGGAAGTGAGGGGCAGGAGCCAGTTTTACATCCAGCAGCTCAGCTGTGATGCCACACGTGGTCACGCCATCCCACCTTGGGCTCCGAGGCAGGCACTGGCCAGCACCTACATGGCCACAGACAAAGCACCCTCCAGCAGCAGGGCTTTGGCACCCAGTGCCACACTGGCCAGTGCCCACCCCTGAGCACTGGGCAGGGCTAGCAGGACTCTGGCACCCAGCTGGAACCTGTGCTACAGCACCAGCACCCCAGGCAGCCTTTGCACAGGCACATCTGCAATGTGAGCAGCAAGGAGCAGCTCTCCCAAATTCACACCACGCTCAAAAACAAGGCAGGACATCTGCCAGCTCTCCCATCTTCTCAACAAGTGCCCTCCTGCTCAAAGGTTCCTTGGGGGGGATGGGGAAGGGTCCAGAACTTCCACAGCCCTCGTGTCCTTTCCAGCTGAATCTGAGATGCCAACACTGCAGCAGCACAGCACACTGCACAGGGAGTGGGGTGGGCTGGTGCCTTCACCATGCCCAGGTGTGCCTTCACTGTGGAAAGCCCTCTACCCAATGGGAACAGCTCTCTGGGATGCATCAGTTTACCTTCATCTGCTGGAAGTGAGTCCAAAAGGGGCTTGAGCAACCAGTGGCTCTCAGGCTCCCAGTCCTGCAACTCTGCTCCACCTGTGCCAACAAGGAGCAAGTCCTGCCTAACCCTGCACAGCAGAAACAGCTGCTGAAAAACCTGCACACAGTGCTACTGGATAGCTCCTCAGGCATCTGCCTCAGTGGGCACAGGTGGGACTAACCTAAGAGGATTTCATCCTTTTTAGACTCCCACTTACTTCCTGCAGTGACTGGAAAGGGTGAGACACCAGGGAGGTGTGCAGGAGGCAACAGACAAGCAGAGCCACACTGACTAATTCCGTTTATGGATGCAGAAAATCCATCTCTGGACTGAGCAATTCAATCTCTACATCCTGCCTGAGGATCTGTGCCTGTGCATTGCTCCCAGGGACAGGTTTTCCACTAGGAGTTGAGTGAGCTCCAAGATAAAAGCCACAGTGAGGGTCTGCTGATACACAGTGGCACCAGTGGAGCTCCTGCCCTCTCCCTGCTCCCCAAAACCCGCTCTGCAGCAGCAGGACCAGCGCACACGTACTCTCTGCAAGGCTTTGTGCCCTCAGCATGGAGAAATCCCAACCACAGTGACACAGAGCTTTGCTTGACAGATGCCTTTCCCTCCACATACTGCATCCCTCTTGGTCTCCTGCTGTAGAAATAACAGGGAGAAAGGATTTCCCTATCCTTGGAAAAGGGGATATCATCCTCTTCTGCATCTGAGGAAGACACAGATGCTTATTAACAACTCCTGGGGACCACCACTGCCACAGCTCCATTGAAGAGTTACTTGCTCAACCTCACACCCTTCCCAAGCACCTGGGACTATTTGTCACTGCCCAGCTAGACACAAGCCTCGGGACACTTCTCCTCTCTCCCTTTATGGTTGGTCTTAAGAAGTGGTTTAAGGAGGGTTAAAAGCAGGGTAAAGAAGGTAAAGAAGCAGGGTAAAGAAGCACTTCCAGCAGCTGTGCAGGTGCTCCCCTCTCCAGCAGAGCTCCTCCACCTTTCTGCTCTGAGCTTCTCCCTCTAGCTAAGTAAATGTTCACCTGGCCAGTGAGGTCATATTTCCCTTGGTTCTCATCCAGTAGCCTTTCTTGCAAGAGGATTTTCAGGAGCTCGCGGGTCAGCAATTCCATCATGTCCTCCAGCAGGGCTCGGAGAGAGGGACCAAAGACCATTGGCACTGCAGGCTCCTCCGCAGTCTCCAGGTGTGGGGAGCCTGTGACGCTCTTCTTCCCCATGAAGTGACCTGCAACACCACACACGGGGTGTCTGGGGGGACACAGGGCTCCAGCTGAGCTGTCACCGGCAACCTGCACCGGCACAAACCAACGGGGAGCACCGAGTGACCTAATGCCCAAACCAGCTGAGTCAAGAGAAACCCAGAAATCCCAGGTCCTCACTCCACATGGGATTTTTAGGAAACTTCCCTCTCTGTTCCTGCTGATCTCTGGGGTTACAGAGATGCCACTCAGGGATGCTGAACCTCATGTGCGGAATGCCAGACTGGTCAGTCTGTTGGGGATGTCGGACCTGCTGCCCAGAGGTGCAGGTGGAGGTGCGTTCACTCCTGCCCTGGCCTCCCGCTGCCCCTCGCGGCACTTTCAGCATCCCGGCGGGAGCGGGGGGCTCCGCGCAGCAGCACAGGACAGCGCAGGGCTCGCCGTGCCCCGCAGCTCCCCGTGTCCCGGCCCCCCCTCCCGGTACCTGTGGCCCAGAGGTTGCCGCGGGGGTTGACCTTGATCTTGGCGGCCTGGCTGCGGTGCTCGGCGAAGTCGAGGTGGACGGCGGGACCCAGCGCGGCTCCGCAGAGCAGCAGCAGGAGGCACCGCAGCGCCATCGCCGCCGCGGGACCCGCGCCCGCCGCCGCCGCCGCCGCTTATAGCCGCGGGGCGGGACCGCGCTACGGCCCGCCCGGCCCGGCCCCGCCCGGCTCGGCTCGGCTCGGCTCGGCCCCGCCCGGCCCTGCCCGGCTCGGCCCCGCCCGGCTCGGCCCCGCCCGGCTCTGCCCGGCTCGGCTCGGCTCGGCCCTGCCCGGGCTGCGCACCCTGACTCTCCGCCGCTGCCCGTCGTGCGTCATCCCAGCGCTCGGGCGGCGGAGGAGACGGGACGGACCCCAGATCTCTCCATGTCCATGCTTCCACCGTCTTCATGCTGCCTTTTTGCACTGGAGCTCGGCCAGGAGCTTCATTCCCAGTTTAGCTCAAACCCATCTCCCACTACACGTGCCTGCACACCTGATTATCGGGATGGGCAATCCGAGGGTCCTTAAGGACCTGCCAGCTCCGCCCAGCTCCTTCACCTTCCAGAGCAGCCTCCCAGAGGATCCCACACACTGCAGATCACAAGAGCCAGAGCCTGTGTATCACTCCTCACCTTTCCCAATCCCTTTGAGATTTTGCAGACCACTATTTCCTGATTACTACACCCAAACTTTCCATGGATAATCATGTTCCCCATGAGCTCCTCCTTTTCCATGGATGGACCTGTGCCAAGCCATGCCAGGGACACAGACAGTGCAGCCTGGGGCACAGACTGTGTGTGCCCAGAGCTCAAATGAAGTGAATTCCAGGTGAAACTGGAGGCATTTGATCAGAGGGCTCCAAGGCACAGGTTGTGCTCTGTTTCTTCTTGCCCTTCACCTGCAGCCAACAGGGATTCCTCCAGGTTCCATATTTATACAGGGAAATTCTCAGGGTCTGGACCACAGTAGGTTGGGGTGAGTCTGGTGGGGGTACCCAGGGTCAGACATGATCCTGGCAGGTCCAGGGTGAGGAGGAGGGCCTGGGTCACTGCTGAGCTCCCACAACACAGATCAGTGACAGACTACAGGCTCAGGGCTGAGCTCAGGTGGTTCCTGGGTCCATGTGGATAGAGAGAAGTCCCAGGTGCAGCCCATGAAAGCTAATTAGTGTCCTCAAGGCCCTGATAGCTTCTGCTGGTTTTGTAGTTTTGCAAGGAGGTGCTGGTTGCTGGGGGTGAGATGACCCAGGGAATTCATTAGTAATACCATCCTCAGCACGTGCTGCTGTTCAGAACAGGGCTGGAGGTGACATGCTCCCCTTCAGCAGCAGTGGGTCAGAGTTCAAACTGCAAACTCAGCTCTAAGCTTACAGCAAGGAAAAAAAAAAAACCCAAAGTGTTCCTGTGTTACCAGGCATCCTCTCAAAATGTGTGAGTGTCCTCTTGGGTGGCCAGATCAGCATGGGCTCCCTCACTGTTCCAGACATATGCCACGGTGATGGACAGGGCCTTCCCCTCCCTCACTCACCAGGTGTGACACCTCTGCCAGCCTTGTCCAGGTGTGCTGGAGGTCCTGGACTCAAAAGGGAGATTTCAGTCTGCTCTCTCACCGTGCTCCTTCCCTGTGTTCAGCAGGGGAAGGGCTGAGCAGGCAGTGCTGGACTTGCCACTCGAGGAGGTGACCCTTTAGGGGGCCATGAATGCAGTGCTCACCCCAGATGTGGCACTTGCAGCACTGCAGCCCCAGCTGTCACATTCACATCACAGCAGCCTCGTGTCCCCACTGAGTCAGCAGAGACAGGAGACCTGAGGCCCCTGGTCCCACTGGTGCTGCTGGCTGGGGCCAGTGCTTGGCCTCTGGTGTCCCCTCCCAGTGCCCACATACCAGTGCTGCATCTGGACACACAGAAACACCTCTGTCCCTTCTCTATTTCCTCTCTCAGCATGGGTCCTTCCCCCAGCATCCTGCCATTGCACTGACAAAATTTCAGTGCAATGAAAAAAAAATTGACAAAATTTCAATAGATGGACACTATCCCGAGCCTTTTCTTCAAATCAGTTTTAAATTCACTCACGCTGGCCAATGTGATGGAAATTTGGTGTGTCTGGAGAAGGTGGGGGATGTTTGAAGGGCAGGAGGAGGAAGAGGAGGATGGGAGGTCCAGAGAAGGTGCTGAATGTGAAGGAAGATCCTGGTGCTGCTCAGCACTGGCACAGCTGAGTCTGGCTTCTCCTTACCCTGGGGAAGGGGTGTTTTTTGGAAAGCTGAGCAGCAATCCTCCATTGTGGGGAACAGCAAGCTGAAGGGCTACCTGTAGGATTAGGGAGGATGAAGCCAAGGATAAAGTGATCCCAATTACAGAGGGCAGATGAAAGAGCCCCAGGCAATTATGGCACCAACTGAAGCGTGACAGGGTTAAGTCCCACTCCTTCAGTGCTCCTCACAGGCAGCCCCAGGGGACAGGGGATGAGCAGTGGGAAGCTGCAGGGTTTCAAACAGGATGAAGGCTTGTGCACTGCTCTAATTAGATGCACAACCAAATGCACCTAGATCTTGCTTCTTTTTCAGCTGGTGTTACCTCAGCCAAGGTGGGAGCAGAGGAACAGGTATTTTCCATCCCAGTGGCAATGCTAAGGAAGCTTGGGAAAGGCTGGAAAAAGGAAAGAAGGGAGGTCCTGCCCTTTTGCTGTGCCACCATAAACCCTCAAAAACTGAGAGGATGTCAGATTAATTGCTGAGTACCAAGGCTTGACCTCACGATGTGGGAGATGTGAGCCCATAACCCTGATTTCAAGTCTGAAAAGAGCACCAGAACAGCTACTCAGAGACGTGTTGCAGGCCGCAAGTGGGAGCACAATTCAGTGCAGCCAGTGGGGCTTTATTGGGAAACAGCTGGTGGAAGGACCCTTAGCTCAGCACTCACTGAGCAGCAGCAGCAGCAGCAGCAGCAGCAGCAGCAGCAGCAGCAGCAGCAGCAGCAGCAGCAGTGCTGTGATCCAGGCAGGAACAGCAATTCCTTCCTCCACAGCAGCCTTGGTAAATACCAGCGCCAGACACCAACAGAGAGACCAGATTTTTTCTGGATTTTCCAGTCTTCACAAAGACGTTGCTCCTAATTTTAGGGAAAATAACAGCACACAGACCTGCTTGGGAAGGGCACCAGGCAGGACCTGAGCTCCAGAACCTGGTCACCAGCGTGGTGGGGCTTGTGGTAGATTTTCTGCCTCTCCCTTTGTCCCATTTTGGTGGGTCAGAGCAAGACACCCAGCCTGGAGCCTGCTGGGACTTCCAGCAGTCCAGGCAGGAATTGACACTGCAGTGCTTCTCTGCCACTTGCTGTGTCCAGCTCAGCAGAGATTCACCTTCCCCACAGCTACCAGCCTCCAAGGGAATCTTCCCAGCTTATATATTAAAAAAAACTGTAGAAATTCTGCTTTATAAATCAGTTTTGCTGGCAGAGGTCAGCACACCGACTTTCCCAGGTGATGGGGCTGTTGGCAGCCCCAGAGGTGACTCCTTGGAAAATAGCAGGCTGCCCATGGTTAGGTCCTCGAGGCAGAGGAGGGTCTGCACAGAGCTCCCCCTTCCCTCTCTGCAAGATTTACCCTCCGGGGTTGGGTGAGAACAGCCCTACAGCCCCACACCCTCCAGGAATGTCCCTTCCCACCCAAAACACCTCAAAGCTCCAGGAATCCTCAGCTTTCCCAGATGCCAACAGCCAGAGGGAGCAAGGGTTGTTTTATTCTGTTTTCCCCCAGCAATTGACACACTCAGTTTACTCTGGATGGCTGCTGACCACAGAACTGACATTTTCACAGCACAATCTGTAACAACCCCGATGTTTCAGATGGTAACACTTAACTTGGAACCCGTTGTTTCATAAATAGAGTTAAAATTGGTTTTTCTCCCTGTGCACCATTTTATATTTATGGACATTTAAACTTCATCTCTTTTATTACCCAGTCTTTTCCCTCTTCCCTTCTCCCTCTTGTTCTTTACCTTTTAGCAAACAATGTCCCATGTAAGGATCTCATCACCTGTTCCAGGGCTGCTTCCTTCCTTTGGGAGCCTTTGCTGAGAAACCTTGCCAAATACCTTTGGGAAATCCAGGGGGATGATCCCTGTGGGTTCACCTTGCCCATAAACCTCTGAATTCCTTCAACAAGTTCCAAGCCTACTCTTAGGGTGTTCTGTTCCTTACCAAACTCCTGTCCAAGTAGGGATAAGATGAGCAATAACAGATGTGTGAAACAGGCACTAGTAGCAAATCCTCTAAATGCACCTAAAGATAAAGCAGGATTTAACCAGGTAAAGAAAGGAAACTATAGCTAGGCAAAATAAATGGATGTAAAAACTGCACAGCCATAAGGGCCTCACTAACACATGTAACAGACCAACCTGAAAATACCCTGGTTCAAGGGCTTTAAAGCAAGGCCCATTTTGTTTCTTCTCTGCTTTGCATCCAGGTCTGGAGTCCTCAGCACAAGAAAGACACAGACCAGTTGGAGCAAGTCCAGATATGGCCACAGAGATGTCCTCAGGGCTGGAGCCCCTCTGCTCTGGAGCCAGGCTGGCAGAGCTGGGGGTGCTCACCTGGACAAGAGAAGGCTCCAGGGAGAGCTCAGAGCCCCTGCCAGGGCCTGAAGGGGCTCCAGGACAACTGGAGAGGAACTTTAAACAAGGGCCTCCAGTGACAAGACAAGGGAAAATAACTTCCCACAGCCATAGGGCAGGGTTAAATGGGATATTGGGAAGGAATTCTTCCCTGTGAGGGTGGTGAGGCCCTGGCACAAGGTGCCCAGAGCAGTTGTGGTTGCCCCATCCCTGGAAGTGTCCAAGGCCAGGTTGGACATGGCTTTGACCAACCTGGTCTAGTCCCTGCCCACAGCAGGAGGTGGGACTGGCTGGGCTTTAAGGTCCCTTCAGCCCAAATCATTCTGAGATTCCATGTTTTAGTACCTTTGGCACTGTCTGCACCCCCAAGAGAGGTGGCCATGCTGACAAGGGAGGGACTCCATGCTGTGGAGCTGAGGCTTCCCAGGCCCTGCAAATATCCACCTGGGCAGGCAAATATGTGCTCAAACTGATGGCTCTAATAAAAAACAAATACAAACAGCAAAGGCTTTAAATGTCCCTATTTGTCTCTTTCTCAGAGCTCCTGTGCCAATAAAACTCTTAGTAGCAGTTAGGTTGCTTCAGCTTCTTCTGCACCATTTTTCTAAAGCCAGGTCTTGCCACATGCCTGAGGGTCTATTTTGATGCATTTTTCTCTTGTTTACCAAGATTAAATCCCTCTGTTACATCAATTCATCCACAGGCAATAGCTGTTGTTTATAAAAGATAAAATTTGAAATCTTGCACATCTTGTTTTCAACTCATTTTCAATTTTCATTTAAGCTGTAAATGAGTTGTGGTTTTCCCCGAGGTCTCCCTTTCACTCCACACTGCTGGATATACACAAATAACTGCTCTGCAAGAAGACTTAGAGAAGAAAATCGTGTTTTCTTCCAGGCAAACACAGGCCCAGCTCAGAAGTGTCCCAGCCAGAATTATACAGCAGAAATCTGACATCCCAGTTTGAGTGAATCAAGGCTCAGAGAAGTTCATTTCCTCCATATTATTTTTCCTTCAGGACTGTTTCTGTGGGAAAAGGGGAGGTTGGAAAACAAAGGTGATACCAAGATGTTCAGTGGAGCGAGATGCAAGAAAGGTTTTTGAATTGTTAAACAGAAGGAGCACAGTCAAAAGATGAGGAGCTGGGCTGAAGGAGCAAGAGACTGAGAGCATTTGCTCCATCCTGGATCACAGAGGTTCTGAATCACAAAAGCTGAATTGCTAGTCCATCCCTATTTAGACTGTTCTCTGTGAAGATGTTTCTTTCCCCTGAGATTTAGGGAACCCTGCTGGATCAGGCATTCACAGGACCTGCTAGAACTGAACAAGTGTATGAACTTCCCCATGAGCTGGAGTATGTTTGACACACAATGTGCTCAACCAGCTGGCCAGCACATAGAGGCAGGTCCTGCTCCATGGGGAAGCAGGACTGTGTGTGATGAAGCTGGTGGGTTTTCATGAAAACTGAGGGATAAGCAAACATGAAGAGGGACTCTCAGAGCAGGGCAGACTAGGAACCCACAGCAAAGCCATCCAATTAGGGCAAAATAGAGTCACCAAGGCAGATTTCTCAGGAAAGCCCCTCTGTCCCACATGAATCCAACATGCTCGGGCTGGTGATCTACTCTGGCAGAGACCTGTGGCTCCTGACAGGTGAGAATCTGTGTGCAGAGGGACCAAAGTGTTACGAGGCTGGGGAAAGCTAAAAAGGGCAGGAGTCTGTTCAGCTGGCTCAAAGCACAGTGTGGGTGCTGGTTCTCTTCTCCCAGTGATGAGAGAGTCAGATCAGTCACCCACCACACATCAACTCCCACCCTGAGATGCTGACACTCTGGGAATGGCACAGGCTGGGCCCTTCTGGCATCACCCCAGTGCACCTCCCTGGAGGATGGGACCAGGACATTCCTCATCTGATTCAGCCCCTGAGTCACTGGGTCAAACCAACAGCTGCTCTGCACTGCCCCTGCTCTGGCACAGGAGCCATCCTCTAAGGCACTAAGCACTTCCTCTCTTAATTCTCTCTCCTGTGTCTCCTCTTCTTCTCCTGGCCAACTTTTGGGCTGTCCTGGGAGCTGCACACTTTCTTTGTGTTGTGCATTTCTCCAGCAGAGAGTGGTCTTCATGCATGGACCAGGTTTCATCTTGAAGATGCTCCTTGGAAAAAAATACAGTTGATCTGTTCTGATTTTAAGGGCACGAAAATCACCATGAAATTACACAATCTCATTAAATCTCAGTGGGGAACTGACCATCTGACAAAACCTGAGCCCTGTGAACCCCTGAAAAGCAATAAGCAGCAACAGATCTGGATGAAGCATCGTGATACTCATTGCAGTTCAACCAACAACTGTGCACTAAAGCATCATAAATACACAAAACCAGCCTGTCTCACAGAGCTCCAGCTTGCAGCACATCACCCCTCACTTCCCAACCATCACGCTCTTGCTTATGCATTTAGCTTTGATACAAACTAGAATTCCAGCAGCCATCAGACACAGCCCAGCATGGCTTTGCTTCATGAAATAGCTCCTGCCCATGAAGGAATCTGTGCCCTGAACTGTGGATGTGACTGAACTCTAATTAAGCACTGGAATTGCTACCAGAAAACCTGCCCTGTTTGGCTGTAACCAACCACAACAGACACAGGAGCAATGAGCCCTGGCAGATTTCTCCTTCATTTTTTTCTCCTTTATAAACCAGACCTTTCAACACCCACGTACTTTACAAGCAAATCCCACTCCTGTGGTGACATGAAGATCTCCATCCATTTCCAGAGCCTCCAGTGTCACTGGCTTTGCTGGAGCTGCCCAGACAGTTTCACCTCTAAAAAAAAAAGCAGCATAAAATCGAAATAAAACATAAACACATCAAGTTCTATCACCAACCACACTGGCTCTGTGGGAGCTCAGCAGTGCTCCCAAACACCTCAGCATCAACACCCAGCCAGACATCCAGCTCACTCCGTGGCTTTTCTGCTCAGCAAAGCAGAATAAATCTGGAGGGGCTGGAGCCAGCAACAATTCTGTGTCACCCTGCCCCCATATCTCCAGTTTCCAGCCTGTGCAGGCTCATCCCCAACACTCCCTCATCCCACTGTGGCAGGAAAGGTGCTGCTGAAAGGCAGGAGGCAATGTGGGAGGTGGCATGGGAGGTGGTGGTGTTAGAGCTGTGATGGGATTGACTGCCAAATTATTCTCAGCCTAATTAGAGTCATTTCCCCATTTCACAACTGCAGGAAACAGAACCACATTCTCAGCTGCACAGAGCTGCAAACAGGCACAACAGGGCCTGCAGAGATGAATTCCCAAATGCCACATGGCAGCCCCTGGTTTAGGGAAATTGTTCCTGTGCTTCAAGAGCCTGCAGACCCTGGAGAGAAGCCTCTAAAGCTGGGCTGCAGTGGGGGCTCCCATCACCCCTCACCCCACCCACCCTGCATTTTTCAAGCACTTTTTGTTCAATTCCTTCACACAGCACCAGGCAAGAGCTGGACACATCCTTCTGCAAGAGCTCACATTGGCCCTGTGTCCCCCAGCCCAGGGACTCCTGACACCAACAGCCACCCCCTGGACACGTCAGCCTGCCAAAGAACTGCAGGCTCAGCACTTTGAGAGCTCAACCTTGCTCCATAATCCTTTGTGTTTCAGCCTTTTTGGTTGAATTAACTCAGTGACAGGAATACAACTGCTTTCACATGCTCAGAATTCTGTAGGTCTGAAAGGGAGAGGACTTGGAGAGCAGCAGCAGCAGCACTCCCAGCAAGTGTTTATGGGGAGGTGCTGATTACCAGCTTTCAGACAAGCTCAACTCAGCCCTTTGTGTGAGCCCAAGTCTAAAACTCATTAATGCACAAAAGCTGTTAAGGCTCAAGGCAAAGCAGGGACAGACTCGGGCTCCACATGAGCTGCAAAGGCAGAAATGCCTCAGGAAGGTGCTCTGTAGTGATAGCAACTCTCAAAGATTCTTTGCTCTCTCAGTGCTGCCTGGGTTTGACTTTTGACAGAACATCCCATCCTTAAGTCAATAATTAAAGAGAAGCTTTATCCACATTTTCCTCTCAAAGGCTCTAACATTGGGGGCAAGAGATACAGATTTTATTACCATTTTTATTATGAAGTTATGATTACTCAGAGCCACAGGCCCAAGGCTCAGTGCTGGAGGTTGAACCTGTTTGTAGACTTTGCAGGGCCCCACAGGTGATGTTTGCTTTATCCTACACAGGGAACAAAGCACCTGGTAACATCAAAACCAGCAAAATGGCAAAATTCACCTCCAGAGATGGGAGAGGCCTGACAAACCCAATGAGAGACGTATGCAAGAAACTGCAAACAGCCATATACACCCCACTGGGTTTTGTCATTGCTTTTCCTCACTGCTTTTGCTTTATACAAGCTGTGTGTGTGGCTGCAGTGACCACCTGCAATGATTCCTGTTGCTCTGGAATCCTGGAGCAGTCATGGAGAAGAGCTGATAAACTGCAGCATCACCGCCTTGCACCTCCTCCCTGGGCTCTTTCTGACAACACCTCCACCAGCAGGATCACAAGCCTGAATGAGAAGCTCAGAAAAAAGAGCTGTTTTGGGTTTTTTATTTCAGACCCCAGGGAGTCTGTAGCTTTCCGGTGAACTGTAAGACTTGGCCAGCTCACAAGACACCTGAAACCCTTTTCAAAAACTAAGCAATTTTTATTATTGCATCCTGCTAAATGATCCCTTGTGAAAGAGCTGTGGGTATTCCATCTCAATCCTTCTCTTACCTAATGCCACTATGCACAAAGAATCCTTTGCCATCTTCTACCCCAAACACTTTGCAGTGTTTAGGAAGATTATTTCAGTGTGATTTACAGAAACACAGAAATATTGAATGATCTACAGCTCAGGACAGATTATTGTCCGAAAAGAGGTGAGAGGAGCAGCTGTTACTGCTCTGTGAAGAGAACAAGTTAGATGGTGGCTCTAAGAGTGAGTGTGTAACAGCAAAGCCCAGGTATCCCCCAAGAGGCTGCTCTCATCAGGGCAATAACAAAAAACGTGGCAAGAGGCAAAATCTTTATTCCAGTTCTGAATTGGGAGAAAACTGTCATGGCCACAACTCACCAATGGACAGTTCAGTGAGCACAAGGGAGGGGGCACCTGGCCCGGCCAGGCACACACTGAGAACACGGTCCCAGAGGCACTTGGAGAAGAAGCTCAGCTTCAAAGTACAAGCACTAAACACTTTGGCTCAAATTTTTAATATAAAAATTCACTAAAAAGGCTAAAATGTGACAAACCATTGGAAATACTGTGACAAACATTCGCCCTTATGCAGTAAAAACCAAAACAAATCCAAACTGGCACGAAGCTTTGAAATGCATGCTTTCTTCTTTCTCCTGGTACATTGGACCATCAGCTACTTCAACTGTTCATCTAGAAAAATCCATGGCACCTTCATCTCGTAGTTCTGTACAAGGGACTACTCTCGATGGACCAGCACAAATAAACCCAGTAAAAAGAGGACTGCATACTGGAAGAGAGAGCAGAGGAGACACAGGAGTGCACACTCATATCTACAGCACCACACGTGCAGGGAACAGGTTCTGCCCATGTTCTTATGAAGGAATTATAGCTGGGGTGGGAAAAGCAGGCAGGAAATAGAAGAGCTCTTACCTTAAATTTTGGATAATCGTTCATTAAGATAGTCACTATTCCAATATAGGGCACAAACCTAAAAGAATAAAGGTTTTCTTAAAACAAACACTATTCCAGTGTGCAGAGGGAGAGTCACTCAAACATGTCAAGGGCTGCAGTCAATGGGCTGGTGACTTCTTCCTCCCTGTGGCAGTGGGCCTGAGTGAGAACAGGGTGTTTCAGCCTATGCCTGGTTCAGATTTCCCTTGCCTGCAAACACTGAGCCTCTCAGGACAAATCTGATGACAATTCTGATCAAGTCTGAGCCCACGCTACCCTTACATCTGTGTCCATCCAGCACCAACATCTCAGGACACAGCTCAGAACTCAATGCTTTTGCTTAAGCCAAACTAAGAACTGAACTCTCCACACTCTCAGGCAGGTTACAAAACCCAGCAGGGACAGCTCAACACAAAGGGAGATTTGCCAGATGACTTTTGGGTACAGCAGTGTGAAAAGTCCCATCATTTTTAACTTCACTTACCCTCTTGCTCGTCCTACTACATCCTTCTTCTCCAGCCAGTGCTGCCCCTGCTTGTAGAGTCCTCTGTCATCCACGGCATTGTTGTCTCCCTTTGTCAGAAATTTGATGTCTCCATTTTGCCTGGTAAAGACAAGACAGCCAGGTAAAGCAGGACAGAAACTTGTTAAAAGCTGTTCTACAACAAGCATGGAGAGACCAACACAAGGGCACTAGAAGCACCCATGTCCTACAATTCAAGGATAAAAGAGAGATACTGTCAAATGCAGCAGAAAGCAGATGGTTTGGAAAAAATTGCCATGGGAAGAATGAATTCTGGCCCCAGCCAAGCTCTCCAGCAGAGGTCCAGAACAGTTTCTAGTGCAGGTGCAGCTATTGTCTCTTGGCTTTTGATGTGTCTTGTGTTGATCTTTCTCTTGCTTCACATAAATGTCGGGTTCTGGTATCCCCTACTACCAGACAAAAGGAGAGGGTGGGACTGAAGCACACAGCTCTACTCAGCAGTGGGCAGAAGCAAGCTGAAACTTAGAACTGATTAGGAAAGGGGGACAAAAAAACTAATACCACAATGACACTGCATGAACTCACAAGGTGCCTACATCTGGAATGCTCTGGGCAGTGCTGAGCCCCCCCAGATCCTTTTCTGCAATGGAGAGAAGAACCAGCAAAGGTTGAGAAATTATTAACATGATCTGCAACCATTTCTATACAAGAAACTACAGACCAGGACTCTCCAGCCTGGAAAAGACAGAACTGATGCAAGATATGATATAGTCCACCACAAATGACAGCAACAATCAAACAGCTTTTCATTGTCTCTTCCAATGCAAGAGCCAGGGTACCAAAGGAGCTCAGAAGTAACGGGTTAAAACCAGACAGAGAAGGTGCTATGCAGAAATAGTCACAGTGCAAACTAAACCATGTCTCTCTGCAAAGGTATGCTGGTTGGAAAAATTGACCTGATACTCCACACAAAAGAGGAAATTAGGCTACTCATAAAGAACTAGGACTTTGTGCTTGAAATTGTAACTTGTAGAAAGCAGGGAAATTATCACTACAGAATAAACTAGACTCTCTCTAGTCTTTAATTAATCCTGAGATGAATTAGCTTGCCCGAATCAGGAGTGTGGAGCAGATAAATCTTTGCTTTGACCAGGAAAATTTTGTAGATTCTCTCCTGTTCAGATGCTGGACAGCAGCCCCATGGCACTACCCAGGGACTCGCCACTGTCACCTTCCTGTGGCACCTGCAGGCAGGTGCTGAGCAGGAGTGTCCTCAGTGCTTGAATCTCAGCTCTCACAGAAATGACAGATGGAATGCAGAATGGGAAAGCAGGCAGTTCTTTGGAGCTCAGGGTGTTTTCATCGTGCCTGAACACCAACAGGTTCCTTGACAGGAGAAGCTTGGAAAGGAAAAAGGGAAAAAACCCACATCTCTTTCTCCAAAGCACATCTGGCTTGTTGTGTGGGAACAACAAACACTGTCTGGGAAAAGACAAAGATCCCCAGAGGTGCAGATAATCTAGTTTAACTCTGAACACCTTATTGAGCAGAGTCAAGGCTCTGCCACAACGCAGTATGAGAAGCCCATGGTGCACTTCTCTGATGTCTGAGGTGAGTGACCCTGCTCCAAAACCACTAAGTAAATTTTGAATGCAGACTCTGTGCTAGTAATAAAGAATGAATTCAATTTTGGGCTGAAACAAGAAGAAAAGGCCAGCAAGTAACAGATATTTTCTCACTGACACATTATTGATGTGAACTGGGGCCTGAGCTGGTCCAAATCATAGAGAACACTGTTTCTGTCTTCCTGTATTTTGACACTCCTGTCAGCTTCTGCAGAGACTTTTCACTTCCAAACTGACACTTGAAGTAGTGAAAGAAGCAACTGCTCCCAGGTTCAGGCTGCAATATGGATTTTTCAGTTTATCTCTCCTAATAAAAAGATTAGGTTTGTGTTTGGTTGTTTCAGTTAAATGTAACCTAAAATACTGCAGAATGGTTTCACCCTCCCGGGATTGGCACTATGGCCATTTAAACAAAAAATAGTGCTTGATACCCAAATATCTAGAGGTAGAACCAGGCAAAAAAAGAAGGGTGGGCAACATCTGAAAAGAAAATGCTGCACAGAACAGGGGAGGAGGAAACTGCATTTCACTTGAAAGAGTTCCCACAACATCACAAAAAAATGCTCATGCAACATTAGATGTCAAATTCAGCCTGTAAATTGACCTTATTTTTAAATCAGTGGTATCAAAGAACAGCACTTTAAAAACTGACACTGTTCTGGGTACAGAATAAATCTGAACAGCAAAGAATGTGCTTTGCCTACTGGGAGAGGCATCTTTTTGTTACCTCAGAGCCAGGATTCCAGCTGTGTATTTACATGCACAAGGCTGGTCATCCTTCAGTTGGACCAGACAACTGGTCTGGATATTCCAACAGCTTTGGGAAAGGGACCCTGTCCATCCCATCAATGTTTCAACTAGAGGAATCTTCAGATGCCACCTGGCTCAGCTCCAGCTCACAAAACATTCACTCAGCAGAAACAGATGCTGGGACCCCAACCAGCTGTTGCCTCTCTGAGATGCCTTGAAGAATCAGGGATTCAGTTCAAGATTCAGTTTTTTCACTCACACAACTCACATGGCTGGCTCATGTTCCCCCATACTGGCCCTGGAGAGGCCTCAGTTCCATCCAGCAAAACAGGAAAGCTCATGAGTGCAGTGGAAGCCTTGGCTGGAAAACTAAGCTCTGATCAAGCCATGAAAAGAATGCCTGTTCCATTCCTTCAGACACACAACCTCCCCAGTGCTGAGTGACCAGTTCACAAAGACTCTGAGGACAACAACACAACTTTCTAGAGAGATGAAAGGCCCTGAGTCTCCATGACAACAAAGACGAGGACCATAGAGACAAGCTCTAAAATAACACACAGTACACACAAACACCCTTCTGCCACAGTTGTGCCCCACAAACAAGACTCACTTCTCACACAAACGCAGCCATGTTACAGCAGACAGCACAGCAACTTGGGACAGAGAGGGACAGTCAGTGGTGTCAGCTTCCAGTGCCTAAAGGGGCTCCAAGAGAGATGGAGAGGGACTGCAAACACGGGCCCTAAAGTAACAGGGCAATGGCTTCCCACTGCCAGGGTTAGATGAGCTATAAGGATTAAATTCTTCCCTGTGAGGGTGCTGAGGCCCTGACACAGGGTGCCAGAGAAGCTGTGGCTGCCCCTGGATCCCTGGAAGCCAGGCTGGATGGAGCTTGGAGCACCCTGGAATAGTGGAAGGTGTTCCTGCCCTTGGCACAGGGTGGAATGAGACTGGCTTTAAGGTCCCTTCCAACCCAAACCCTTCCATGATTCTACACTTTGCAGTGTCCAGGACACTGGCACAGCTTGTGCCTTCTGCTGGACGTAAAGAAAGCAGGACAGATTTTATCTGTCTGAAACTTCTGTGTTACTTCCTACAGCACCTGGACTTCTATGATTGACATCCCCCCACTTGTTTACCCAAGCAGATGAAGGACATCAGTTATGGAAACACCAGCAGCAGAACCCCCAGATTCTTAACATACTTCTCATGGATTTTCAGGACACGATGGACTATAGGAATTTCCCTTCCTTCTATCCTGAAGACGACTATTTCTCCCACTCTGATTGGATCTTCAATTCGGTTCGTGAGGAACAGGAGATCTCCTCTGTGGAAAGCAGGCTCCATACTCCCGCTGAAAAAGAGGAGAGGAACAACTGAACAACATTTAAACACTCAGTACCAGGTTTTGGAGTTCATGGCCCTTTAAGAAAAATCTCACAAGAAGCTCATGAGAAAGAGAAGCTGTGGATACCCCATTCCTGGGAGTGTTCAAGACCAGGCTGAAACCTTGATGAAGAGCTTCTGAGAAAACCACCTTGGAGACTGGGCAACTGTGTAACTCTATTGCAATCAGGTTTTCAGTCATCATATTCCCAGCAGTTTGGATTTGTAGAGAAAAAAGCAGTGCCAGTACCTGGTGTTACAAGCACATCCAAAGGGAAAAGCTTTTTTAATAAGCAAAAAGCTGACAATAAACACTATCTTTTGATTTCTGAGCTCACCATTGGAAGGGCAATGCTGGCAGCTCTGTAATGATGGGAGGCTTTCTTTTATTTAATTTATTTTTTAGAGATAGACAGATTATCCTCAGAAACAAAGCACTGAAAGCATTCCCATCTGAAACAGACAAAGGGACTTGCCAAAAATTTGTTACTGTGATTCATTGCTTTGCTTAATTATCTCATTTCAGGCACCACGACTCAAGTTATTTTTCTTCTATCTTGTGAATGGCAATTGTTACCAACTACTTATCCTCCCTAATTCCACATAAATAATGCAAACCAGAACAATGAACTTCAAGTACCGAGTACATTTGTGTTTTATCTTCACAGAGCACAGCAGATGCAGCTCAGAACAACAGATCAATCACTGGAGAGGGGATGTGACCTCACCGCCCCTGTCTCACTCACTGGGAGGAGCAGGGGGAAACATCTGCCCTGTACCTCATCAGGAGGGAGTTTTGGTAAGCAGCACTTGGTCATGGCATTACAGCATTTCTACATCATGAACACTGACACAGAAACACAAAAAAAAGGCCAATGTGGCCACAGAGCAAGTGCAATATCCATACCAGCATCCAATGGCAGCCCAAGGAATTTGTCCCAGGCAGCAGGAAGGTGGGAGAAACACTGGTGGTACCCACTGCAGGGCACTGCTGTAAGGACAATGTGTGACACCCAAAACAGAGAGTGACAGAGTGACAACCCTTAAAGCTTAGGATCACCTCTGTAATGGACAGTCACTGAATCATTGCAGATGGGTTGGAAGGGACCTTAAAGATCATCCTGTTCCACCCCTGCCGTGGGCAGGGACACCTTCCATTAGCCCAAGGTGTTCGAAGCCCTGTTCAGCCTGGCCTGGAACACTTCTAGCGATCCAAGGGCAGCCGCAGCTTCTCTGAGCAGCCTGTGCCAAGGCCTCGCTGCCCTCACAGGGAAGGATTTCTTCACACTGACCGCTCTAAGCCTGCCCTCTGGCAGTGCTGTCACTGTCCCGTCACTACCTGCCCGGGTATAAAGTCCCTCTCCCTCTTTTCTACCAGCCAGCTGACAGAGCGAGGTGAGATGCTTTTCCTACCCTCTCCCTCTTCCCTCGCTGTTCCCGAGCCTGGATTCCGCTGGGGCTGCGGCTCTGTCTGAGCCATGCCTGCGGGGATGCCCCTCGGGGGCCTGGCGATTCCCCAGCCCGGCTAAACCCGCTGGGAGTTTAAGCCCCCGCGCCCCGGGACTGACCTCAGCACCACCACGATGGGACTCTCGCTGCCCGTCACCACCATGAGCCCCTTCCAGATCATGAGGGCGGAGGACACGATCATGCCGAAGTTCAACACCTGGTAGTACAGCTGGGGAGGAAGGGGGTGGGTCAGGCCCCGCCGCCAGCGCACGCCAAGGCGGACCGGCCCCGCCCGCCCGGCTTTGCCCCACGGCCCCCCGGCCCCTCCGGCACCTGCCGCTTGTTCATGCGCCGCACATCGTCCAGAAAGTCCAGCGACAGCATCGCCGCCGCCACCGCCGCCGCGCCCGCACGGCCCCGCTTCCGCTTCCGCCCGCGCGGCCGCGTCACCGCCGCTTCCGCCGGAGCGGGGCCGGACAGCGGGGCGGGAACAGCGGGGCGGGGACAGCGGGGCCGGAACAGCGGGGCGGGGACAGCGGGGCGGGGACAGCGGGGCGGGGACAGCGGGGCGGGAACAGCGGGGCGGGAACAGCGGGGCGGGGACAGCGGGGCGGGGACAGCGGGGCGGGGACAGCGGGGCGGGAAGAGCGGGGCGGGAAGAGCGGGGCGGGAAGAGCGGGGCCGGGAACAGCGGGGCGGGAACAGCGGGACCGGAACAGCGGGACGGGAACAGGGGGGCCGGAACAGCGGGGCGGGAATAGCGGGGCGGGAACAGCGGGGCCGGAACAGCGGGGCGGGAACAGCGGGGCCGGGAACAGCGGGGCGGGAACAGCGGGGCGGGACAGCGGGGAGGGGACAGCGGGGCGGGAACAGCGGGCCGGGAAGAGCGGGGCCGGGAACAGCGGGGCGGGGACAGCGGGGCGGGAACAGCGGGGCGGGAACAGCGGGGCGGGGACAGCGGGCCGGGAATAGCGGGGAGGGAAGAGCGGGGCCGCGCCCCGGCCGCTCCCGAGAGACCGCCCGGCACCCGCACCCGGCTCAGCACCCCGCACCCAACTAAACACCCATCCAGCCAACACCCGCACCCAACAAAACACCCAGCCAGCTCAAGCACCACGCCCAGCAATGCCCCGCTCCACCAAAAGCTATCCAACCAAGGCCCAACTCCATCCATGCCTCTTCCAATCACTCCCATCCAGGGAACACCCCAATCAGCCAACATCTCACCTAACCTACACCCCCCATGACACCCCTCCCAACCCCCCCATCCTACCGACCCCACATCCAACCAACACCCCACATCCAGCCTTTACTCATCCAAACAACGCACCAGTCAACACCCAGACAGTTCCAGCGGGCTGTATCCAAGCATCACGAGACCAGATGGTGATGAGCCCAAGCAAGGAGATAAATAGTTCTTAAATTATTTAAACATTGTCAGAGTAAACAATAACAAGCGGAGTTCTGGCTCAACAGAATGAAAAAAATAATGGTATAGAAGGTAATTGTATTACACAAAGCATGGGTGTGACAAGGAATGAGGGAGGAAAGAGTCAATGTGACTACATGGAAAGAAACATCTCCTAAAGGATGGGTAGTGCCGAGCCACAGCAGGAGAGG
Organism: Chloebia gouldiae; assembly: GCA_003676055.1. Taxonomy (NCBI): domain Eukaryota; kingdom Metazoa; phylum Chordata; class Aves; order Passeriformes; family Passeridae; genus Chloebia; species Chloebia gouldiae. Next base: position 1,334,085 of record QUSF01000015.1, read on the forward strand.
AGTTATGGAGCTACTGATGGAGCGCCAGCCCCTGCTGCGCTGCAGGATGGTGGCTCCTGCTGTTCCAACACCTCTGTGAGCTGAGCTCTGCTCCTCTCCTCTCAAAAATGAGCTGTCAGGGAGCCCGGGCACCGATACATCAGGAGCTCTGGTTGTATGTACACTCCAGCTGACGCCACTGAGGAAATGGGGGATTTATCCCCTTCTGGCAATGGTGCCAGCCTGAGCTCCCCACTGGGATGAGCCACTGAGCACCAGGCCTGGCAATGCCCACCCCAGGCTGGCTTCCAGCACCGCAGCTCCACAGACAAATGGCCAACACGGCCCGAGGGGACCAGGCCCTCCTCAACACCGTACTCACCGGGGAGGACTGGGGCTACAAAATCCTCTTTCAAGGGTGATTCAGGTCCAAGACATTTCATTAAACTGCGTTTTGGAAAAGAATGTTGTTATTTGGGCAACTAAAGAATAACCAGCACAACTTACAGCTCAAACCCATCCCGTGTAACGCAGATCCCAGATCGGCCAACACGGTCCTGAAAGCACATTTGGCTGAGCCAGCATTATGAGTTAAAATGAGTAACACAAAGGCCGGATGGGGAGAGAAAAAAAGAAGCCATAAATAGAAGGAGAAAGAAAGGGAGATTGGGAAGGCAAGGCCGGGGCTCTGGGCAGAGGCTGAGGCGGTGCACACTCAAAGGAGGAGAGCTCATCTGAAGGAAACTGCAGCAGCAAAGTGCTCCTGGATCCTCAGGAGCTGGCCAAACCCCACTGAGGATTCTGGCCCTGCTTTCCCTTTTCACCTCTCTGGGCTGGCAGAGAGTTAGTGCTTAGGATGCAATGGCAGGGCTGTTTTTGCTTTTTTGTGTTTTAAATTTCCCTTACAAATAGGAGTTGCAATGTCCATCCCAAGAAATCAACAGAGTATTTCAAAGATTTGCCCCATCCCCACCCTGTATTTTGAGTAGAAACCCCCCAACAAAAAAACCCCAATCAACCAAAAGGGCTTTTTTTTGCCTTTAAGTCTTAAGAGACTTTGAATGATTGTTCTGTGAGGTGCTGTTGGGGCCTTCTGTGCCACACGTCTGACTGTGTTCGCAAAGAGCTGAGTCCCTTTTGCACTCTTTGTACTTGTTTTCTTCTTCCACCGTAGTGTTCAACTCGCCATTGTAGTCCTCGTGTCCATTCTTACCCATCTCTATTTGTAACTTCTGCCTCTCATCTTCCTCCTCCTCCTCCTCCTCTTCCTCCTCCTCATCCTCCTCATCTTTGACTTTATGAACGATGAAGAGGTGTCTGTTCAGAGAGATGTGGGAGGTGTAGCAGAGGCCGCAGAACAAGCACTGGAAGGTGGAGCTGTCGGTCTTGTGCCGAGGTATGTGTTCCTGGAACTCAGTCCGGACGAACGTCGCAAAGCCGCACTTAGCACATTTCCAAGGCGCTTTCAGTTTTTTGGCTGGCGGCGCGTCCAAACCCACAGTGCTCTCTGCCTGACCCAGCTCATCCAGTGCCATCCTCTTTGGAGATTTTGCCTTTAAAGAATAAGATTAAAAAGTTACTTTATCATTTGAACCCACGGAAAAGTGTTAGAATCCACACGCCTGTCTGAAGATGCCCAAGGGTGAAGTCGTGCCTAAGGATTCCTGGGGCATTCCCTTCCCTCCCCACACCCAAACACCTCACCCGGTGCACAGGATTTCCATTGCTGTCCTGTGATGTGAGATGGGAACACTGCTAGAGGCTGGCTGGGCAGAAACATGATGGGGAAATAATTTAGAATCAAGGAATTATGAAATGGTTTGGGTTGGAAGGGACTTGAAAGCTCATCCAGTTCTACCCCCTGCTACGGGCAGGGACACCTTCCACTATCCCAGGTTGTTCCAAGCCCTGTCCAGCCTGGCCTTGGACACTTCCAGGGATGGGGTAGCCATGACTTCTCTGGGTAAAAATTTGGTTTGGTGTGGGAAGAATTCAGATTTTAGTGTGGGAAGGAGGAGTCCACAGAAGAGGGACAGCTGAGGCACACAGGGGTGGTCAATAGCCCAGACAACCCTTCTCAGATTAAACTCTGAACATTCTCCCCTCCTCTCAGATTTTGTCCTAGCGGCATCTCTCAGTAACTCATCCCCTCTATCTTAAAATCCTGCAGCTTCTTCTTCCATGAGGATGACTTACTTAAATATGTCCCTGCAGTGATATGCAAAATGTGTATTTTTAAAATAAATGGAGCAAAGAAGCTCAAGCAGCCAACCCTCCACTCCAATCCAAAACAAAAATCAGTAGAACGTATTTACTATACAAAATTACACATTCCTACTTAAGAAAAATGCAGTTCTCATAGATAATGGATCTAGCAAGTATTTTAACAGAAATCTTTTATAAGTATCAGAAAAAATAAGGAAGAAATAAGAAAAATGTACCATGCTCGTGAATGGGGTACCAGGGGAAAAAGAGGGTAATAACAAACTTAAATCACAAAATAGACTGAATAAATGCCAGCAAAACACAGTGAGAAAATCTTGAGAAATTCAAGATGTAAATGTTTGTTGTCCTGGTGCTGGTGCAGCTCAGCTGCGCTCACATTGCTGTCCCTGACCCCACGAGAGGGAACCAGGCTGGATGGAATTGAGTGAAGGAAGGAGAGCTACCCTATGGGTGGGAGGGTTTGACTGGCATAAGGCCACAGCTCGACGTAACACCCCGAATGAACAGCTACTCGCCAAGTACATTTAATTGTACATTTAATTTTCCATGAAAATAGGTATCAGTTACTTCTGCTCTGTCTCTCTCTGGAGCTTTCGCTTTGGACATCTGTGATAAGTCTGGGTTTTTGATGCCATGCATGAGGCTGATGTGGTTCTCCAGCATGAATGGCTGAGGAAATGTTTGATTTTCATCTGTGCAGTACCTTGGAAATAAAAAAAAGGAAGACAATTTATTTAGAGGATATGCTCTTTGTATTGTGACAAACCAAAAGGTGTAATTGGAGATAGACTCTGGTGAGTAATGTACCATCAGATTACCAAAATACACAGCAAAGCATCGTTTTAATAATAAAGCATCACCCTGACAGAAATCTGGAACAGTATGGAGCTTGCCACAGTGCTCATGAATGAGAGTAGGGCATGTCTTCTTTACAGGGCTAAATAAATATAGGGACTAGTGGGGGTCAGGCACCCTGTGACAGGTGCCAAAGAGCACAAATGATCAGGATGGAAAACATATGGGAGAACAACAAAAACAGACTCTGAGATGAGAGAACTACACAGAGAGAGCTGGTGACTCGTGTGACACGTAGGAGGTGTGTGGCACAACCCAGTCCTGCACCCAGCGCTCCCAAGTACCAGGGAGAACCAGCATTACATCCACCAGACTGCACCACAACACAATTTAAATTCTTACCAAACTGCTGAAATTCCAACTTTTATACCAACAATATAGGCAGAAACACTCATGAACATGTCACTTATATGTAAGTCATGTTCGAACCTGGCAGGACTGCAGAGCTGCTACAGAGCTGGCTGACATCTCACAAGGAGCTGTGAATGGGATGTGCCATCTGCACCTTTGCTCCTGGATAGCTGAGATCTCCTGGAATAAGTGCCAGGCCTTGCAGACATAAACCAGACCCCTTCAAGGGCACCAGAGGGCTCTGACAGCAATTGGGAAAGCCAAAACTGAGTATCTCTGCTGTTCTTGCCAGCACAACACGGTGAAGGTCCATCAGCTACACAAGGACAAGTGACACCAGAGCCCCCTGAAGTGCCCTAATTGCATCTGAGACAGCATGGGATTAAGGGCAACAGAGAGGAGCTGAAGTGTCTCTGGGTAAAACACACATCTTCTAAAAGGACAGAAGAAGATTCCTACTGATCTTCCAGTAACTAGAGGGAAATTAAATGATGTGAAAATGCAGACATGTTCATTGAATAGTTCTGGGTTTTAATAGGAATTGCTCAGAGGCTAAATCAATATTTAATGATGATGGAATTTTTCTTCTTCGTGGAGGAAAGCTGAGAGGTTATTAAGTGGTATTTATCAAAAATAAACATGTTGAAAATCAAGTGTTTCAGACACTTTGTACTTAAGACTTGGAAAAGAAGAGCAAGATAATGATAACCAAGTGAATTATGAAAGAAAATACACAATATATGACAATATTTTGCAATTCGCCCTAATTTAGAATTCTTTTCATGGGACCAGGGAAAGATGCTTGCCTAACCTGAATTACTCCAGTGACAAGCATGGTAGGAGGGTGTTCAACTAAGTTCTCCATCACTGGTTGCTCCCTACAAATTTATCCAAAGCCAGAGACCTAAGCAGAGCAGGGGGAGAAAGGGGAAATCACAGCTGGAAATGTTAGAAGCGAGAGGAAGGTCACCTACAAGCAAGCATGGTGGAGTCACAAAAATTGTCAATAATCAGACCCATGACAGATTTTATTCATGTTTCACATGGAAACCCAGCAGAAGAGGGTGACATGATGTTAAGGCATCAAAACTCCTCAAGACTAACAGGTGAGAGTGATACAAAATGCCAAACAGGAAGATGGAAAAGAGACATGAGAACCAGAAGAAAGGAGGAGCAGTGGACATGTGATGCCTTACAGAGTGCTGAAAAGAGTCAAGGAGGAGTTCAGAGACTGGAGGGTAAGATTTTTAGAGCAGCACTCTACAAGCTAAGATGGATCAAATGGACGATGGGACATGAGACCTGAGATCCAAACAAGGAGCAGCTGGGAGATGCTGGGAGAGTATTTCAAGGAAGAGATTTCATCTGCAGAGTGCTCTGATTTCAGTGAGTCTGCCCTACAATGATTGAAGAGAGCACAACCGCTGTCCAATTAAGACTTCATCAACAGATTTTGAGAAGGAGCAACTGCAAGCTGCAGAATTAAATGCAGCCACAATTCCCTTGGATTGCTAACTGTGTTTTCTCTGCTGGCAAGATCACTGCCCCTTGGGTGAACCAGTGGATCTGCAGCTGCGTGTTGTTCTGAAAATGAACAAGGTAATGCACAGCAGGCTGGCATATCCTAGGCTGTCAGGAATTTCCACATAAATCCTTCTTCCCAGTAACATCTTATGCTCATTTTGTAATATTCCATTTTAAAAACAACTGATTCAGAGAGGACAGATTTACACAGATCAGGTGAGTGTAACACCCACGACCATCATTCACAAACTTATTAAAGCTGAATGAAAGACAATAGGAGCCAACATTTCATCTCCTCCAGAGGCTCCAAGTCAGAGCAGTTACAAGAAATGGAAAATTTACAAGTCCTAGATGAAAAAGTGTCTCAAGAATGCATTCCCAGTGGTAATGCCTATGCTGTATCAATCTACTAAAAGCTGTTGTGGCTCACTAGATAGTTCAAAGAAATACACTACTTGAGGAATGTACTTGTACTTTTCAGATGAGGTTTTAGCAACTTGAGTGCAATGAAGTGACAACACACGTCAGAAATGCTTTCATTAAACCAAAATAGATAAATTACAAAAATCCCCCAACCTGTATCACTGCAAACTTCTTTTCCAACCCAAATGTGCTTTCATCCTATTTCAAAAGGATGTCTCGGAAAGAGACAGGAAGGAATTTTGCATGGCCACTCAGCACAGAACTTTATCTGCAGCAATTATAAAGGTAGATTCGCAACCACTGGGCTTTGTCCTGAGCTGAGATTGTATCCACAGTTAAAATATGTTGACCAGCAATGGTTTTCATTCACCATTGATTTCCGTAACTTCTCTCAAGTGTCCAGATCCATTTTCCAACTCTGAGGTGTGACTTCTCAAGCCTGTGCAATCAGTTCTGCCCTTCTAAAGCAGTGGCAAGATCTGGTTCATTATTAGGATTTTACATACCTTCTGCACCCAAGGAGAAGGCACAAGAGTGATGCATGAGCACACTAACCACAAAGCAGTGAAAAACTGGCCCAATACTTTATTGGCTGTTTCACAACAATGCAAGATGTTAATCTCATTTACACCTGCACATATCAAACCACGCCTTCCCATAAGTTTCCAAAAGACATTCACTGTGCACTCAAAAAAAAAGGTCTTATTTTAGCCACTAAGTCCCTTGTGTTTAACACATTCTTCTCCTCACTTTCCTTCAGTAACTTACAGTCTGGAGTAGGCAGGAGTAGCAGACATGAGTTATTACAACTTCCAAACTCAGAGGATTAGACTGCTGCTGAAAAGCAGTCTGCAAAGTGGCACTGGGTACATACCAGCAGGTGTAGACTTTCTTTGCTGTGTCGTGGTTATTGCGGATGTGTCTGCGCAGGCTGTTGGAGGCGTTGAACGAGCGCTCGCACTGGCGACAGGGGTATCTCTTCATGGACTGGCAGGAAAAGAGAAACAGCTTTCAATACCAGGGACATGGAAGGCACTGACTGGATTCTAATTCCCATGCTCTTCACCTGCACATTACCTCTGAGATGCAAAAAAATCCCTTATATAATAAAGTGATAGCGATCACTGAGACTTTGAGATCCCACTTAGATTCACCTTACAGTTGGGTAATAGCAGCACTGATCTTATAAAGTCGCAACTACTTAAAGCATGTGCTTGATTTTATTGATGTTTTTATTAGGAATTACATATATGCTTTTCCTGTAGGTTCATTTCACTACTGGACCCCATGTAGAATTCCCCCAGTGGAAGGTCCCTTCAGCCTCAGAAGGCAGCAGGACCCCAGTTAAATACAAGTCCACTTACCCTCCTCACTCCTCGTAATTCAGCACAAGAAAAGGGCAAGATGCTAAAAGCCATCACATGGGCCCTGTTATCCATGTAAGATATTCACATACCCCTAAGAAAGTCTGTCCTATAGCCAGCCTCCTCCAAAATTTTCCTACAGCTCTTTATATAACCTGCATGTACATTCCAGTTAAAACCTTCTTAGACTCGTTTAATGAATACATATATATTAAACTGAAATATTTGGCCAATTTCCTACTTCTGTGGCATTCAAATGGGAAAATCCAGCATCTTCTTCTCTTGAAGTGAGGAGATCATCAAGTGGGACAACCCAGCCCTCTCCAAATCAAGCTAGAAGGACTCAAACACCATGATCCAGATTCCCATTCATGGCTGGGTGACTCAGGATATCAAACAAGAAGTCCTGATGCCAAAGTACTGGGAAATCTGGCTGTACACAGCACCTTGGCCCATGTGCTGCCAGCAACAAGGATTAGCTTGACAAAAGTAGGTCAATGCAATGCAAGGCTTGAGCTGGATGAAACACATGAAAAAATTGAGATTTGCAGTTCTTGTAATGACAGCCCTGCAAAGGGGCCTGGAATGCAGATTGGTGACCTTCCCCAGCTTGCTAGCTCAACTATTTCACCTCAGTCCTTACCCTTCCATGATTTCTCTTCATGTGGGACACATAGGTTTCCCGATCAGGCATCCACTGTGAACATTCCTTGCAAGTCCAACCAGTTCTTCTCAGTCTGGACTTGGATTCAGAATTATGTCCTTCCATTCTCATGTCTTTTCTCGTCAGAGGAGAGGGGGAAGTCCCATTGGCTACCAAAAGCTCCTTTGGTGAGGTATGAACCTGGTTCCTTGAAGCCTTCTCAGACTTCTGCCGGAAGTTTGCGAGCTCTTCAGGATTACGGGGGACTCCATGAACACCCTGTGTAACAGTAGTAGTGGAAATGCATGTAACATTTACATGTAATTCATATTTCACACCTTTATTTATAAATAAATACCACTTGCTATTTAAATCCCCACTGGCCAAACAAGATGTTGTTGTCTTCCTCCTGTATGTTTTCCCATTTCTCCTAGAAGCTGCTGCAGTTCTTCCCTGACAATATATCTTCCCAAGAAACAAGAAGCTTCTATTTCTGTTTCCTGCATGACAACAGCTCCTCCTTGGTGCTGCCTGTTTAGCATTTTGGATGAGTCCTGGGAACTCTGGTTAAACAGGGAAGATGTAATGGAAGAGAAATTTCAATTGTCATTATTTCAACAGCCTAAGCTCTAAAAACACAGAGCTTTGGTAAGCTCTGAATTAATGTTTGCTGGTATCCTGCGGGCTCCAAAGCTGCTTCATCTTTGCTTAAGGGATGGAAAGACAAAATGTTTCCATTTCTCCACGTCGCTTTCTTTCAATCCCACTCCATCTATTGATATTTACATTTTTCATGGTTCAAAACTTCACTTCTGACATATAAGACCAAGCACGAAGCCAGGAACCAGCCTTATAAGGAATATGGCTCCAGGCTCTTTGGTTATTCAACAGGCCAAAATCCAAAAGTCCCCCAAAAAGTTATTTTAACAAAGAAAATTAAACATAAGGGAAATAAACTAAAAATGAAGAGCTGTGGGAAAGCAAAAGCAAGTAAAAGAGCAACATACCAAAGAAACCTCAAGAAACTCCCCCAGGAACAACAATAGTTCATCCACACAGAAGGCTAATTTAGAGGTTTAATTGTGCACAGTAATTAATAACGGGTAAAGTTTCAACACATGAAAGCCCCAGGCATTTGGAAGTCTTTCTGTGGGTTAGACACCAAACAAACCTCCAAACATAAGGTCTCAGCTGAGAAGTCTGTGCACTTTGCACCTGGCCCAGCTGATGACCACAGAAGCCACAGCACTGCCAGCTCATCAAGAACACAGACACAACACCTTTCTCCCCATCTGGAAATCTCTGGAGTGTTTCAGTGCCCATTACTCCACTGTTACACCACTGGGGTAAAACAAATTAGGAGCATGGAAAAATGACGTGATTTCTCTACAGAATCATTACCAGGAAGCAGAGCTAACTCCTGCTCTGTGATGCTCTAAACCTGAGGAAGATGAGGAAGCACATGGATTTTTTTATTTTGCATGTAGGCACACACTAGACAGCACCTCCTAAAAATGCTACCGCATGAAGGTGATCTCAGAGGAGATGGAGGTGTGCAATTACTACACTGCCACAGCCAAAAAGCCTTCAATTACCTCAGAGGTTAAGAGACAAAGTTTTGTGGTGAAGATCTTGGGGTGCTGATGCACAAACTGCTGCAGGCAGGTCCCTGGGCTGGGATCTGACAATGAACCATAAGGGAAGTATCTCAGCTCCAGTTTTTGAGCACTGGGGGTGAACATCTTTGAAGGCCCTAGCCTTAACCTCAACTCTTATTTTCCTAGTTATAATGCACCAAGATTAGCAGTCATAGACTTCACAGGAGGGCTTCAAATTGTAATTCATTACTGTATGCAAAGTACTTCCAGATTAGCAAGTTAAAGACATGGGGGAGAGAGTAAGGAAGGAGTTTTGAATGGGTTTTGCTTTCAGGAATGAGCTAACAAATCTTCTGGCTTTCTCAGTGTTAGTGTAAACAAAATAAATCACCGATTAAAAAGAAAGTGTTCTTTTTTCCCCCTCATCAAAAGGAAAGAAGACTCCAAGCTCTTTCTTCAGAATGCCACTGAGAAATCTTCTGAAATTATTTTTGTGGAGTGTTGTTAGACACTGAACATAAAAATATCCTGAGTAAAATAACAGAAAAATGTAACTGTTTTACATTTATGGGAAAATCAAACCTGAAAAGCCAGAACCTCCAGGGCAATCACTTCTGCCTCTCTCAGTCCCCTCCTGCAGTCTGGTGTGGCTCGGAGAGGCAGGGAATCAGGCTGTTAAATGCTAGGTAAGCTCCTTCTGAGACAGCTGCAAAGGGGCCAAAGCTCTCTAGGGGAGCACCCAAAATGGCAGACTCAGCTTTCACTATATAAATTCAGTAATACTGTGGGCAGAGAATAATTGTTCCTGTCTCCCATCTGAAGAAAAAGCTGCCACATGAATGACTTTCTTTGAGTTTAAGAGGCTGGGGACTCTCTATCCCTGGAAGTGTTCAAGGACACATTGGATAGCAATGGAGCAATCTGGAGCAAGTGGGATAGTGGAAGGTGTCCCTGCAGGGGGTAGAATGAGATGGGTTTTAAGGTCCCTTCCAACCCAAACCAGTCTGTGATTATGTGCTTATATGAAAATAGAAGAGTTAAAAATCAAAGAGATTTACTTGTATAAACAAGTTTTTGTCATACAGCTAAAACGCATCTAGATGAGAGGAACTGCTAGCATTAAGACCAACTAACAAAAACCACTTGACTGACACTTCCAGATCCTGTAAATCATTGTAGTCTATATTTTCCACCAAGATATTCCTCAAGAATCTTCCACTTCTTGAACCACTTGCCTCACATGGTTGATGTAAATTCTCTGTGAACTCAAAAAATAAGATCTTGCACCAGTAAGGGAGAGAGTTACCTACCTTGACATGCTGCATTAGCTGCTGCTTCTGCATATACACCAGCTGACACTGTGGGCACTTAAACACTCCCACTAACAACTTGCTGGTGTTCTGCAGGAAGTGCTCTTGGAGCAGCTTCTTCTTGTTAAAGACCATCTCACAAGAGCATTTGTAGATCACCCTTAAACAAGTAAAGAAAGTAAATTCAGTCTCTCTGCCTCAAGAAGACAATGTAAAAAGTTATCTCAGCAACTCCAGAAAGGAATGGACTTCTGAGGAGGGCTGTGCTTTCCATGTATTGTCAACACACACCCACGTGGGCAACTGAACCAGTAACTCAACTGGGAAGAACATCAAAATGCCTCAGGCACATACCACAGCTTGCTAAAAATAAGTTTACTTCTATGCATACGCATAACCCCGTGTGTATGAGCACAGACAGATGGGAGCAAACACAAAGCATACCAGCCAGCTACACACTGCTTTCAATCCCACCTTTCCATAGTTCCTCACTTAAAGCACAGATTTTTGGCACTAGCTCAAGCCTTGGAGAAAACAGCTACAGGGTGGAAAAATCAGGAGGCTTCTCTCTAGTGATTTCTGGGGGCAACACTGCCTGGAATAACTCTCCTCTTCCCTTCAAGTGCCAGATGCCCTGGAGCCATCTACCAAGAGGTGCCACTGAGGGTCCTGCTGGACAAAGAGGTGACAATTAAGTTCCTTTTATGGGTGTTTAGCTCTTGCCTGACCAAAGCCCTCTCCTCCTACCCAGGAGACTGTGTTTGTACCAAGGCATGCTCTGGTTTGGAACAGACCCCTGCTGGAAGACAAAGAAACTATGAGGGAAAGGGGGAATCCTGAAGCCATCCAGTAAAGGAGAAGAGATAAAGCCAAAACACTTACTGAGTAGTCTTGTGAGGCTCTGCTGGGTGCTGGCTGGCCACATGAGCCATGGTGGTGTCAGCAGACTTGAAGGCCTTTGGGCAGAAAGAACACTTGTGGAAGACTTCGCTGTGTTTCTCCTGGATGTGCACTTTGAGCATGGCGAGGGTCATGAAGACAACTCCACAGTGGATGCACCTGGGGGAGGCAAAACAAAGAGCTGAGTTACAGCCACAGCACCACTTCCATCATACCCATGGAATGGCAGGGAAGGGACCAGGCTGTGGCGGGTCCTTGACTCAATCAGTTCAATCTCTTCCATATTAATGTGGAAGTGTCAAGGAGGAGTATGATACAGGAATTCTGGGCAGAACTCACAGCTAAATGTTAGCAACAAGCAAACAAGATCTATAAAAGAAGCCTTCAAAGACTAAAACAACCCAAAAAAGAATGAAGATTTGGTTCAACAGAGTGCCACCTGTGAAAGCCAATTTCAGCACAGGGCACAAGTGAAAGACTGAAGTAAAAGTACCTGAGGAGATCTCCCTGTGGCAAAAAGCAGCACAAATACCAGTTAGTCCCCAGTACAAAATAAAGAGAAAGAATATCCAGTCAGAAATCTTCAGCAATTGCTACTCCACTGAGCTCCAGAAAATCACAACAGCAACAGCAAAGATACTGAGAACAGCAACAGAAACACCCAAGGAACTGATAAAGCTCATTAAGATACAGGTGCTGCCTAGAAACCACTTGACTGGAAGGACTGTCTGGGTGCTCAGAGAAGAGGGAGGGAGAAGCAGAAAAGCATTCTTCTCAGCAGCTGACAACAAGGCCAAGAGGAGAGCAGGACCACCCTGCTGGTCCCAGCTTGCCTCTCCTCCAGACACACATCTGTGACAGGTCCTGCCTAATATTCCCACAAGATGGCAACAACCAGCAGCCTCACTTCATTTAACTTTAACACTCCCCAGATATGCCTGCTGTGCTCTGAGAGATGCCACACTCCAACTTAAAAGGGCACATGAGGATGCAACCACCTGTCCTCACCTGCCTCGAGCACACCAGCCACAGGGCTTGCCATCCCATAGGTGCACCTCTGCTGATCTGGGACCAGAACAGCCTCTCCCAAGGATATTCTGTCAAAATGACACCAGTGGAACTCTGCTTAAACCAGCACTGCATGTACAGATGTTAGAGCAGGGGAGCCCAGCCTGGTAATGCAAGGGCCAGCCTTGCATTGGTGGGATGTGAGAGATGCACAACACATAACCTCCTCACCTTATAAACAGGTTTTCCCTTCATTTCCCTCCTTCCCCTGAGGGCTGTGCCTGCTCACAGCACTGTTGGGGGATGTGTGCTCAGCGCTGCCACAGCACTGCTGGCACAGATGGACCCCAGCTATCGTGCACTGGAACAGCTCCAAGCCTGTATCATAAACAAACAAGCTGCTGGAATATCCTTCCCTCCAAACCAGCCTCCCAGCAGCGTTTAGGAAACAAGCCCAGGCTTTGAAGTTGCACTTCAAAAGATCATTAGGCAGAAGCCAGCCTGAAGGAGCCAAACCATCTCCCCCACACTTTTAAGAAAACGCAGAATTGCTGTTTTCTTAAATTTCAAGAGGGAAGCAGTGACAGAAGCTGGTGTGACCTTTGGGGAAGCATGAAGACATTCAGCTGGGGTAGTTCTGCCTTCAAGCCTGATCCTCAACCATATGAGATAGGGGGAGAGAGACTTTCTAGTATAGTAACACTAGGAACCAGGTTATTACGGCAGATTAAATTCCCCAGGTATAAATGGAAGAACAAATACTAATCCTGGCAGTAAGGAATGACTGGTACATCCAGGAATATCCAATGGCCTCCTCCACAAATTCTCCCTGAACTAAGAAGAGATGGTTCTGCCTGACGCTTGATTTTGGGAAGTACTTCATTAAGAATGAGGAATGAAACAAGCACTAACTCAGGGTCAAACGATCACAGGTTAATTTAATTTACAGTAAATGGAAGTCTAAACAACAGCCACATTGTAATTAAGAATCCCAGTGCCAGAAGGACAAGGTCTCATAAACTAATTAGCTGAACAAAGTGGATGGAGGATGTCAAGGGGCTTGCCATATAATTCCTGCAAATTGCAAATCCTGCTATCATCCCCAGTGTTGTTGGATCCCTCAGGGAAAGGAGGGTTGGCTGGAAGTCTTGGAAAGCATCCTGTGAGAGGAGATAACAGCCACAAGATGTTGTCTTAACCTCAGAACACTTCCTATGCCATCACCTTCCAGCCCCTCAATTTTCCAAATGGTACCAAGCAGTAAAATGAGTCCCAAATTGGTGGGGACAGCTGGAAGGGGCTTGCAAAAAGTGAGGAACGTGACACTTGGAGCCAAGAAGGAAGGACCATTAAGGACAAACTTGCTGAGTTTCATTTTCAACTGTAGAAGACCATTCTCATTTTCAGTGCAATTACCAGCCATGACTCAATTCCAAATAAAACAACCGTACCCCATTTTTAATTGAATGCATAGGGTTATGAGCAGAAAAGGAGACAGAACAAGGACTTATCACAAAACCAAAACCAAATCTGTTCTCCAGAAATTTAAGAAAAATAGGAACATAAAGAGATGCAGCTAAAATCAAGCTGATCCCAGGAGGGATTTAAAGAATTCCTCAGCTTTTCAGCTCTGCAAGTTAGAAATGTGAAAGAAAAGAATGAAGTCACTCCATGACTACAGGGCAGATGCCACAGATTATCTAGATATGGTTCTGCAACCAGAATTTATCTCTTCTGTTTTCAACAATGTCAGTGACATCAGCCCTGCAGCAGAGACAGGCAGGATAACAAGAATGGCACAGCCAGACATTGACCTGTCTGGTGGACTCAGCTTTCACAGATGAGCTTCAGTAGATGTAAATTAGAGAAGAAGTTAAAGAAATTCGGTTTTTAGAGAAGATGAGTAAAGCTAAAAAAATCCTTTAAGTATAATTTGTGAGCTTTGCCTTCATTTAGATCTTCATTAATGTCCCTGGAACAGAGAGTAGTTATCTGCTAACAACATCTGTAAACAGATGGAAGCTCTCCTTGCTGGATTCCCAGGTGCAACTGAAGTCCCAAGAACTGCACCAAACCCAAGTTAATTTTCTGACATCTTCTCCATACCTTTTTTTCCAGCTCAGGGAAAACATTTTTTCTTTCAGCTTTCCTCCTTCCCAGATTAACTCATTTTCAAACAGCCCCAGTGTCACAGCCATTTAATATGTGATGAAATTAATTCTTTGTTGTGGGCTGGGTCTCCTCAAATCAGATCCCACATTAAAAAACCTTATCTGTATATAATTAAACTCAGAATTAGTTTGTTATGTGCCTCCTGTTTTCACGGTTGAAAGAAAAAGCTCTTGAAAACCTCAGTGTGATTCAGACCAAACCACACAGCAGAGCTTCCTGAAGTTGCAGACATCTTCAAAGAATGCCTCCAAGAGCAGAAATTGCCCTGTTTGTTTGAATTCTCAGAGTATTTAATGGCAACCAAGAGAAAAAGCAGAACTTTAAGGCAACTCAAAAGATCACCCAGTCTCATCTCCCGAGCAAATCATCACGTGTTAAGAACTGTGCTGCAGCTCAGGTGGTCTAAACATGCCAAGGAGAGAAGGCTCATAGGGAAAAGTAACATCTTATTAGAGCAAGCAGTTTAGTTGGAGAAAAGATATTGTACCACATCCAGAACCTTGGGAGCCTTCTCCATCTGTCTCAGCTCATGAGAAATGTTTGGAGATTTGCAGAGGCATAGAAGTAAATAATCTATGTCCTTCTCATAAAGGCACACATCCTCAGCCCATTACAACTGACATAAATATAAATTCAAGCCTTAAGGAGATTTACAGGATTAAGAGCTGCAATCTTTTTGCTGTAAGTATCAATCCTGAGACATCCAGCTGCAACATGAATTCAATACAAGAGCTTTTCAGCTCAAAGACACCACAAAATAATGTCTGCTCTCAGAAACCTCCCTTAAATCCAGTTAGTAATTATTCCCCATTTCAAATGTGTTTTGTCATGCAGAAAACCATGCCAAGCTCCAGCTACATCCACTTTCATTTCTGCTCTAAGTAAGACACAGTTCACAGTCACAGAATGTTTTGGGTTGAAAGGGACTTTTCAACTCATCCCATCCACTCCCTGCCATGGGCAGGGATACCTTCCATTATACCAGGTGGCTCCAAGCCCTGTTCAACCTGGCCTTGAACACTTCCAGGGGTGGATGTCCTAGTTTCAGATGGAACAGAGTTAATTCCTTCTCAGTAGCTGCTACAGTGCTGTGTTTTGGATTCAGAATGAGAATAACACTGATAACAGTGTGTTTATCCTAAGTCAAGGACTATTTTGTGTGTGTGTGTGTGTGTGTGTGTCTCCTGCTCCGCAAGTGAGAAGACACACAAAATAAACCGGGAGGGAACACAACCAGGACAGACACAGCCACAACCTCAGAAGCACAAGCAAACTGCAGAGGTGTAAATCCCAGCTCCCAGGGAGCCTGAGCAGCACACACCTGAAGCCAACTTTGCGGGAGTAGTGCAGGCAGTTCTCCTTGACGTGGGTCTGGAAGTAGGCGGAGCGGCACACGGCTCCGCACTCGGGGCAGCAGTACGGGGACTTGTGAGCGTGGATCCTCTGGTGGGCACAGTAACTGCACTGGTTGGGCAGCATCATCTGGCACACCTGGCACGTCTGATGGAAGAAAGGTTGTATTAGTTAGTGATTTTCTACTTGGAGTTTTTTCCCCCCAAATTTACCCTAGAAAACTCACAGGTTTAAAGGAAGACCAGGCATAATAGCAGCAGCATCAACTCCACAAAGCTCTTTAACTAGTCTCCTTATCATCTTTTCCCAGCATCTTCCACAGTTACCCATTCCCAAATAAAAGTTCCATATTTAAACCACATCTTCTATGGTTTATTTCCTTTTTTCCGCATCAAAAAGGAAAGCAAACTCTTTCACTTCTGAGACTTCTGAGCTCTGATGATGTTCTGAATGCTCAGCACTTTCATTTCCTGACTTGAGAAGGAGAGCACTTTTTTCAACAAGTGCTCACCCCACACCAAAACATCACAAAAAAGGAGTAAAATTATAACCTGACTCCAAACACCTGATGCTGAAGGCAATGCAGTCCTGACGTGCAACTTCCCCAGCAAAACAACTGCTGTATCTCTTGCAGAATTTCTTTGTATCAGATGAAATTTGAACATTCCAAGGCCACAAACGATGTTTGCCTTATAGAAACTTCCTGATGACCAGAAATAATGCAAAGCCTCTTTCTCTCCCTGTTTCATCCTTAATGAAATCTATTTTTACACATATGCTTACTATCAAAACCTGTTTGCAGAAGCATCATTTACTTGACATGTAAGGTTTTTATGTGGATGTATCATCCCATTTTTAACAGCTGTCAAACCTCTGCATCCTTTCACAGGTGTCTCAACTCTGTACTCCTTCAAAGTCCAGGAGCAGCTACTCCACCTCTGTAAGAAGCACAGTATTGGATGCCTGAGCAGGAGCAGAGCTGGAGAAGCCCACTCTGAGCCCTCTGTCTTCCAACATTTATCATCCCATGCAAAATCACTCCTCTAACTTAAGAACGAACAACAGCATGCAGCTAATTATGGATTATCAAATCAAGTAATTTAACTTAGTAATTTCCATGGACTTCACTGCTGGCAGCCAAGGTAGACACATGAGACAGAAGCCCCTAAATCTGACAAAAACCAGAATAAAATTAATGGCCAACTCCCTTTTCTGTATCATTCCTATTTCACGCAGCAGCTCTGTGATGTTCCGCTACATAACACCCATCAGGGAAATGTCAAAACCCCTGCAGGTAAGAGAAAGCATCACTTACAATAAAATGCAAAGCTGTGACAAACCTGAAAGGTTTATGGGGTGGAAGGGAATAAAAAATTAGGCACTCAAAAGTGAAAACTGCAGAAATTGCCAAATACCTCAAAAGCTTCACACGTGATCTATGTTGCAACTCAAGTTTAGAGGAGAAACGGCTTCTCCAGGAAGGAGAGAAATTAGTGGAAAAACCACATGGTAGAACTCCAATGTACGCACCCATAGGAAATTAAAGGAAGTTCAAGAGCATTTCAAATGCTGCAGAAGTCCTCTAATTTCAGCAAAGAAAAACAGTGCAAATGGGCCATGGGAATAGGAAAATGAGAAATAGAAAATCCCCCAGGATCTCTCTGCAAGGAGCTGAGCGGGACCTTTAATTCTCCAATGCACTCTCAAATCCCCAAGTAAGAGCTACAAAAGTGGGTAATAAGCAATAAATTCATAGTAAACAAGAGCAGTAAGTAATAAGTAAAAGCAGTTTTATTGTGTTTAAGATATGTTTTCTAACTGGTTTGAGAATGGAGAATTTATCTCCCTGGCGTTGTTAAAATGGGACTCTTCTTGCTGTGAACTCGACTAATATGTAAGGCAGAGCCACCACAACCACAAGCTGAAAGCACCTTTGCCCGAGGAACTCAGTGAGAAACTCTCTCTCCAGATCCTGCCTTGTCAGAGCCAATTTAGTTTTGATTTTAAGTCAGTTTGAGGCTCACCTCTTCCTCCCCCACATGTCATACCCACTGCTCCCAAAATCAATCAGCACATGTTGAAAACCTGAATTTTCACCACCCTGTATGTTCTTGTGCTGGACTTCAATATGCCAAAACCACTCAGCATCTGATGAGCTCCATGCCTGAGCACTGCTGCCTGGGGATGTCAGAGGAGCAGTTTCCATCACCTCCTGTGTTATGTGAAAGCTCCACAGGGACCAAAACCATGCCAACATAGGCCAGAAAAGTTTGGGGACTGTGAGTAAGAGGCACCAAAATTGTGGTTAGCTATGTCAGGCTTGGCATAAAGCCTGCCAGGAAGTGTGGACACATGATACAGGAATAAAAAGCAAGACTCAGTGAAGATAAGGCCAAATAAATTCATTGCTCCTGCAGACACCACAGAAGGAGCTAGAAGGATTCCCACACTGACAACACACACCACAGGGGGGACATAAACCAGCCCAAGCCTCCAAATTCAGATTGTCTTGTGGAAAGAGACAAAACACTAGGCAGTAAATAAACAAAGAAGAGAGAGGAGACACAAGGATAAATGAGTAAGAATAAGGAAACTCTCATCCTTAAGCAGCATTATTTCTGGACTGGGAAAAGTCAATGCAGCTTCTCCCTTCTGGGCCCATGGAACAATCTAGGCTCTCCAGAGGAGTCAACAACCACATGGGTAAGATCTGAGCTGCAATGGGTCAGGCTACCTGGGTTTCCCAAAAAGCTTTGCAACATCCTTCGCTCCAGGATTTTGAGGAAACTAAGGTATCACCACGTAAGAGAAGGAGTTTGCTTGGATAAGTAAGTGGTCAGAAGAAAAGAAGAAGCAATCCTCTGACAGAGCAAGGTCCCCAGGAAGTTCTGCTGGCATTTGAGCTCTTCAAAATAACATCAAAGTATCTGGGAAAGCTAAACAGCAAAGATTGATGATCATAACCTAGTAACTCAACATGCTGTAGATAAGGGCTAACCATGAGGGCTGACTGGAAAAAAGAATGTGCAGGGCTGAGGGTAATAAAATGAACCAAGCAAGGAACACACTAGAGCTGAGAAAGGTTCCAGTAAGAGAAAAAAAACCTTAAGTGGTATCTTCCTGCTCACACTCATCCTTTTCTCAACACCTGCAGAAGACATGAGACCAGACATCCTGCCAGGAGGATTTCAGGAGGTTTTGCTTATCCCTTTTGCACCAGGAGCTGCTCCACTTGTCAGGAGCCAACGTGCAGCCATGCTGGGCTGTCCACCAAACACTTAGTCTTGGACATGGAGTGATTCTTCCTTTTGCAACTCTTCTGCTTTGTATGAGAAATTATAACTTGGTTCCAGATGTCACATTTTTATCTCTCTCCTAGTTTTCCATGACTTTTCAAAGAAGTCTGGCAGCAATTTGAGACATTCATTAGGCAGTTATTTCTAAAACATGTACCAGGACAGCATTCAGTTGTGTAATGTCTGTGTTTTTCATACTCCCATAGCCTACGCTTTAATCAAGAGTTATTTATTACAAATTTTCTTTAATTTTGGTTTGCCTGCCACATTTCATTTGGGCTTTTCTTCCACAAGTCACATTCACACACAGACAAATGCTCAGAACTTCAGCCATTTTGGAATACTTGAGCTGATTCCCATTTTCACTTATTAGCTTCTTCAAAAGGGGGAAAAATTAAATATTCACTGAGATACAGTGCAGATTGAAAAAAATATACTACTCATACTATTCAAAAAAAGTTTGCCTGTTAAACCCAACCCTGTGGCCACAGAGGTGTTTGCAAATCAGGGCATTTACAATAACACAGTTTTGCCCCAGACAGTGCCCATGGAAAGGGAACTGACATGAGCAAAGAAACATTCCAGCAGTTTTAGTCTCTTTGCTATTCCAGTGTTTAGTGATGGTGATGGAGTCTGTATCTACTTAAGAGCTGCCCCCAGACTACAAGGGTCCACCTTGACATGATCATCATGGACCTTCAGTAAAGAACACTTAGGCAGCAACCCTATGGCCCAGGGCTAGGAAAAAGATTCACAAGCCAAATTATCTCAAAGTTAAACAGTCATAGGGGAACAGAAACTGTATTTGCAGACTGTTAATGTTTCAAAGAATACTTGCCCCTAACATATTCAAACCAAAAATCCCCTACTAGTGCTGCCCTAAAGCCCCAGTTCTTCCCTAATCCAGCCTTTTGCAAGCTAAAATTTTTCTGCTCCAGGCAGAGCTGCTGGGACAGCCAAAGGATCACAGACATTAGCAGGATCCTCTTGCTATTAAAAAGTAGTGACCAATTACTGCTTAGTTAACCTTTAACTTCTCAGTGGCTCTCCCCTCCTGCCTGCTGGGATCAATGCCAGCACCTGTGTCCCTCAGCAGGGATGCCTGGACTGCAGTGGTGCCATGTGCTGGCTCTGGGAGCACAGCTGGCACAGCTTCATCCCTGCCCTCTGTGCTCCCCTTCCTGCATCCCTCTGGGATCACTGGTTGTGGGCCACACTACAGTCAAGCTCCAGATGCTTGGAGGGCTGTTTTTGACTGATTTCAACCATGCAGGTGACAGCACTGCTGCACAACATTTTATCAATCTGAGGAGAAGCAGCAGGCAGAGAACTGAATCTGCTCTTGCTGTGATAACTGAACTATACTCCTGCCAAGGTTCTCTCTAAATGAACACACATCATTGCATTAACATGTTCAATTAATGGATGAAAAATACCCCTTCAACAGAAACCCAAGATTATTCATTTGAAGAAGAAAAACTGAGAACCCTAATGTAGACATTTTATTCTAATTAACCATATCCAAGCACAACAGCTTTGTTATTTCCTTAGATTATAGCTGCCTATTTTGTCAGCCTAAGGAGCCAATGCCACTGAGGGAGCCTGCCTGACCTTCAGCTCACTCCCACCTCACATCAATTCATCCTCAGCCTCATTGTTGCATCCCTCCTCCTCCCACTGACCTTTTGTATTTGTATCCTTGAACCTCACTAACTTTTCAATACTCCCAAATCCAGTGTCCTCCTCAGACCTGCACCAAGACCAACTCCTACACACACATCTCAGTCATCCCAACACACCAGGATGCTTAACCTTCAGTAAGGCACTCCAATAAAAACTTATTTCTGGAAACTAGGGCCATTAAATAAACACAAAATGCATTTTTTATACAGGGAAAAATCCCTGGTTAAAGCATCAGTGTAAATCTAGAAACTCAACAGCTTAGAGAAACAAAGTGGAATTGCAATGGAAAAATCCACTAGCATCACAGATCTTAGACAATACTGTATCAAATCAGCTTACTTCTGAATTTGCAAAATCTGTAACTCTTTTCTCTTTATGATCTCAGCTGTAATTTCAAGAATTTCAGTTTTGAAATATGTTCTTTTGATCCACTGTACCAAGTTTACGTGGCAAGGTTTTGGTTGGGAGGGGCTGCAGGGGTGACCTCTGTGAGAAGACACCAGAAGCTGCCCCAGACCTGTCACTGCCCGAGACCGAGCCCTTGAGCAGCACCTCTGGGATAACAGATTAGGAAAAGATAAAAGATGCTGTGTGGCAGCTGGAAAAGAGGTGTGAGAAGACATGAGAGTAAGAGCCCAGATGCCAGAGCAGGTTCCCCTGCACGCTGTCATGAATCCATGGTGACGTGGCTGTCCCCCTCTAAGCCATGGAGGACCACAATGGGTGTTTCTGGCAGCACCTCTGACCCCATGGGAGGTCCATGCTCTTCCAGCCTGTTCCTGAAGGACTGCATCCCACAGAAAGGACTCATCCCAGAGCAGATCCTCAAGAACTGCACTGTGGAAAGGACTCAGGACGAAGCTGTTTGTGACAGACTGTCTCCCATGGGAAGGACTCCATGATGGAGCAGGGAAGAGTGTAAGGAGGAAGGCTGGGTGAGCACTTAGTTCAACTAGAAATCTGAACTCCCACTCATTAAAAATGATCATGTAGTGGATTAAATGACTTTTCACATCCACACTTTCAAGTCACCGCATGCTACATGGGACACATTCCCTCTCTTTTCTTACAGTGGTGATGTTAAAGCCTCTGCTCTTTCCTCCACCCTGCCAAGGGCACTTTCCACTAGACCACGTTGCTCCAAGCCCTGTCCAATCTGGCCTTGTACACTTTCAGGGATGCAGCAGCCAGGGCTTCTCTGGATTGGAGTTTGTGTTTATTGCTGTAGTGTCTGCAGCAGCATTAGACACTCAGAGGGCACCTTCTCCTCACAGCAGGATAGAGCAGACCATCACCACCACCTGGGCTCTCATTCCTCTGCCTGTCATCTACAGAGCTCTCCAGTCACAATTCCAGGTTGCCTGGGGCACCACCATAGGTGCCCAGCTGGAAGAAGAATGCAGGAGCAAGACTCTTCCCTTTAGTGCCAGCAAACACCAGATTCCAGCCCCATTTCCATCCTGTCTCCAGCTATCCCCTCCTCCTCACTCTCAGCCATGTCCTGGCCTCCAGCTCACAGCCCAGCTCCTTATCCTCTTCCCTCCAGCTGTCCTCAGTCCTCCGGGGCCTGCAGGACCACCAGGACCAGGTGTGGGTGGGGAAGGAGGAGAGGGTGGGATTGGTCCCTCATGACAACAGATCACAAACTGATTTAAGCAGACCATGGAGCCACACCCTGGCTTTTCTTCCTCACCAGCCTCTCCTCCTCCTCCTGATGCTCTGGTTTGGACTTGGGTGCAGGCTCTGCTATCCTGCCACTTTGTCTTCACTCCCAAAAATCTCTGCCTGGAGCTCCATTTCCCCAACATGCTTTCATCATAACATCTTCCATCCCTTTGCTTCTACAAAATCCACAGGGAAAATTTCCATAAAAAAACAAAATCCATCCTCGCTAGTACCTAAGGACTGCATTAATTACTCTTGGTTTGGGACAGAGAGAAAAATGTGCTTTATGGGGCCAAGGGAATTTTTTGCTGATTTTCAACCCTCTTGTTTTCTAAATTAAAACATGAACTTAAAGGGAGGAAGGAAGAGATACAAAAAATACAGCTGCTGCCTTTCTTTTTTTGCTGCTGGGAAATTATCAGGGCAGCATGTGCTTATACTAGCTCCTGCAAGTTTTATCCAATAAATTATAAAGCATTGATTTAAGATGGGGAAGGAAGAAGAAAAAGAAAAGAGAGCAATAAAATTGCTTCAAATTACTTGTATAGATGGTACATAAACAGGACAGATCACAACTCATTGAAAAAATTTTATTGGACCAAAAAAAAAAGAGAAAAGGAGAAGGAAAAAAGTAAGGAGAACAAAAGGTTCAAGAAAATTCAGAAGTCCTGAGTTAATGTTCTGTACTTTATTTGAGTATACCTAGGTGGATTTTGGGTGGTCAAGTCAATTAAGAAAGGAAAAGAAAAAAAGATTAAACATCTCTGGTTACCAGCAGATAGACAATTATGCCTGAGAGGGTCAGGAAGTACTTTTAATTCTTGCACATGTTATTGTGCACTGGTCTCTCCTTGCCAAGAAAACAAATAAGTTCTGTCTCAAAACTTTGTTCTGTTACTTCTGCTGCAAAGCTCTTCCAGAATTCATTCCTGTGATGATTACAGACTGTCCTCTGATTTTCTATGTAAATCTATTTCAGTCTGTTCTTGCATCATTATTGCCCCTAAATTAAAAAACTCCTTTCTACAAAGATCACACCAGATACAGGTTGAGAGTGGATACAGAGAACACAATGTAATGGAAAGCACATCCAAAATGCAGGCAGCAGGAGCTGCATGGGCTTTGTTCCTCTCCTGTAATTTGAGCCCTGAAAACTGTCTAATGCTGAGGAATTGCCCAGAGCAATTCCTATGAGCACAGGAAGTACTTCTTGAGGGCAGATTTAGTTTCTGGTGGGGGAAAAAATGTGCCACTATACTCACCTTAATCCTTTGTCTGCTTCAGTGCTGAAGGAGACCCAACCTCATTTACCAGGCCTTTGCCAAGATGAACTCATAAAGGGTTTTAATTTCCCCTTAAGAGATCGTATTTCCATTTCTGGTCATTCTTCCCTCAGTTATTCCAGTCCACCCTGGTAAACAAAACAATACACTCCTCTCCAACTCTGTTATTTCTAGCATGAGGGAGCATTACCACAGCCCTGACTGGTGCTGTAGATTGACATAAGTCTTCTGCACAGCTGTGTCACCTCAGTCATTCAAAGAGTTCTCAAGACCAAAAATCCTGCCTTTGGTTGCTTTCCATACCTTTCCTACTCAGTCTTCAAGATCATCTAGAACCTCCTGTGAAATACTCCCCATTTTCCATGACTTCTTACTTTTTTAGTTTGGTTTGGCAAATTTTTAAACACAGTCACCCTCCAAAGTCTCCTTAATGCAAATATTAACTCCACAGATATCCAAAGCCAACCCTCAGGAGATCTCAAAAGCCTGACCCCAGCTGAAATTATTTCTGGGAGTTTACCTGATTCTGCTCCAACCTCACAATCCAACTTCTCCAGTATATCCATTCTTCATGCAGTACCCTAACAAGCATCTCATTGAACATCAATAAGATGAGGATAAATTCATTTCTCTATTCCAAAAATAAAGATTGGTTTGGCATAAACTACACTTACTTAAATATCCTCCCCCCCTCACCCCCAAAAATTGTGCTCTAGAACATAACACTGTATCAGACCAAATAGATCTGAAGTTACATGGAACATCTGGTACCACCTCTTCAACATCTGTCAAGTATAATGCCTACACAGAACACAGCTTCTGGTTTGAACAAATCCAACCTGCCAGCAATCCAAATTCTCACACTGCTTCCTTCTTGCAGTTCAGCAATGAAAAAGCAGTACACAGGTCCCACTGAGCAACTTGATTCACAAGCTTAAAACTTTGCAGAATTGGCCTCAATAGTTGCAAAAAAAAAGGCAAAGTCACTCTGATCCATTAAGATGATCCATTCAAAACATACATCTAATAAACCCAGTTATTTATGTTTCTGAAGTGGATTATTCGAGCCTGTATCCTCCCTGCAAGCCACAGAGATCACATCCCACCATGGTATTCGGCTGGAACTGCCTTCATCCTACACATATTCTGTACCAAAATAAACCCTGCTGCACTCTGAGCAGCTGCAATCATGTACATGTTTAAAAATACAACATTAAGGTCAAGCTCTCCATCATTTTTGTAAAGGTCTTTCCTTTAGAAAACCACAGCACCTTCTCAACCACATCATCATCCCCCTCTCTTCCTCCCACTTGTCCAAATCTCCTCCTTTCCCTGCTGTCTAAACCACATCACTATCTTTCTTCCTTCCTGCAATAGAACTGTGACCCAGCCGTGTCACTCACATTTTGGCCACACCTAGGAAAGTAATTTACAATTATCCATCCCATTTATGCAGGATTTACCCACAGCCATGTAGGAGTCTAACACCAGGTATTTCCCAAGCCAACATCTGGAAGAAAGACAAAAAAACAAAAATCCCCTTTCAAGTAGCTCTGGGAAACCTGAAAATGTCAGAATAATTCACAAAGTCATGGTAAGAAATTCCAATTAAAGTGAAAAGTCTTCAGTATCAGCACAGGGTAAGCTTTCTCATGGAACAGAGACAGCTTAGGCTCTTCTCCCTCTCCAATCTAATCATTCCTGCCTCTTATCACAAGGTGCTCGTCCTTCAGCTTCTGGGTAACTGAAAAATAACTCTCTTTCCTGCTATTTCTTTTCTCCATCAACCCCATTGGATCAGCCCTGCCTTCTTAGCAAGGTGCCACACCAAAGCCATGTCCAAAACAGATTTTGAGTTAAAAGCACCATAACTGAGCACTTCAAAGCCTGCTTGGTTTCAGAAGTTACAGTCACACGGGATGTGCATGCAGATTTGGTGTCATTTAACAGAAAAGCTTTCAAGAACACGGATCAAAAATCACCTGGCTTATTTTCCATAGGCCTCCACCTTCTAGTACAAACCCAGATGCTGTGGATAAATTGCTTTTATCCTTTCCCTTCAGCTGAAGTTTCTCTTTCCATTATACATTCACCTACCCTTTCCAAGCATCCTCGTTTTTTAGGGACAATCTGGTACCAAGCATCTGAATAGTCACAGATTAAAAGCTTTTGGCCATAATACAAAGGGGACCTGCTCTGCTACTTCTAGAAGCTCCTTAGAATGCATAAATCAAGCCAAGTCTTTATGTGGAAAGCATCAGTACTTCCCAGTTTCTCAGTGAGGCATGGCAAAGAGTTTGTGCCTGAATGCTGAGATAGAATAAGAAATTTTAAAATACAAAAATTTTTTAAATTCTCAAGAGTGCAGTTTTTTCCTGTTCTTAAGAAACTATGGCAATCACATCCCATACCACCACTACTAAACCAGTATTTCAACACAATGAGATAGACATCAGGTATGGAGGAAGAAATACACAGTTTTTGTTCAAAATGCACAAAATCATGATAAAGCTCTAGATAATTGTCTCTTGAGATCTAGGGATGTGGTTCATAGCCAAGTTTTCCCATAACAATTAATACTATTTCAGCATCCTGACAGATTGTCCCACCACTGCAGCTTGCTGTGGATCAAGAACAACGGGTGTGGACTGTGGTTTTAATTAGATGTACCAGTATGTAAATCATCATCATCTGCCCTGTAGATATAGTGGTTTCCAACCACTACCAGGGCACTAAAATATGTTCACTACAGATCTTACATCAATGCCTTCCTCAGCAACCCAATTTCAGAGAATCAGAGAATCCCAGACTGGTTTGGGTTGGAAGGGACCTTGAAGACCATCTCATCCACGCCCCTACCATGGGCAGGGACACCTCCCACTAGACCAGGTTGCTCCAAGCCCTATCCAACTTTGCCTTGAATATTCATGGAGATGGGACAGCCACAGCTTCTCTAGGCACCCCATGCCAGGGCATCACCCCATCACAGGGAAGAATTTCTCTACACCCAATTTCTACCACTGCACCAAAAAAACAAGTGTCCTGGCTCAACTCAGCAGATGGAAACCAAAGTTTTTAACCACTTCTACCATGTAAGAAAGTTTTTGCAAAATCAGTCACTTGATCCTCTCCTGCTTATACCAACACTTCTCTTTTTTCTGACCAAACCAGAAAGAACTCAAGGAATTAACCTAATGCAGAGCCAGGGTATCTTTCAGAAAGTGGTGGCCATGTTCTCCTATTCTGGGAGTTTATGACACACATTCCAACAGCTTCACAAATGACCTCCTCACACCATGTTTAATAGTATTACATTCATTAATACCCTATATGCAAAACCTTCAGCTTCTCAGACCTTGATACTGCTGGGAGCTACACTGTGTTATCCACGTGGCACACATGATGTGAAGGTCACCTATACCTTTTCCCTTGGACAACGCAGAGAATCAGGGATCCCTATGAGACCACTGAATTTCACCCATCCTTTTACCTCTCAGCCCAGTGACACCAAACACCTGGGCTCTGGTAAAAGGCAGTGGGATGGTTTCCATCAGCTACTGCTAAATCCAGACACACCATTACAGGCATGGGGCACAAATGCTCATTTCCTTTAGAAATGTAACAACTTTATTGAAACAGATGTTCCAGGAACAGTGGAAAAGGACTCCCAGAGCAGTGCATGCATCCTGTGGAATGTAAGCATGGGAAGATCTAACAGGGAGGAACTGGTTTCAGGAGCTCAAAGTAGCCTCCTTTAGCAGTGCTTCTCTTCAGAAAAATGCCACAAAAATAATCTCACATCTAGCAGAACTACTTGACGTGAGAGGCGTAAACTCTATTCTTGGTTAAGTTACAGAATAAATTATTTGATTACAAGCTAAAAATACTTAGTATCACACATTCTTTTCCTCTTTAAGGAGCTCTTGAATTGATAATCCCACAACAGAAATAAAGAAGTACATTTTTAATGCCACTGATTAACATTTTAGATCACTTTGGAGCATTCACTGTATCCCTTCTCCTGGAAGTTTTAATGCCAGACTGCTGACATTTCCTAAAAAAACATTATAGTTGAAAAATAAGTTGGTGTGTTGACAGAGCACAGTGCTCACTGACCTGCCTCAGGCAAGAAACCTGATTACGTGGCCACACTGATCCCTTTTGGCCTCACCATTTTTTACAACATTAAAACCATTCAGCCATAATCCATTTTTTTTGGTGGTTGATGAATTTAAAATAACAAACTATCTAAATGGGACCACAGCAACCTCAATACTCCTGCAAGCCATTCAAGAAGTACAGGGAGGCTCTGGAGAGTGCAGGTGTTCTGACAGCCACGGCAGAGATTTGGTCATCTTCCCAGATGATGGCATGGAGTTCTGGCTTTTTGCAGCCGTTGCTTTGGGAGCCAGCTCTACTGGCAGCCACACCTACCTGGAAAGCTTTCACCTCATCCAAAGAGACAAGGAGAAAGGAGTCCTCCTCCTCTTCAAGCGCAGTCTGGTTAACACTTAAACAAGACTGACCATGTCTTCTAAAATAAAAGCCATAATCAAAGTGTATGGTCCTGGTCCACAACAATAATCATCATCTCTTCATCAGGGGAATCCTAAACTAGAGTTTAATTTAAGGGGATTCCAACCAGGTCCATAAAAGTGGTGGAGATCTGAGCAGGGCAGTACAGGAGGAAGGCAGGAAACCACTAACAAGAACCTTGCTATGCACCCACTCGTCCTGTACCAGCCAAAGGGCAAAAGCAGCCAGAACCAGCCTTCCCCCCACATACCACAGCAGGCCTGTCCAATACACAGCTGACCACAGCAACAATAACACCCGATGTGCAACGCATCACAAAGAAGGTTCTGGCACCAGTTCCAGGAAAGGCAACATTCAACTGTGCCAGATCTCCTCCAGCCACACTTACAGCACAGAAACCTGTTTCAGGTAACACTCCACTGATCCTCCCCTACAGCTTTTTGCATGCCTCATCCAAGCGATCTTTCATCTCCATCACCTTTCTCTGACACTCGAGCATCTCCACAGTCTCCTTACTACGCTCTTTTTACTGGCAGAGGGTAGAAAGAAGGCAAGCACACATTAAACATCTCTTCACACGCACGCGTCTGGGCTCATGTGCATTCCAAATTCTCCCTATAAGCACTTTTTTAGGCAGAGCAACTCATTTGCCAACATGATGCCTACTCATCCCCTTGAGGACAATCTCTTTAAACTTGGAGAGATTTAACTAATAACATTAAAATGATGACTTACCAGTCTCTCGTTATCTTCTGAGGTTCTCTGGTAATGAGCTGCTAAAGAAATGTAATCCTGCTCCTGCTTGTTACACTCCAAACACTTAAGTCCATGACGGATTAGCCTCTGTGGGTCTGTGTAGAGAGGCAAGGCTGGCTGAGTGCCTGCAGAAATCCCTACCCCGCCTCCTGAAGCAGCAGTGGACTTAGGTGGAGGAGAGGACGAGAGAAAAGTCTGAGAAGCTGGAGAGACTGAAGAGCTTGTAGGAGAAAGTGAAAACATTTGGTCTATGGAAATTGGTTTCATGAGCAGCTGAGAACACTGCATGATAAACCCTTTGCTCTTATGATCTCGTGCATGTTTAAGCAAGCTACACTTATTAAAAAAAAGAAGCATCGTTGAACACTGAGTGCACATGACTTCAATGTGAACGCTTCGCCTACTATAGTGTTGAGTTAGGCTTTTCTCTAAGGCAAATGAGTCCCCACATTCCAGGCAACAATACCCAGAGGCAGGTAAATTAATACTACTGTCAGGCGGGGGGCTAAGGTTGGGAGTATATATGGGCACTGGATTGGCACTGTGTAGCACTTTATGGAATGCCTCCATGACGGCGGGAGCAGCTTTCTTCACTTGGTGCACCAGTGGCACTGACATCTGTGTCACTTGAGGCTGGTTCCGCCTCTGCGCCGATGTCTTCGCTGTAACAGAAGCAGCAACACTGTGGGGGACCAAGTTGAGATTTGCCAAGTGCACAGCTTTGGGAAGAAGGCTGGAGGTGGTCGTGTTGGATGGCTGCGTCACAGTACCCTGCTGCTGCCTCTTGACCCCCACTTTTATGGCACCGCCACCGCAGTTTGGCAGTGGAGATAAGGACACGGTGCAAGTGCTGTTTGCAATATCCATTTTCATACTGTCTGAGTAAGGACTCATTACATTTGACAGCTGGATAGCCACAGCAGCCCCGTTTTTGGCCGAATTCCTGCCAGCCTCACCTTCTGTAACTGCACTAGTGTCAGGGGATGGGAAAGATTTGATAAACTCTTCGGCAGAAGAGGTTTCTGCAGGTGACTCTTCTGAAGATTTGCCCAACTCATCAGTCTCTGGCAAAATTCTAGTTACAGTCCTTTTAATTTCACCGGAAGATGTCTTGATAGTCTTTATTCTAACTTTGGGAATAGCTGGCGGAGAGCCAGCTGCCATGGAAGGAGAGCCTTTCCCACTGCTGTCGCTGCACACACTCCGAGGACTCTCAGGCTGCTTGCTAGCCTTCCTCACCACCTCCAAGGGGCTTCGGGGACTCTTTGGTGACTTGGGCATTTTTGGACTTCCCTTTGTCCCATCTTTAAAAGGACCAGGTTCCTTGGTAAAATTTGGCTGATCGCTTTTTGGAATACACACAACCTTTTTGGCCTGAAGAGCTACTAACGCTGCCACACAGGATGACAGCTTGGAATGAGTTGGCTTTAGCCTCTGCCGAGGTGGTATTGATGAAGACACGTTTAGCTCAGGCACAGACCCTTTGCCATCTCCTAAACTGTTGTGAGGGAGGTCTCCAAACACCAAGCCTTCCCCAAGAAAACTGTTGGTATCTAACAAGTCCTTGCTTGACTCAGCAAACCTCTCCACTGCTCTGTCTTGCTCTCTCCTGCTCATTTCCAGCCTATTCTCTGGCTGGCAGTGGATTTCTGTCTTCTGTTCCTTTTTACAGTACTGATCAAACATGCTTAATTCGGGCTCTGGCACCTTCCTAAAATGATCTAGGACTGAAGCCCCTGTTGGTACATATATCGAAGGCGGTGGAAAGTAGGGAGTTTGGGCATGTTTGGGTTTATCCCCAATACTGTTCTCTTTGAATGTATCCTCCGGTTCAGGGCTGGAAATGGGGCTAAACTGACTAAATGTTGGCAAAGGCTCTGACTTGGACTCATCCAGTTTATCAGAGTAACCTCTCGAGCTGTCACCATTAATAAAAGTTGACTCAAACTTGCCATAATTATGGACTAAAGCATGAGCCTCAGCTGGCAGATCAGAGCCACGAAACCCATTGTGTAACAGACCAGTTCCAAGGTGATTCCCCTCCTTTTCTGCCTCAAAAGACTCCTGGCGACTTGTGTTCTTCACTATCACACTCACAACAGGTGCATCAGAGGGAGGCAGAGAGTGGGATAAGGACACATTCTCATCGATGCACATTCCCGATGACTTCAGGTGATTCTCACTCTCCTCCCCAGCTGATGGAATGGTCTCCTTAGCATCGAGACTAGTTGGATCAGGGATGTCAAAAGCAGCCAAGAGGTCATCAAAGTCGGGGGTTTTCATGTCCCCCATGATGAAAGCTACAATCAAAAGCACAAAAAATACTTTGTCAAGTACATTTCCCCCATGGACAAACTTTTTAAGACTCATGCGCATCAACAAAAATTACAGCTGCCCAAAGCCTGGGGTGTGGGCAGAGCTGCTCCTCAGAGGTGCTTTAAGCAGCATGGTGAGAGACAGCAAGCATCCCCTTATCCCGGGATCCCCAAGAACAGATCTGGCACAAGCATGGCCTTTGAAACCACACCCCGCCCATGCAGGGGACATCTTTTCAACCTGTCAGGTGCACCATTAATCCAAAGCCAGCCATCATCATGAGCCTCAACAGAAGGTTCTGAAGTACCTTAGCAGAGGGTTTTTTTTGTTTGGGTGGGGTTTTGTAGAGATAATAGTCAGCAATCACTGCTGATTTCTCAACAGATGTCACATTTGAAGAACTCAGTCTTTTCTCGAGGATGAAAGGCAGGGGCAAACAGGTGGCCCAAGAGACACAGACCTGAAAAGTGAGATGACTCTCTACCCTGAGCAATTTAAATAATAGAAGTCTTCAGTAAATATTTCAACACAACAGTTCCAAGAATGATTATTTGAAGCAGGGGCAATCCTTAATTACGATGTAAAGCAAAAACCGCCCAAAGATAGAATAAAGAACTATACCCAAATTGTCAGATGAAACTGTGCTCCCAGCCAGCACTTTCTTTCTAAGCTCTTCAGAAAGGAAGTGGGGACTTGGAGTACTCAACACAGCAACCTACAACAGCAATAATCAACCTCTGGTGAGATGCATGAAAACTGACAGCACAGAATTACTAGAACATTTGTGTTCACTACTTTCAGGGATACTGGATTTACACTGTTAAACCAAAACATTTTCAAGTTGCTACAATACAAAGACATCACAAATGTTTAATGCATCATTCTTTTAATATATTTTATTTCAACCCCAAATTTATGTGAACTGGTGTGTGCTATACATAAGGGAGGGGGAAAAAACCCAAAATGTGTCAAGAGAACTAGCAGAGCACCAGTTCCTGCTTGGCAAGGAGCATCTACACACAAGGTGAGTCCTGCCACACTCGACTTGGGCTGCAACAATGCTGCCAAAGCCAGCAGCAAGTCAGGGAGACTGAAGGGGTGGCAGGATTCCAGGACAATGGGGAGCAGAGGTGCAGGCAGAGAAGAGGACCATGGGCAAGGCAGAGGGAGAGAAATAAGCAATCTGATGCCTTCCCAAAAGGGGCCCAATTTAAGGCTGCTGTCGTTATTGACCATTCAGTTTAGAAGTTTGTCAAGCATCACAGGCAAACCAAACAAAGCTCAACCCTTCTGGCCAGGCTGCTGGAATGGGGAACAGCTCCTGGGCCGGGAGAAATCAGTTGAAGTGGTCTTTGAGCTTTAGCTCAGCCATTCCTCCAGACAAGTCCCAGAGGTGCTGCTTTGGTTAATCTACTACAAAACACTCTGCAGATATTTACTTGGCTTAAAAGTGGCTTGCTGTGGCTGAACTTAAACTTGTTCTTAAATTAAACCAGAAATCTGAAGGTCCACAGAGGGCTATGCAATAATTTGCAACCACGTCCCTCAAGGAATAACAGCTGGGCATGAAATCCCTGGAAGTCCACATTATCCACACACTCCACATGCCCAGCACCTGATAAGGACTTTGGAAACAACAGAGATTACTGTAGTTGGCAAAGGCATGGACCTGAAACTTCTCATTCCTTTGGGTGGGAAAAGTTGT
This sequence comes from Chloebia gouldiae, assembly GCA_003676055.1. NCBI lineage: Eukaryota > Metazoa > Chordata > Aves > Passeriformes > Passeridae > Chloebia > Chloebia gouldiae. The sequence continues at coordinate 1,367,031 of QUSF01000015.1, forward strand.
ACCAGCTGGGAGACATCTAGGCACCAAGCAGCTCCCAAAATTTCTGGCACACAAATCTTTCTGCAAGGAAGACACTTCATTCCATAACCTGGCATGAATGAGTTTTGTACAGATTAAAATGAGCCTGCCAATCACTCTTGACCTTCCCCTTCACACTCTGGAACACCTCTCTGCATCTGTTTTAAAATGCAAGACAAATCCCACGTATCTGCAGCATCTCAAAATATCCATGACTTGGATGAAACCTTGCTTTTTCAGAAGGATTTGTGTTCGCCTTAGAGTCTTATAAGACACTGTTTTACTGGCTTTGCAATCACGAGGGCACAAGTCTCTACGTAAGTATTTCTCCACAGAACTGCATCTTAAACTTGTCATACACAAAGCTACACTTTCTCAGAATAAAGCAAGTTTTGACCCAGATTCTAGAGAATAAGTATCTTATCAACAGAAGTGATTTTTAAAGAACATAAATTTAAACTTTTGACTTAACACTATATACTTCTGACCACAGATAACAAACCAAAAAAGGATATTGAAGGAAATTATGTAAACTAGCCTGTGAGGAAAGCTGAAAATAAAGACCTTTGTCCTTACTCCATCATTCTTGTGCAAAGGACTGCAAACCCAAGCTTAGGATCCAGTGAAAACATGGAGGCTGAGACTTGCAAAGCAGTAGGAGGTGAATAAAGTGAGCAAAGGAGAAGGACTTAGGGAGTACAGAGTGTATTTCAGTGTGCAAACTCAGCCTCACTCTAGCACATTTCTCCAGGAATCAGAAAACTAGGAAGGCTCCAAGAAATCCAAAAAAGCCCTGGGCAAGGTTGTCAAATCCAAGTGCCATGTGCTACAGAGAAGCTTCAAAGGAGAGGCACCACAGGACCCACTTCCTTCACTCACTCCTTACAAACCTTCTGGTAGCAGTGCTATTCCCAAGGACTTCTGGAGACTGGGAGTAGATGCTCTGCAGCTTTGAAACTAGGGAGGAGGTTTGAGAATGCCACTTAATAGTGAAGCATGAAATCCCAGTTACACCAAGGAAATTAATCACAGAATGGCTTGGGTTGGAAGGGACCTTGATGACCATACAGTTTCAATCCCCTGCTGTAGGGGATTATTTATCATGCACATTGCCATTACTAAATATTGGTAATTCTGCAAAACAACAGTGTGCAAGGGAAAACATCTGCCAAGGGCTGCTCAAGCCCGGCTGGTGTCTCCGGGAGGGGATGCAGAGAGTGCATGACACTGGAATCCCACGGGAAGGCAGGGATAGCAGGAGCCGAGCAGCGCGGGGAAGGCAGGGCTGGGGGAAGAGGCCGCTGTCAGGGCTGCGGAGGAGGCACGGGGCGGCTGGCGAGGGCTGGACCGGAGGGCGGCTCAGCGGCAGGCGGGACCCGGGGCTCCGGCACCCGCCGAAGTTTCATGAGCCCGCTGCGGCTCTCGGTGCGAACGGGGCCGCTGGGCTGGGGACTCGTCCGGCCCGTGGCACTGCTACACACACAGAGACACACACCTCCACACACGTCCTCACACACACCACCCCCATCCCAGCCGTCCCACCCGAGACAAAGGCCGGCCCCGCCGCCCGCCGCGCTGACAGCCCGGCCCGGCCCGGCCCCGCCGCACGTGGGCCGCCCGCCGAACTTAGTTTGTCCCGGCGCCGCCGGGCCGGGCCGGGCCGGGCCGCCGCGGGCAGCGCAGCCCATCGGGGCAGGGACCTGAAGAACGGGGAGAGGCGGCGGCCTGCGGGCCGGAAGAGCCGGAGCGGGCGCGCAGCGCTCGGTGCGCCGGCGGCGGGGCCGCCCGCCCTGCCCGCGGGGCGGCAGCACCGCCCGGCCGCGGGGCCGGCGGGAGGGAGGGAGGGAGGGAGGGTGGGAGCGCGGGAGGGCGGAGGGCAGCGGGAGGGGCGGGCCCGGCGCGGCCGGGCCCGGGCGGGCGGGCAGGACTCACCCACGCAGGCAGCTCCTCCGGGCCCACCGGGCCCGCGCGGCCTCACCCCGCACCGGGCACCAACGGCCGCAACATGGCGGCGGCGGCGGCGGGTGGGGCCGGGGGCGGGGCGGGGCGGGCCGGGCAGAGCGGAACCGCCCCCCCTTCCCTTCCCTTCCCTTCCCTTCCCTTCCCTTCCCTTCCCTTCCCTTCCCTTCCCTTCCCTTCCCTTCCCTTCCCTTCCCCCCGGCGCTCTCCCTCCGGGAGGCTCCTGACAAAGGCGTTCACGGGCCCGGCCCGGTCCCGCCGCCCCTGACGCCGGCCCGGCCCCGCGCTGCCGCTGTTGCAAGGTTTCCTCCCCAGAGCCTGCCCCGAGAACGGCTCCCGCTGCAGTCCCCGCTCCGTGTCTTCAGCTCCTTCCTCGCTGTGCCCCTCACCCGCCCGGCTGCGGTTTGCTCACAATTGCACCGACTGAGCCAGTGATCTCACATAAAGGCGAGAGCGAAGTTGTGTGGAGCTCCAGGCTGGGGAGCCTCACCCTGATCCCTGGGAAGGCGGCGGAGCCAATAACCCCTGGAGCCGTTTCCAAACACTGCGAGGACAAGGAGATCTCTGGGATCTGTCAGCACAGGTTACAAAGGGCTTCCATCCCCGATGCCTTCTGCATCGAAATTACTAGAATGGTAGATTTAGATTAGAGGTTAGGGAGACATTCTTCCCTGTGAGGGTGGGGAGCCCTGGCACAGGGTGCCCAGAGCAGCTGTGGCTGCCCCTGGATCCCTGGAAGTGTCCCAGGCCAGCTTGAATGGGGCTTGGAGCAACCTGGGCTTGTGGAAGGTGTCCCTGCCCATGGCAGGGTCTGGAATAGGATGAATTTAAGGCCCTTTCCAAGCTAAACTGATTCTATGGCAAGTTAGGGGATGAGGTGAGGATGATGGATATTGTTTGTTCTCCACCCGTGTCCAGTTCTGGGCTCCTTAGCTCAAGATTGACATGGACATACTGGCGAGAGTCCAGCAAGGAGCCATGGACATGATGAAGTGGTTGAAGCACGTCCCCTGTAAGGAAAGGCTGAGAGAGCCGGGGCTGTTCATCCTGTGGAAGAGCAGAGTCAGGAAGGGCTCATCTAGGTCTGCAAATACCTGCAGGGAGGCTGCAAAGAGGAAGGAGCCAGGTTGTTCCCAGTGGTGCCCAGTGCCAGGACTGGAAGCTATGGGCACACACTGATCCACATCAGAAAATACTTCTTCCCTGTGATGGTAACCACAGGCTGGCTCAGGTTGCCCAGGGTGGCTGTGGAGTCTCCATCCTTGGAGGTGCTCAAAAGCAGTTGGGATTTTCTGAATAGCCAGCATTAGCTGCCCCAGCTCGAGGCTGGACCAGAGGACCTCAGGAGTTCTTTTCCAGCTTCAAGTACTCTGGGATGCTGTGATGCATTTTGTATCAAGGTGTGGATATGCAAACTCCTATCATAATAAATCAACAGTATTTCTTGAGGTTGTCTTCCTATGAACTGACATTTTAACCATCTACCCCCAGCACCAGGCATACAGCATTGCTCATACTTCATTTATTTCTCATTTAGTTAAATAATTATTTCTTTTCTTTGTCATCATGGGCAAAAAAAAATACCTTTTTTTCTAGCTGACATGCTTCACATCCTTGATTTCTGAATCAATGTCATCACTTTTCTTCTTTTGGAGGCGATAGCCAGTTTCCCAAAACGAGCAAAAGGACAAAGGGAACCACAATCGGAAAACATTTTCAAAATTGCAACTGTTACCTCTAATTTTAGCACATGTCTATGAAAACCTCTAAATTGTATCTAGTATGAGAGTGACATTTGTTACACAATTTACTAAGAGCTGTCACAGTCCTGAACAAGTTGTAGCTTGCCGGAAAGCTGTGGTAATTTGAAGGATTGTGATAATTAACAAATGTAATGCCAATGGGAATTTAACTCCATCCCTCAGGTGGCCAAGGAGGACAGACAGCCCTGGAGTGGCTGGGGTCCCTTCCTCAAGACAGCAGATATACAAAATGCTCTAAGGAGGGTCTGTGTCTTTCAGCATGACCTAAAAATCACCTTCCTCTTCTTATTTGTTGTCCAGTATGGTGATTTGACATATCTGGAAGCAAAACATCTTCCTCCTCTTTGTTTTTCTTTTAAAGTTTAAATTTGTCCCTTTAGGCTTGTTTTGTTAAGGTTGTGGAATCCCCCCCCGCCCACCAGAAGTAACCAAGGCTGGACAGGTCTTAGAGCATCCTGATCTGGTAGAAGGTGTCCCTATTCATGGCAGGGGTGTGGAAGAGGATGAGCTTTAAGGTCCCTTCCAACCCAAACCAGTCTGGAATTCTGTGATTTGATGTGGAAAAGACAAAAGCAGTTGATCTAAGGAGACAATGTACAGAGCAGCCCTCTGCACTTGGGGGATGCTGGGGCCTGAGCAGGGAGCAACACTGGTGGGACCCACTGGTAGCACCTCAGAGAGGGAAGCCCCTGGATGAAACACTCTTAAGCTATGTCCAGCTATATGTGAGACCTTAACTTTTAATTCTTAACCTGCTTGGGGTTGTTGGTTCTTGCTTTTTAGCTGGGGGAAATGGTTGTTCCCAGGTGCTAGTGTGCTGAAAAGTGTATGGAGGCAGGCAGGCTGGTAAGGACAGTGAGACCCATTTTATTTTTAATAACAAACATTACAAAGTCTTGAGCATTCATGTCTAAGCAACTGTCAGTTTTCACATCAGCAATTCATTTGTTTCTGCCAGACATCTATGTTGTAGTGAACTACCTTGAGCTGGTTGCAAAAACTTGCCTGTTACAAAACTATAATTAATGTTTCAAAAACTCCGGGGAAGATTTGTTATTGGCACGGTGAGTATGAATTCCCAGACACAAACATTCCTCTAAGATAACACCATAGCCCTTGGTGTTATGTACACACACATGAAAAAAGTGGTGTAACTTAAATCAGGGTAATTAATTACACAGATGATTTCTGTATACATTTAAAACCATTTACACCTATCACTTTGGCTTTTTGGTCTCACTTACTCCAGGGCCTGCCCTCTTCATTGCCCCAAACTGTTTTTTCCATCTTTTTCCTTATTGACACAAATATTGATGAGCTGGTGCATGTCTTCAATGAAAATCTCTCTGTACAACCACTGATCCACCATAAACACAGGAAAACCTGCTTCTACTCCCCTTGCTCACTCAGCACAACTTTTAGTGGTTGTGATACTCTCTTGCAGTGATGGAGCCCTGACCTTAAATTTCTGAATCAAATCTAAGAGAACAAAACCAGCGAGCTTGGGAACAAGAATAAGAATCATAATGTGGCAAAATCCCAATAGAGAAGAACTATTTCATACCCTGACATGCTTCCGAATCCCATTTGTTGGAATTTGGTGGATTCCCAGGTGGAGGTATGAGATTTCTTGCAGACAGGTTGCAGTCAAGCCCTGCTGAAATGCCAAGGATGCACGCTGCCCATATCAGTTTTTTCTGGTGCAATACCAAACCCATTCTACTACTCCACCAGAAGACCAGGAGGAAAACTTCCAGCCAGCCAGTTTTCTTCACCCATGAGAACTGCGGGCTCCAGAGCAGTATGGACACGTTCCAAGCTCTGGGCAAGCAAGGACCCTCTGTGCAATCCTCTGTGTGACAGCAGAGCCCTGGGCTCCACGCTGCTCTGCCTGAGAAGAGCTGACAGGAGCACTTGAGGGGCTCCTCATGGCTGCTGAACATGAGTGGGATTCACAGTGACCCCTCTCCTTCTCCAGCTGCGTCTGAATGGACTCACTCCCACACTCCAGCCTATGGCAATAGAACCTTCTCGAGATCCTCTCCTGATGAAGCAATGTCTCCTGTGGCTGCAGTGGCTGGGGAACACCATGGTTTCCCCACACACATTTCCCAGGGTGACAAGGGCTTGAGCTGTTCTTGCCTTTGTGCCTCCACTTGCCCCATGCAATGGCAGTGGGACAGCTCTGTGAACAGAGAGAGCTGATCCAGGCTGGTAAACCTCTTCAGGAAAGGAATTAAACTTTGAATCATCCCTCATCATAGAATCATAGACTCATTTTGGCTGCAAAGGCCCTCTAAGATCATCAAGTCCAAACATTAATGCAGCACTGCCATGTTTACCACTAAACCATGTCCCCAGGTGCCACATCCACTTGTGTTTTAAATCCTTCCAGGGATGGAGAGTCCACCACTGCCCTGGACAGCTGGGTCAGTGCCTGAACATCCTTTCAGTGAAGAAAATTTCCTTAATATCCAACCTAAACCTTCCCTAATACAACTAGAAGCCATTTCCTCTTGTCACCCTGGCAGCAGACCCAAGCCCCACCTGGCTGCCCCCTCCTGTCAGGGAGTTGTGCAGAGCCAGAAGGTCCCTCCCGAGCCTCCTTTTCTCCAGTCTGAGCCCCCCCATCTCCTGCAGCTGCTCCTGGTGCTCCAGCCCCTTGTCCGTCTCCATTCCCTTCTCTGGACCTGCTCCAGCCCCTCAACATCTTGTCACGAGGGGCCCAGAACTGCCCCCAGGACTCAAGTTCAGCTCACACATAGTCTGACAAGTGGTTGTGTGGGCAAAAACAAAGACTGAGGTACATGAGTCCCAGGTGGGATCCAGCTGGAGGGAGAACTGCTGGGGTAGACGGACCAGCAGCATCAAGCCACAACCCACATTGCTCCTGGAAACTCTCCCAAACTTTGGTAAAAAGTTTAAACAAAGCTTGAGAACATTGCAGGAAAAATAATTCCATAAGGGTTCTTTGTCTTTAACTGCCAGTAGCACACTCCAAGCAATATCATTGCAGTTGCATCTTGAAAAACTTCCCCAAGAAAGCTCAAAAAATTGCTTTGCACACTCACAAAAAGAGGGATGGGACTGTAGATGCTGGCACAAGGTCAGCACATGGTACAGGTGTAGCTGAGGGGTGAGTGGGATGTTTTTCCCAACAGGAGGAACAGGCAGCCAACATGATCAGGTTTAAGGTAAGGTAAGAAAGGTCAGTAGATTAAATTCTTCTGCTTCAAATTATCGCACAGAGCCAGGAGAGGCATTTATGAGAACATATGAATATGTTTCCAGATGTTAAACAAGGATTAAGGGCAACATAGCCCCAAAACAAGGGGCTAATGTACAGAAGCTCATTCCACTACTAGAGTAAGGATAAAATAGCTCAGAAATGAGGGTTTCTGGTAAAGAGGCCCCAACCCTCACCCCCCCCCCCCAACCCATGCCACTTCTTCCCTGGCACTTACATACTTAAATACCCTTCTTCATGCTTCTGGTTGTTGAAATGACCTCTGGCACTTTCCCAGGTGCTCACAAGGAACCCTGCTGATCCTCCCCGTGGCGTAGTTAAAAGGTCATGGGGGACTGTGAGGCATCTGAGCAATTTAATATGCAGCTGGGTGCAAGTGGGGTGGGTCCAGCCCCAGGCAGGGCAGCACATTCTGAGGCTTTATCCCACAAGCTGTGCAGAGGAGCAGGATTTTAAACTGCTCCAAATCTGAGGCAGAGGTTTTTCTTCATAACTGGGGACAAGAGGATAGCTAGGAACCAGAGGATTTTTCTCCTTCTCTCCAAACCTTCAAGTTTCTAGTAATCCCACAGGTGAGGCAAAAAAATCTTCTGTGTTTGATTTCCACCCTGCCATATTAATGTCATACTAATGCATTTGGATCAGGAGCTGGGATCCACCTGCGTGGTATCCCAATGCATGACCCCTGAGGAAATCAGGGAGTGCTCCAGGGCACTCTGCTGCTCTCACTCCCTGGGTAATCCTTCCACCAAGCTCTCAGTCAAGGGAAACACCAGCACCTTGGAAAAACTGCTAAATTTTCAATTTGGTTTTGATTTTGTTAACACAAATGTCCTGGCTTCAACTTTGTGTCTTGCATTGTTTCACACATGAGGGCAGAGCGCCCCATATCTACTGCAGGGGGATAAATGTAGACAAGTCAGTGCAGCTTCAGCCTCCTACATGTCCTGAGCCTCCTGCATCACCTCTGCCTCTACTTATATCACCTGCACCTCCTCTTCCTCCTGCATTTCCTGTGCCTCCTGCATCTTCTCTCCCTCATGTGTTGCCTCTCATTCCTGCCTTGCCTTTGGCCCTTGTTCACCTTTAGTTCTGCATCCTCTGCCCAGTGGGGCAGCCCATACTGGTACCACACAGGACACAGTTCCATGCCCCTGTAAAAAAACTTTCTGGAGCACTGGCTGGAATTAATCAGCAGGATTTACTCCTCAAGAGAGGTCACAGCTGTCAGCCACATGTTGTGGGGTTGCAGCTCCTGAGAAGCTGTATTGGATGCAATATCAATTTCCTAAAAGTTAGAAAGAGAATCCCAGAATGGTTTGGGTTGGAAGGACCTTAAAGCTCATTTTGTTTCACCTGCTGTGATGGGCAGGGAGACCTTCCACTAGACCAGGTTGCTCCAAGCCACATCAGTGCACAGGATATCATAAGAAGTGCAAGGTTCTGAATACTTTTTGTTCAAACCAAGTTTTGAGAGAAAGGAAAAAAGATAGGAAACTATAAGGGGATGTGACTAATGGGCTTTTCAGGAATTAAAAAAAAATAAAACAATTGTAAGATTTGTTAAGAAGAAAATTCTTTCTATGCCTTAAAAACATGACAGTTGATGCTGAGAAAGCACTGTAATGGCACAGTCAAAAGTCATCTGAAAATGAAGTCTTCCATTGTGGGCCTCCTTTGACCCTATTAACTGCAGACATTAGAGCATTTCATGTCCTTTTTTTATCCTGTTAGGCATCCATGGGGCCTCAGTTAAGCTGGGCTGTCACTCAGGACACTGAGCAATGGGGCTGTGGTGGCTCTGATGTGTCAGCAAAAGATGTTTAACTGTAGGACAAACAAATGTCTCTGGCCTTCAAGAAACAATTTTCCAAAGGTTGAACTCGTATTGACTCATGCCAGTGTAGCAGAGAAACGCACTCAGCACTCTCATTGCAGCCTAACGGGAATCAGCAGCATTTCCTGTTAGGGAAAATAGTGGAGAGAAGCCAGGAATGAATAAGCAGCCTCATTGCATTGTGGATCATAAAACCTCTTCCTATGAAAGGGCTAAGTAGGGCTTGTTAAAGCATTGATGAAGCCAAAGAATAAAATTACAATGAGGTATACAGGATAAAATTATAACCTTCAGGTAGGTAAGTAGCTTGAGGTAGGAAGGAAACAGGTAATAAAGGAATTGGCCTCTTTGGGAGGTAGCTTATGTCATCTTCTCCTGGAGCATCTTTCCCTATCATAGAATATCCAGTGAAGAAACTTCTCCTAATACCCAACCTAAACCTCCCCTGGTGCAGCTTAAGGCCATTGCCTCTGGTCCTACTGCTGTATGTCACATTCCTCAAGGATATGCATCACACACGGACCTCAGAAAGAGCTGCTGCACTTCTGCCCACAACACAGGGACCATGTGTGTCTGGGACAGTCTTTTTGTTCCCACCACTGAAGTGGCCTGAAGGAAGCCACTGGAGTTTGCTGATGTGCTGGAGGGTTGTGATGTGTTTCTGAATGTCCTACGGGAGGAGCTGAGCTGGGCTGCTGCCAAATCATGGCAATGGATGAGAATTAAATAGGGACTTACTTTGTCTCAGGGTCCCATGGCTGGCAGCAAAAACATGGTGAGTGACTCCCCAGCACAGAACCTAGACAAGATCGACCTTTCAACACTGTGAAATCCTGCAAGACTCTTTAAATTAGTGATATTTGTTGGCAATGGTACCTACAAGAAACAGTTTTTCTTCTAGTCAGAGAAGAAGAGGAAGTGAGAACATATGAGGGGAAACAACATGGTGGCACCAAGGTCAGTGGAAAAAAGGAGGGGGAAGAGGTGCCTCAGGCATCGGAGCTGAGAATCCTCTGCAGGCTGTGGTAAAGACTGTGTTAAAACAAACTGTCCCCCCATAATGCATGAAGTCCACAGGGGATGCACAGATCCACTCACAGCCCATGGGAGAAGTGCTCACACCAGAGCGGGGGGGTGCCAGAGAAAGCTGTGATCTAGTGGGGAACCCAAATAAAGAGAGAAGGCCTCTGCTTCCAGAGACAGAGACAGAGGGAGAGCCCTTGCTCCCAAACTAGAGCAGCCTAGCCTTAGAGGAGTGCACCCCGTGGATGAGTGACCCACGCCACACGAGTTTTGGGAATGCTCTTTGTCCGTGGGAGGGATCCCATGGCATAGCAGGGACAAGACTCCTGTCCCTGAGCAAGCAAAAGATCTCAAGTGACAAATTGACCAAAACTCCCATGCCTTGTCCCCCTGTGCTGTTGCTGGGAAAGAGGGAGGGCCTGGGGAGAAAAAAAGGTGTTTTAAAAGCTTATTTTACTTTTAATTATCCTCCTCTGATTGCTAAAAATAAATTTACTTTATACTTTTAAATTTGAATCTGTTTTGCCCTTAGAGTGTTTTTTCCCCAAGTCCTTATCTCAACTCATGAGCCCTTTGTTAAATTTTTTTCCCTCTCATCTGCCCAGCTCTCTGTAACAAGAGAAGATAAGAGAATGACTTTTGTGGGTGCCTGGCATTTGGTCAGCGTTAAACCATGACAGAATGAAAAGCATCCATGTCCCAAGGAACTCCAGACCCTGACAGACACAGGCACACAGACCATTAAGAAGGATTTTTCTTTCAATAAATCTTCTCTTCTGCCTAAAATCCTTCCATTTTCCCTCCCAAACTGACTGAATTTTTCAGCATGTTTTTGGTGTTCTCCATTACATCCTTGGTAGAAGTGTCCCAAATCAGTGCAAACGCTGGACCCTCCAGGTGTGATCTCACTTTTGATGCAAAGTGATTAATTTTGACATTACCATTTCACAAGCACAGATGCTTCATTCAAGGGCTATAGCACAAAAGAGCAGAAGTGTGTGGATCAAGAATTAAGGCCCTGCCACGGGTCGCCCCATCCCTGGAAGTGTCCAAGGCCAGGCTGGACAGAGCTTGGAGCAACCTGGAATAATGAAGGTGTCTCTGTCCATGGCAGGGAGTGGGACAGGATGAGCATTGAGGTCCTTGTGAACCCAAACCAGTCTGTGATTGTGATTCATGGAAATTCAAGTCCAGGCTGGGGCTTTTCCCTGCCCACAGTGGAGCTGGAGCCTGGTCCATAGTTACAGCTGAGGGTCATTCTGCTTCTTCTTGTGATTTTGGCCACCACAGTGGGGCCACAGTGACTCTGTGGCTTGCAGGAGAGGGAGACTGGGGGCAGGCAGTGTCAGGGGGAGCCCAGCAGCGATGCCAGTGTGATGGTCTGTGCAGGTGGGCACCCACGAGGCTGCAGCAGCTCTCAGCAGGCCCAGGAGGGGCTCCAGGGGCTCCATTATGCCAGCAGTGCACTGAGAAAGACTATCCCCAAACTGGAAATGGTGTGTTAGAGATTAAATTTCAGACTTTCCCTAATTAACACAGATGCCAGAGAGACTTTTTAACAGGATGTGAGAAACTCAAGAGTTGAATTTGCACAGCCAGTGTGCATGAAAAAGCCTCATGGGCAAGAGAACACGGTCCTCCCAGAGGAGCTGCTCTGCAATATCTCTGCCCTCCCAGGCATAACCCTCCAGGGACACCTGCAAAATAACTTCAAAAAAGAGAATTATAACTTTTATTAATGCAATGTGCCATTTGTATCTCCACCAAACACAAGGGATGCACCACCTTCTTTGCCTCTGCTCTTGGCTAAATGCTTTTGTATTCCACAGGCAGTGACAACCACCTTCTCTTTCCCCAGCAGCTGTGAAAGATGTAAACCTGCTGCCTCAGCTAACCTGACCTCTGCTCTCCAGGAACAATTTCTTCTTTCTCTCCAATTACTCGATTTATTAACATAATAAAACTATGCTTAGAATGATTTTTCCTTGTGAGAGTGGTGAGACCCTGGCACAGAGAAGTTGTGACTGCCCCATCCCTGGAAGTCTTCAAGGCCCAGTTAGATGGGCCATGGGTGGAGTTCCCTGCTGAGAACCAATTCTTTGCTGATGTTTCCCTTGTTAGGAATGATGACAGGCTGCCTCATGCTACGTTAGTGCTCTGCTTTACTCTGGAAGGCAGGGAGGCTATCAGGCCACCACAAGCTCCCTGCACAATATTGGATCTGTTTGGGACACAAGGTCTAACAAAAATCAAAACCTGGGGAAAAGACCAGTAGCAACAAAAAAAGTAGAGGAAATCATGGGCTTGGGAGGTCCTTCCCAGAGGACAGAGTGAGTGAAACATTATTTCTGTAGCTTTCTTTAGATCATGAACTGTTTCTTACCCAGAAATTCACTCCTGCACAGTGTAGCAAAGGTCCCTCTGGACTGGAGGCTGCAAATGGGCTGTGCTGCACACTGAGCTCCTCCCTGCAGCCTGGCACAGGCTCACAGGCAGGGCACTGAAGGGAAGGACATGAGCAGTGCCCAGGGGTGCACTGGTGCTCACTGGTGCAAGCACAGGACCTGTGGACCTGTGGATGCAGCTCCTGACCCTCACACTGCAAAATACAGAGGGGCATCAAAAGATGCACCTGAAACCTTTGCCAGACTCCCAGAGTGCTCCAACACCCCAGCTCTCCTCCAGACCTCTAAAACCACAGGCACGTTTACATTCTTCAGGAAGTTTCCACAAAAAAGTAGTCCAAGGACTTCCCAGAGGATCACCTGAAAAGATGCAGAAGCTTCAAATATCTGAAGATAAAAGCAGTCATTAAAAAGGCATAAACAAAGGGCATCATGATTGTTTTGCCATGTCTCTAGACTTGAAAGGAGGCTGAAATAACCTTTATATAATCCCATTAGCATTTTCCAGCGAACACAAGGCATTTTAGGAGGCTGAACAATATCTTTTCTTATCATCCAGAAAGGTTAGAGGTATTTATCTGATTTAATATTTTATAATTTATATTAAGTGACACAGAAGAATAAGGCAGGCAGGCCAAGAGATGGCTGCAGTGACACAGCAGAAGCCACCCTCTACTCTTCCAGCAATGCCCAATGCCCTGGGCACGAGCCAGTCTGGGAACAACATCCCTTGACCATCAGCTGTTCAGAAAAGTGGATTTTGTGTTGTGCCCTGCTGTGGTGAGGACCCCAGATGCCAAGGTCAGCTCCCCCACACTTACAACCCTGCCACTTGACCCTATTTCAGTGTCACATTTGCAGGAGCTGGTGCTCTACCATCATATTCCCAGGGGATAAAACATCTTATGGAATCATAGGATTATGGAATTATTAAGGTTGGAGAAGCCCTCCAAGATCATTGAATTCAGCTGCCAGGTTCACCACTAAACCATGTCCCCAAGTGCCACATCCACATGTTATTTTGAACACTTCCAGGGATGGTGAGCCCACCACTGCACTGGACAACCTGTGTTAATGACTGACCGCTTTTTCTGTGAAGAACTTCTCCCTAAAATCCAATCTAAACTTCCCCAGGTACAGCTGGAGTCAGTTTCCTCTCATCCTATCCCTTGTTCCATGAGAGCAATGCTCAACCCCCACCTGGCTGCACCCTCCTGTCCAGGATTTATGGAGCCCAAGAAGGTCCCCTCTGAGCCTCCTTTCCTCTGGGCTGAGCCCCCCCAGCTCCCTAAGCTGCTCCAGACCCTTCCCCAGCTCTGCTCCCAGCTCTGGACACACTCCAGCACCTCAATATCTGTCTTGGAGTGAGGGTCTCTTGCAGTGACTGTATCTTCAGCCTGCCTGTCCTTTGTCTTTTCCCTTGTTGGGAACACAGCCTTGACCAAACTGCTGCATCCTCCACAGAGGGAAGGAGCAAAATGCTCCTTCTGTGGAAGAGGGAACATACAGGGGTTTGGTCTCAAAAATAAGTTCCAGTTCCCAGGAGGACCCAAGGCAGGCAGTGCTCATGTTAGGCCCTAATGCTCTCCACAAGGGTGACTTTGAATCTGGTGGAGCAGCAGGTCAGGAGCAGCATCCCTCTCTGGGACCCCAAATTGTCCCATCTCACATGGCCTGAGGGTAAGTGGGGACCAGGGACCAGGCACCCCATTTCTCCAGCCATGCAGTCCTTGAGTAAGCATTGCCTATTTTTCATCTCTGGTAGGGAACTGAAATGAGGAGGTTATTCTTTGCTGAAACATTCTGGAAAATCAGAGCTGAAATCTCTCTTTTCTCTTCCATCTGTTTATTTTTACCACTTAATAACACGTCTGTCTTGTCAACTATTCCTGACACTGTGGCAAGAAAATCCAACACAGGGAAGACAGATTTATCAAAGAGACATTAGCTCTTCCTCACTGTGTGACACCACATCAGTTCTCCTCCTGCACATGAAGTCTGGTCTGTAATTTCAAAGTGTGTCTCCTATCTCTCTGAGGGGGTGATATGACCAATATATTTGAAATTGTTGCTTGTTATGTGAAAGGTTATCCAAACTGTGAAGAAACAGTTTCAAGTGCTTCAAGGAGTCTCCTTTTTTTGATGTGTTTTTCCTCTTTGCTGCCATATGATGTTACAGACCTAATTTCAAGAGATTAGTAACAATGACAAAACAGTCATTGAAATAATCTGTGATAGTGGACAGAACTCTGGGACAACATGAAAAGTCTGTGCTATCAATAATTTCTCGCCATTAATAAGAAAATCATGGTCTGCAAGCTTCACTGTGACACCAAACCTGCTCCTGCTTTCCCAAGAGGTGCTCCAGGTGCTCCTGGTTTCTTTCCTGAACCATCCACGATGGGGAGTCCTGGAAGAACTGAATCTGAATGATCTGATATTTTCAAATGAACTGTTTTACCACTTTTTTCTTATTTTCCTGCCTAGCCATGAGTTTTGGTTTGTAAGTTTTGAATCCAGCTGAGCTGAACCAATGTCCTTGTTTGCTTTTTGGACAGGGAGCAAGGATATATCACTGAAACAGTGTTGAAACTCCCAGTTTGGGGCTCAGAATCACTCAGAACACATGCATTCTTCTGGGCATATTCTGGTAGCACAACCACACTGTGAGTTGGGAGGGACATAATCCAACATTCTGTTGGAAGCAGGACAGTAGCCAGCATTGGGAGAGGAGAGCAGAGCTGTGGATGTCTCCATGTGCAAAACATGATGGATAAATTTAGGCTGTCTGTGACACACTGGCTGTGAGAGCAGCACCTGGGTTTAGTGATTCCCTCCTCACCAGAACTGAGCCTGGCTCTCCCATTTCTGCCTTGGGCATGGTCCTGTTGTGCTCAGAGGAGCTTGGCTTCCAGTACCTGGTGTTCCAGAAATGATCCTCAGCTAACGAAAGCAACCCTCAGCATTTCACAAAACAGGTGATTTCCATTTCCTATTAGTTCACAAGAGCATCCTCTTCACTCCTTGTCCACATGAAAGGCAGCATTAACTTCTAGAGAACAGGATAACCTGTCCTTTGGGAAGCTCCTTCCTTCCCTGGGAGTGAATGACTCCTGAATGACCTCAGGATCTCTCCTGCCTGTGTGAGAAGCTACTTCCATAAACTATGTAAAGAAGACCAAAACCATGTTTTTGAATCTTGGAATTTCCCTGCGTGTCCCTCTACATGTTTTATTACACTACGAGCACATTCCATCAACAGCACCATGCACTCTACCCTTATCGGGAGTAGGAAATGATCTGGCAAGTTCTGTACATCATGGAAAACCTCTTATTGTAGAAAATAAGGAGAACCTACTAGTTTATGAAGAGTATATTCAGATTTACTTCTGTGAGGGAGAAAGATTTGTTCCAAAAAGATGGAAAGTGTTAAGCTGGTAAATGAAATTACTCAATATTGCCCCATATTGAAATTTTTCCCCCAGAAACGCCTCCTAAAATGAAAGACCTGTCTTGTGTTACTTTCTTTCTTTGGTTGAGGCTGGAGTGTGGTTGATATGACACAAACCCACCTTTTCCTTTTGATCACAAAAATGCCAACTGAAAACAAACTTCAGGAATCTGCTGCCAACAGAAGGGTGCCAGGCTGGAGTGGATCTGCCAGTGCACGTGTGACACCCCTCCTGACTGCACTTGGCCCCAGGACTTTCCAGTAACAGACTGATATGGCATTTCCAAGATTCCCTGATTTCTCCGATTTTCACTCCCCCTTGGGTACACTTGCCTTGTTGTCAGGAACTGCCAAACCTCAGCAAATGAGTGGAGAACTGCATACCAAATGAATTCTGTAGCAGAAGAAGAACATATCACTGTTGTCCAAGGTCCTTCCCTTCAACACATCTGCCCTAGCAGAGAGTAAAAGAAGGGCATCTATCTAAAAATAAAACTATTGAATATTTAGGTGCTGCTATTTTCATCATATATTGTTTTAAAGCTTCAGTTCACTTGGTCCTTTTAAAGACTTGGGTGAAGGAAAGCACCTGTATTACCTACAAAAATGCTTCCTGGTGCTGTTTGTAGCCTCTGGGCACAGACTGGCCCAGAAACAGAGGAAGTGGAGGGCAAAGGCTGTGGAAGGAAAGGAGGCAGAAAGGGAATGTAAACTGGAGCTGATGTCTTGATCCTGCTTTGTCTGCTGCTGGCTGAGCCCTCCTCCCTTCCCACCCTTCCAACTGGCCTCAGGGGCTGTGGAGCCCAAGGGGCAGATCAGAAAGGATGTAACTAAGGGACACGTGGTAATCTTGGGATGCCTTGTCTGTCCTGGATGGTGGGAGATGGAAACACAGATTTCCAGGAAAATGAACTGGCACTAAACAGTTTAACCACCATGAGGGAGTTTGGATTTCACATGTAAACATGGAGATGAAGGATCCATAGTTCCACCCCCTCCTACAACGACTCCAGCTGAGGCCCAGGACACAAAGTCCACCTTTGCAATTCAGCAAGCTTCCAGACATCACAAACCATCATCTCAGGGAATGAACCACCATGGGAATGTGGTGGTTCCCCCGGGCTTGGCTCCAGGGTCTCCTTGAGGAGCAGAACTGATGGGACAAGCACTGTGTTTGGCACCAACACAGGAGATCACCTAAGCCACCCAAGAGCCACACTTACAAAGCAGATGGAACAAATCACAACAAATGAGGACTTCTTTTTTTTTGTCTACACATTTCACCTGACATAATTTCATCCTATCTAGTCTCTTGATCCACCTTCTAAATCCAAACTTCATTTTTAGTTACCTAAAAAAAGAAACAATGCTCACACAGAAGAGCCTAGAAGCTCAGCCTGGAAGCATGAAACCTCAGCAGATCAATATTAAGTTACACCCTGGCAATTAGAGGGAAAATAAATACAGTTAACTCAGAGCCACATGAAGCATCATGCATAAAAAACACCCAATAGTGTTTTATTCAGAAAAAATAAACAGCCTTGCTTTGAATGAGATAAACATTCACATTAGATGACACTTGGCATGATAATGTGAGCCAGGAACAAGCCGTGCCTCAGTGCCTCAACAGCACAGGAGGGTGTGAATAATCCTCAGAGGCAACAAGAGCCCCAGCTTCTCCCAAATGCCTGCTGAGCCATTCCCACTGACCTGTCCCCAGTGGTTGCTGGTGTTGAGTTGATCTTTGGTTCATCCTGAAATTAGTTTATTATTTTCTCATTTAGCTTCTCTATCAGCCCATCTTATTTAAAATACATCCTCTGATTTTTTTTTTTTTGAGCTTTAGATTTTTTTTCTAGGAGACTTTCTAGTCTGCAGCCAGCTGGGGCCCCTCTTCTTTCCCTTGGCTCTACTCACTGTGAGAAGACTAAAAGCCTCCTCTGTTCTCTTTGGACAGGTTTCCAGCACTTGTAGAATGGTTTATCTGGAAGCAACATTTCAGATTTTTCTATGCTGCAACTGACACCAGAGACAGAGATGTATCATCACTGAAGGAGAGCAAAACTGAGAAAGTTCTGCCTCCAACCCTCTTTTAAAGCAAGACAGAGCAAAGGTATTCTTCCCACCCTGCTGCCCTTGACGTCTCAAGAAGTTCTGCCCTCCAACCTCTTTTTTGCACAGAACCACAGCAGCCAGCACGGATCTCCAGTGGTCTCTGGTCCAGCCCTCAGCCAGCTTGGATCAGGTCATTGGCAGCTTCTGCAGTCCGAAGTGAACCTTCCTCCAAAGATGGAGACCCCACACTTCCCTAGGGTCACTGGCCCTTACTGAACAATCACCTTTATCAAACATTTATTAGGGAAGCAATCAGGGAGGGACCTGTGCCCACCCAGGCTGTCCTTTGGGCCCTGCTCACCTGTGGCTCTCCCTGGACAGCTCCACAGAGGGCTTGGGGTCACCCACAGCACACAGATAAAACAATTTGCATTAATAATAACTATCCTGAGGTTATCCTTTCTCAGTCCTGGTACATTCCATCTCTCCCATAGGATATTCTGCACCTGAGAAGAACTCAGAACTGCAGAGGGCTGAACACTCTTTAATGCCCCCGTACCATGCTGGAAGGGGCAGGTGTCTGCACCTGCCTGGACACTATTCCTGGTCCAGTGCAACACCAGCCTCCAATGTAAACACACACTGGATGGAACATCTGACCTTCCTTTTCCTGGCCAGCTACTGCCTCCCCTCCCTGCCCCGTTATAAATACATGCTTCAGAAATACATAAATGCATAACTTAACACCTGCTTTGACACAGGCATGGCAAGGAAAGCACACTGGGACCCCAGACTGTTTCACCTGGTTCCCTCAGTGCAGCCCTGTGTCCCTTGCACAGGTTGGGGAAATCCAGCAGTCATGGCTGGGATTTGAGCCAGAGGGGTCTGTAGTGTTTGTGGCCTTCTCATCACACCCAATGCAGTAACATTTGTTTTGAAAACGTCAGCCTGTGCCCTTGCCTTGCAGCAACACCACTTTTGCCCGGCAGTGTTATGACTGGTGGGTGGCTGTGTCCCCTGCCAGACACCACAATGACTCCCCACTGAGCCCGACGCTCCCATGGGACAGGGAATATTCCCAGTGGGATCTGAGGCCCTGCACACCACAGAGCGCAGATAGGAGAAACCTTTCCAAAAAAGCAGCCTTGGCCTCATTCAGACAGGGAGATGCCAAAGCTGGGAAGCAGCTGATGGATTCTGCCAGACTTAGCACTCAAATTGAGGCCTCAGTTAAAAGAGCAGCTCCCCAGGCTGAGGCTCAGGGCCTGTCCTGCCCCAGGCCAGCCTGATTCAGTGCCAAGCAGAGCTCGCCCAGGTCGCTCTCATCGTTCTCCTCGGGCTCACTGCTGAAGTTGGAGGGGCTGCTGCTGGGCAAGCTGCGGCCAGAGCCCGTGCTCAGGGACCCCTGGCCCTTGGGGTCAGTGCCCAGCCCCAGACCACCCTGCGGGCACACGCTGCCTGGGCGGGCAGGAGCCCGCTGGGAATCGTCCCTCTGGCTGAAAAACTGCCTCAGCAGGGATTTCTGGAGAGTCGTTTGCAGGCTTTCACAAGTCCTCTGTTTTGTGCCTGGCTGGGTGTAATGCAAATCCAACTGCAGGACCACATCTGTCTGGAAGGGGAGAACAAAGAACACAAAATGAATGGGAGAATTAGATTGGAAGCAGAGCTGCCGCCAGGAAGGAGCCTTGGCTGGCTGCTGTGCAGGCTCACAGCCCCATGCTGTGGCACGATGGAGCAACACTACTGCCAGAGAAAATGGGCTGTACATACTCATGCAGCTGACTATGCCTGCAGGCCTCGGCCACGGAATTTGGATTTCAGGACCTCTCCTGAAATCGGGCCATTTGGGAATCTCATTAGCTCCATCAGGGAACTGCCACTGCAAGCAGCACCCCAGGGATGTGGGCACAGGAGCTGCACCATGGCCAAGACCAATGCACGTGGGACAGGAGAGCATGAACCACTTACAGTGTGCAAAGCCAGTTTGGATGGGGCTTGGACCACCCTGATCTAGTGGAAGGTGTCCCTGCCCATGGCAGGGGGTGGAAGGAGATGAGCTTTAAGGTCCCTTCCAGCCCAAACCATTCTGGGATTCTATGAACTGAAAAACACCTCACACTGTAAAAGCCAACAGCTTTAACCAGCAGTGCTCCATAGGGATCTACTCACATCCTAGACTATTTTAGAGTTTTATAAAAGATGAAGAAATAAGAGAATTCATGGCAGTTAAACCCCAGAAAACAGACCCCCAGCATGGCACTGTGCCTGAAACACCTGTAAAGAGCAGAGAGATGTATAATGGAACAAGAAAATTCTGGCAGGCAATGCCTGGTCCAGGTCTCCTGTCTGCACTTAAAAGCAATGCAGAACAGGAAAAGGTTCAGAAAAGAGCTTCAGGAACAATCAAGAACTGAAAGCACTGCCATATGCTGAAGCACATCACATACAGAGCAAGCAGAACTTGCTGTAGGCAGATCCAGGCAGCAGCTTCAGAGCAGCACTTGGTGTAAGATCCACTGGCTGTGTGTTAGGAGAGAAATAAAAATCCAAGAATGAACAAGGTGCATACTGCTGTTTGAGGATAAAGAAGCCAGGGGACAAGCACTTCTGTTTCTCTCATGGTCTTTAAATAGTTTGAGGGTGTTTTGAAGTGTGCCAAAGAGGCACAGCTTGGATCAGGCTTGGCAGTGTTATTCTGATGACTGGAGATCCTGGCCAGCCCATGAACTCATCTCTCAGGCAAGCACACAGCCTAGTGAGACATTCCTCAACCTGAAATAATTGGGCAGGTCTGACCTCCTCATGATTAATGGGGCAAAGAGCAGCCTCCTCCCCAGGCAGCAGAGAAAAATAGAACAATCCATGACTGGTGATGCCTCTCTGCTCTCAGCAGAGGCTGCTGTGGGTCAACTTTGATAGGAAAGTCAGGCAGAGGAGAAAATATAAAAGCAAAGAGTAGCCACAGTTGGGTTCTGCAGCCTGATTGTAAATCAGAAAGATTTTGCTCAGGTGAAAAAGGTGAGGTGAAAGGACAGTGCTCTCCTATAGAAACATGCTGGGAGAGCTGGGTGCATCCAGCCTGGAAAAGAGAAGGATCCAAGATGACTTTAGAGCCCCTTCCTTTAGTACCTAAAGGGGCTCCAAGAGAGCTGGAGAGGAACTTGGGTCAAGTGCCTAGAGCGACAAGAGAAGGGGGAATGGCTTCCCACTGCCAGAGGACAGAGTTAGATAAAATATTGGGAAGTAATTCTTCCCTGTGAGGCTGGTCAGGCCCTGGCACAGGTTGCCCAAAGAAGCTGTGGTTGCCCCATCCCTGGAAGTGTCCCAGGCCAGGTTGGACAGAATTTGCAGCAACGTGGTTTAGTGGAAGGTGTCCCTGCCCATGGCAGGAGGTGGAATGAGATGAGTTTTAAGGTCTCCCCTAACCCAAACCAATCTGTGATTCTCTAAAAGAGGGTGGTTTTTGTGCCTTGAAGATCAGCAAGCTCCTCTTCGGTCTGGATGTGACACTGACACGTGGTCAGAGAGGCATTTCCAGCTCCAGCCATGCAGATGAGGACACCAGTTCCATGACAGTGCAGAGCTGGGGAAATTTGCACCTGGCTATTCTCTACCTGAATTTTCTGCAGTGCACAGAGCTGGAAGACACAGTCCAGCTCCTCCCGCTTGTACACAGAGGCCAGCAGAGTCTCCACGTGGTCCAGGCAGCTCTCTCTCTGGATGGCCACATCATCTGTCTCCTGGGTCAGGAAAACAAGAGGAAATGCAAGGAAATTTCAGCATCAGCATGAAGCATTGAGGCACAACTGCCCATAAAACATGTGCTCAGGGCTTTGATTAACATATTTTCTAGTGAAAATGCTGAGTATCCTGATGCAAGTAGTCAAAAAAGCAACAGGAATGCAAAAGTTTTACACACTTGTCTTGTGCATATCAGTGAGAAGACCCTGAGTGTCTCAGTGTATGCCACAGTCCAGACAGCCACAATACACAGAGCATCACCATACAATTCCTTCACCCCATGCAGAGTAACACCACTTCAGAAGGCTGCAAGCATCTGCTCTTGTTCTTTAGGCCAATCTTTTATACCCTCATGTTGATGCAGTGCCCCTGTGTGCCCTCTGTTCCCTTTGGTGGCTGGGCAGTGCCCCTGGACACTCCATGGCTCATTGCTGTCAGTGCTGCTCACCTGCTGCTCACAGCTGCACCCACTGGGGATGAGCTGCAGCCCCACTCCCAATTAGCACAAACTGTACTTACACCTGAATACATCTTACTGTGAAAAATGGGGTGCAGTGGGATTTGCAGCAGAGCAGGAGGCAGCACCAGCTGGTATCACAACCACTGTAGTGCCAGCAGTGTGTCATGGAGGAAGCAAGTTTTCCAAAGGCACAGCTGGAAGCTCTGAGTTGTGCTGAGTGCTGATTTAGCCCCCCACCATCTACAGAACTGCCAATTCTTACTAAGTAACTCAAATTTAACCAAAACAGTACCGTGTCTATGAGATTCTCTTCAGTACCGACCGAATCATGGAGCCACTAATAACACCCCAGGAAGAGATAAAGGAATAAAGGCCTTATGAAATCACAGATCATGGCATATCCTGAGCTGGAAGGAACCCTCAAGGGTCTTTGAGTTCAACTCCTGGCCTTGCACAGACACACCAACAATCCCACCCTGTGCCTCAGAGCATTGTCCAAGTGCCCCTGGAGCTCTGGCAACTGTCCCAGTGTGATCCGTAGCAGGAGAAGTTGCACTGGGCATGCTGGTGAAGGAGGCTGTTAGGATATTTAGGGAGGTAGAAGTTGGAGAAGCCCTAGGAGATCCTCCTGGTCTTCCCTGAACTGCTGCCTGCAAGCAGCCAAAGCTTGGACTTGGTTCTGGCCAGGAGAGTATAAGGGAAAGCATTGGATTCCAAATGCTGGCTGGGATCTGCAGGCGTCAGGATCACCCCTGCATGCAAGGCTGGTGGAACAGGAGGTCACTGGAGGTCACTGAAGGCTGAGGAAACACCATTTATCTCTGTGCAAGAGAAAGCCAAATCCATCTCTGCACTTGGCAGCTCATTACAGGAAAGATAAACTGGAGGGAGCTTGGGAAGATCAGGCCAGTGAATGGAGACCAAAGAGGCAGGAAGCAGATCAGCCAGATGCTGCTGACACAGGGCTTTGGCAGCATGGCTGCACAAAGGAGGGTGTAGCCCTGCTGTGTCCAGCCAGCTCCATCCTCCAGCACATGCTCTGACCTGCAGAGCTGCCTCCAGCCCTGGGGTCCAGCAGCAGAAGGACGTGGGACTGCTGGAGAGAGCCCAGAGGAGGCCACGGAGCTGCTCTGAGGGTGGAGCCCCTCTGCTCTGGAGCCAGGCTGGCAGAGCTGGGGGTGCTCACCTGGAGAATAGAAGGTTCCAGAAGACCTCAGAGCCCCTGCCAGAGAATAAAGGGGCTCCAGGAGCTGGAGAGGAACTTTGGACAAGAGCCTGGAGTGATAGGACAAGAGGGGAATGGCTTCCCACTGCAGGGGTAGGGCTAGATTAGAGATTAGGGAGAATGTCATCTCCACTTTGGACCTTCCTCCCTGCAATACAAACCATGACTTACTTCCATGTTGGAAAAAACTTTTTGTAGACTTCAAGGCCCAGTAAAATTAACATTTTTGCTTTTTTTGCCTAAACTACAATTGCCTTGCTCCTTCATTTCATTACTTTGTCTGTTCTAGTTGGCACACTTTTTTTCCATGAAGCACAGACCCGAAACTGGACCCACTGTTCCAGCAACAGCCAGGAGAGCCAGACAGGATCTCACAGAAATCTCAGAGCTCTAGTTTGCAACTTTGCCATGAGTTTGTGCCCCGATTTTGTTGCCTCATCTGATTTGGGCTCTGACCAGAACTGGTTCTCCACTCACTTCCCATCCCATGCTGACATTACCTTTTATTCTTGCTCACGGGCAGGATCTTGCATCTGCTGAATAACAGCCTTGGCCTGAAATTGTATCTTCAGTTATCCAAACCCTACAAAAATCTGCTTTGTAGCACATTGCAGAGACACTTGGTGTTATGGGATCTGTGTATTTAATAAGCACATCAGTGAAAATAAAAATAATCCCACAGCCGTGATTTTCCAAAAAGCCCAAACATACTCAATCACCCTCCAAGGAGAGTTTTCTCTTAGTTTTAACTGGAAATTCCTGTGCATCAGTGTGTGCTCATGGCCTCCAGTCCTGGCACTGGGCACTACTGGGAAGAGCCTGGCTCCTTCCTCTTTGCACCCTCCCTGCAGGTACTTGTAGACCTGGATGAGTTCTTCCTGAGCCTCTCCTTCCACAGGATGAACACCCCCAGCTCTCTCAGCTGTTTCTTACAGGAAAGATGCTTCAACCACTTCATCATCTCCATGACCCTTTGCCAGAGCCTCTCCAGGATGTCCATGTCTCTCTTATGTTGAGGAGTCAGAACTGGACATAGATGGAGGATAAACAATACCCACTGCCCTCACCTTGTCCCCTGAGCTCGTCACTTTGATGCAGAAAGCATCAGGTTATCAGGCATGGAGGCCCTTTGCAATCTATTTTAACTGCTCCCATCACCTCCTTGTCTTTTTTGTGTTTGGGGGTTATTGGCTCTGTCACTTTCTCAGAGATCACAGTGAGGTTGACCCTCCTGGAGCTTCCCAAATTTTCATTCTTGCCCTCCTGGAAGGCAGGAGTGACACTGGCTTTTTTCCAGGACTCAGGAAGAGTTGAGGAGGTGATGAGGAGATGGAGAGTGTAGTTGCACTCTCATCTTCAGTTCCCTCAGCACTCATGGGTGCACCCATCAGGTTCTGGGTGTTTGTGAACGTCCAGTTGGTCCAGCACTCCCTGACCTGGTTCTGCTCCTCCTCCAAGTGGAGGAGGATCTTCTTCTCACTCCAGATCTTCTCCTCAGTTTCAGGGTTCTGGGAGTCCTGAGATACTTGTAGAAGTCCTTTTTGTTGTCCCTAGATCCAGCTCCACCTGGGCTTTGGCTTTCTGAGCCCCATTCTTACAAGCTTGAACAACATCTCTCTGGTCCTCCTACATTACCTGCCCCTGCTTCTACCTCTTGCACACCTTTTCATGTGTGAGCTCAGTTAGGAATCCCCAGCAAATCCACGCAGGCCTCCTGATGCCTTTGCTTGACTCCCTGTTCATCAGGATCCTTGAGAATCCACCAGCTCTCCAGGCTGTGTCCCACACACACGCAGTTCTCCAGCCTAGTGACCTTCAAGACATTCACCTGGGCAAGGAGCAACCTGGTGTGTCTGCAGCAGCAGGGCTGGACTGGAAGATCTGCAGAGATCCCCTCCAAACCAACCCAAACATCCATGACTCTGTGATCTCAAGGGGTCCATTAAAGCCCTGACACATGAGATTCAGCCAACAGCCACTCATTATCCACAAGTATCTGCAGTCTGCTAAATTCACAGCCTCCCGTTCCACAAAATAATTCTTTACCATACTCTCCTTTATAATTTCTGGCTGTATAGGAGAAAAAGGGGAAGAATAGTTTTAAAATTAATTCTTTTAGACAATTCATAGTTATTTATAAACCTTTCCCCATGGTGGGATGTGCTTTTTAATGAAGATGGTGTCCAGGAATTGGCAAGGCCAAGTTTTAGCTGGCCCAGAAACAGGGATATTCTAAATAAATTGGGGGAAGGTTGACTGGTAAGGCCATTATGTCAAACTGTCCAGTTCAAGTGTCTGGAAAACAAGGAGATCCAACAGAAAGGTTTTTAAAAAGTAAGGATTTAAACAGTACAGAGCAAAAAAATGGGAATGTCTTGGATCATATGCTAGAGCAGCCACTCCCTCTAAAGACAGTGCTTGTCAGGTAAAAATAGAAGTCAGGCAAGACACAGGATGGGAGGGAATATGGGACAACTAAGGAAAATAGATCAATGCTAGAAAATTCCATCGTAACATCAAGGCCAGTTAAGTCCCTTTGATAACCAGAACATGGCAAATGGTAGGAAAATTCCCATTTCCTACACTCCCCACTTCCTCAATGAAACAGCTCTCTGGGATCATTTCCCAGGGCTTATAACCTCACATTCAGCCTGGTGTTGTTTGCCTTCAGCCTCCAGCTCCTGCAGCTCAGCCACACACATGGGGTTTAGCGGAGGGGGGGGGGGGGCCCAGCAGCCCTCAGCATCCCCCAAAAGCACTGGTAGGATCCTAGAGGGAGCCCAGTGCCCCCCATGGGCATCTCAGGGATCCCACAGGGGTGTGGTGGCTGCTGTCGTGTCTGAGGTGGGGCAGGTGACAGTCATGGAAGGACATGCTGCCTCTGCAGACAGCACTGGAGCTCAGTGTGAGCCAGCTCCACCATGGACAAGGACAATGAGAGGGATCTGGCTGTACTGGTGTCCCTTTTTGTCCCCCTGATCCCTCCTGACACAGCTCCAGAGTCAGGAGCAGGCAGCTGGGTTCCCCTTCCCCCAGTAAATGATGTGGGGCAAAGCACACAAATATATGCTCACACACACAGACACAATTTTCATGCATGATGCTCACAAGGGGAAACGATGCTGCAGCTTAGGAATGGGCAGGATCAGGCTCCAAACCTCCTGGATACACCACGCTGCATCAGTGACCCCAATGTGCTGAGGAGCAGTGTCCCTCCACGAGAAACAAGAGCCAAAAAATCCACCACAAATGAGCTATGCTTCGGGAGGAGGACTACAGAAAACAAGGGAGATGATAGTTACAGAAAGGAGCAGCAAATTAAATCTGTACAAGTGGCATGGAACCATCAGTAAAGCCCACACTGGGCACATGGTCTGGGAGAAAGGTTTCAGAAAGGGTTCAAGGAAGCTGGTACAGCTGAACTGGGAAGGAATATATTGTTGTATTAAGACACATTAGCAAAGAAGGCTAAAGAAGTCAAAAAGCGAGACCTACTTGCTAACACTGAAAACAGAATAGCTTTGGCCTCAATCAGATTAAATGCAATAATTTAATCAGGCAGGCCAGAAATCAGTCTGAGGGATAATTGGTTAAAGGCATCAAACTGCTGCCAATTTTTTTTTGTGATGACCAAGAAACATGACAGGGAATCCACTGAGATGTGGAAGGAGCCTCAAAGAAGTGTATGCAGAGGAGGGGATCCTTTTTCACCTGGGACCAGCCGTTCCCAGCTTTCAGGACTCAGCCCAACCACCCTCCCCACCTCTGACCTGGGGAAAGCAGCCCAGGAAGGGACAGGCAGAGCACTCACGGCGAGCTGGTGGAGCAGGAGCTGGGGGTCAGTGACGTGGGCCAGGGGGGGCTGTGGCCTGGCACACACGAACATCAGGTTGGAGAAGAGCCGGAGGAAGCGGAGCTGCACCCGTGCCCCACATGGGAAGGTCACCGTTCTGCTCGGCAGCTCTGGAAGGGAAATTCCAGCACCATCAGCTCCTCTGAGGTTCCTGTCAACACCTCCCTGCACAGCAATATCCCTGAGGGCTACAGGAACCCCAGCTCCCTCCTCCCCACCCCCAGCATGGCTCACCTTGGCCGTGTCCCCAGTGCTCAGCGGCTGCTCCTGAGGGACAGATGGGGTCCGTCAGGGCCCGGGCTTCCTTCAGAGTGTGCTTGATCTCCATCACCTGCTTCCCAGTGACCAGGGGATCACGGCCAATGTCTGTGGGAAAGAGTGGGAAGCACAAGGATCACTCCAGGCTCCTTATTGATCTCCCTGCCTTTCAGGCCCTACATGAATGTCTCCATCCTGCTCAGAGGCTACTGAAAGCTCCCATGGTGCACGGCCTTTGATTTGTAGTTTAGGGAAGAACAGTGGGTGGGATGGGATGGGATGGGATGGGATGGCATGGAGTGATGTGGAGCCACATGGTCTCTGCTGTCTCTTCTCACCCCTGCCACTGAAGTGAATGGTTTCTAGCTTCTCTTACCTTCTAACACATCCTCCAGCATGTGTGTAACCTTCTTCTCTTGCAAAATGTGTTTCTTCAGGTATTTCATGAAGATCCCAGAGCTGAACTCCCCATCCTGCAATTCATAGGCTTCTGCATCTTCGCTCCTGCAAGAGTAAGGATATTTCTTCAGAGTCCTTGCAGTTCTTCATTGGGCATGAAGTCCAAGTCAGTCTGGGGTGGCCAACTCCATCCAGGCTCTATTGGCTGGGTCAGAGTGAGTTTCTCAAAGAATAACACGAAGTGCTTTGGTCGTGCCCCAGAAAAGATGAGCAGGCCACAGGATAGGAAAAAGCAGTGGAAGGGAATGGGATAGGACAGCAGAGTCTCCTTTGCCAGCCCAGGTGGGTGACAAAGGTGAAAAGCCAGTGGAACTGGCACTGGACCAGTAAATAACACCCAGCATCTCAGGAAGCTTTAGGTGAGCTGCTCATGGGACATTCACCTGGGGAATCCACTGAAGAACGGGTGACAGGAGCTGATGTCACCTTCAGACACAACTTTCAACTGAAGCACAGGCTGATGGCAGCAAGGAGGACAGAAGTGCCTGGACAGCACACCCAGCAGATGGAGGGTGAGAGCCAGAGGGAAATGAAAGCCTCTCCAGCCTCCATGCACGGAAGGGTGAGAGGAGACCGCGCTGTGCCAGTCTGGTCCCATGCAGGGCTGTGGGAATGGTGAAGTCACTTACGTGGAATAGCCATAGACAGTGTTTCCCCAGGGCTCCAGTGGCTGCACCTGGGACAAGGCAAGTCCTGGGTTGTACCTGGAGAGGAGGCAAAGGCACAAGTCAGAGTCGAGGACATCTGTCAGCTGGAGGGGACAAATCCCACACATTCCTCATGTCCATCTCTTAGGGATGGCAGCAGGATCAACTCTCACCTCAGACATAACCAGAGAGACTAAAGCTGGGAATCCCACCAAGAACCCAAACCACAGGGAAAGGAGTAGGTCTGTCCAGCTGTGACTTGTCTGCACTGGTAAGCTCTCCTTGCCCTGAGCCTGAAGCTGTGGTACAACCTGGAGCTGTGGGTGCACGTTGCCACCTCCCCACAGAGGCTGGGTTTTAACAACTCCAGGCAGCACCACAGTGCAGAGAACACACAGGTTCACCGTGGCCCAATGGACAACTGTCCCTCAAGAGGTCAGAGGTGCACAGCACCATGGTTACAGCTCAGCTGTCTTTGCTGGGGCTCTGGGAACACCCCACAGGGCCCTTCCAGACCATGCACACACCTTTGCCTTAGGGAACTAAAGCAGGCTGTGGATGACACACCCCCAGATCTCCCTGAGAGATTGGATCAGGACACACACACAAGTCTCAAAGCCCAACACTGGTCTGGCACCTCAGTCTAGATACAGCTGAATGATCACAGCCCCTAGTATTTCCAAAATCAGGTAGACCTATGGTGACAGGATCTGATTTCCAACAAAAAAGATATTTTGCTTGCATTGAATGGTTAAACTTTGCCCATCTGACTGCAGGCAGACTGACAGTGGGGACAGGCTGCCTCCAGTGCACACCAGTGACTTGGAGCTGTTCCCAGTCACACAGCAAAAAGAACCAGGCACAGAGGCAGCGTTAACTCCAGCACAGTTTCCTGGGGCTGGAGCTGGCACACTAAGGAGAGGAGAAAGGCCAGCAGCCAGCATGTCACCTACTGCTGGTGGCATAGTCTGGAGATGTTCAATGGCAGAATTCAACTGGCTTGTGTAAGTTGTCCTACAGATGATCAGAAGAGAAAATATGAGAAAGGAAACATGTTCCTAAATCTGAATATTGACATTTATCTGCTCTTCAATTGCTCTTAATTTAATGCAGAAATCTTTGGTTCCAGATCCTCAGATAAATCAGGGAATTCCTGGAAAAGACAATCACATCCACCCAAAATCAGCATTAAACGTATGAGGCTATACACAGGCTCTGTGCTCTGATTCCTCCCCTGCTAAGGCTGAGCATCTGCTCCCACTTGGCAAAGGGAGATGTGTTTCTCACCAACCTGGCATTTCTGGTGCCAACACATGGGGTGAGGAGAAACTCTTGGTGAGCTCCCTCTTAGCACAGACACAGCTTCATGCATGATCTGCTGACAGACCTGCAGCATCAGTCTGACCAGGAGGGTGTTGGGAAAGGAGGCCCTGGGAGCCTTGTTTTACACAGCGGGGTAAACACACACAGCTATGAAATCCAGGTGCTTTCCTGAGCTGAAATGGTGACTTCTTGAAAAAAAATGAGCTCAGGAGAGAGCTCCTGTCCCACAAGATCAGGGATAACACCCACTGCATGAAGTGCTGTGCTTGTTGTGGAAAACAGGAGGTCTGAACTTCAGGGAAGGAGGAAGAAAACCAGCTGCACAACTTTGCCTAAATATAACAGCAGATCTCACACTGCATCCTCTTCCCAGAGCACCACGGAGACTCCACTGAGCAAAGGAACCAATGGCAATGCCAGGGAAGGAGACAGCAGCTCAAAGGGAGACAGACAGCATCTCAAAAGCTGTTTCACAGATTGTTAACACTTGCACTGGTGGTCCCTGTGCAGCCCCCACAATGCCTCCCCAACACACAGTGCCCCCAGATGGCACAGCAGCAGCCCAGAGCTGCACCAGCCCAGCTCCAGCCGAGTATCCATCCATGAGAGCCAGGAGTTCCTGCTTTGCTGCAAACCATCCCCTGCCTCTGATCATACTGGGGAGGGCAACCAGGTCCTGCCAGGTGTGCCAGGGAAGCAACACACTCTGCTCTCAGCAGCCAGCAGGAAGGGAGAAAGGGGATGCTCCACTCTGGGGAGCTCAGGGCAGCATCAAAGGACATCAAGGTCCTGCTCCAGAGCTGTGGGACAAGTCCCAGCACAGCCAGCTTTAAGCTATTTAAAGCAAGCAGCCCCATCACTGCAGCTAAAAGGCATCAAAAATTTATCATCTCTCCAGGGGCTGGCAGCTCTCTCAGGGTACCAAAACCCCTGCTGTCTTTCCAATTCTTAGCGCAGGAACCACAGCACAAAGAGAGAGATATTCCTATATTTGTTCTCCAGGTCCTCTCTGACCTGTAAATCTGCCTCAGGAGCCTGAAATAAAAGAACTAATGACAGCTTCTACTGCAATAGTCCACCCACCTCTGTTGAAATTGGACAGGTAGTAATTTCCTGCAGCAGGATAGAAGTCTGCAGGCCAAGGGAGGATGATGGGATTTCCACAGAAAGTGGGAAATTGCTGATCCCTGACCTCAACAGCAGCAGCTTCACAGCATGACCACTTCAGAAGGATTTAAGCCCAACAAAAAACAAGTAGCAGGGCTTAAAATATTTTCCCTGTAATGTTGCACTCTTCTCACAGATGTTAACAAGAATGCAGCCAGGAGAAGAGAGGTGAACTGAACACTCCCAGCCTGAGCACGTGGGAAATATGGACCAGGAGAGCACACAATCAGCTAGATCAGGTTAGGTGGGGCTTGAAACACAAAAGACAAACCCTGTGCTGAGTTTAAGCCAACAATTTATGCCCTCCACAGGCTTGAGGCAACCTGCCTGTATTTTCCAGGCTTCTTCACCTCAAAAAACCAAGGGAGGGTCTCCAGCCCCTTCTCTCCAGCAGATCTCAGACAAGGTCTGATGCTCTCTGCACTAATAAATGATTGACCCATCCCCCAGGACACCCTGCAGGACCTGACAATGTGGTTGATTTTATAGCACAGATCAATAACCTGTGACAGAGGCTCAGCAGCACCATGGGGGCTGTCCAAACCCACAGCTGAGGATGGCTCCCTTCCCCCAGCCCTCAGAATGCCCAGCCCAGGTGGGGAAGGGGGAAGAGGCCCCTACCACTTCCTGCAGGTGTCCAGCAGGATGATGTTCAGGGCTGTCTGCTGCTGCTGCATCTTCTGGAGGATCCTCTGCACGCTGATGCAGTTCTCAGGGGCATAGGGTTGTGGAGCATCAACAGGGACCATGTAGTTCCTCCCCAGATGTTCATACCCATGCCCAGCATAGTAGAATATAGCTGGGAACAGGGAGAGGAGAGGATGAATCAGGATGCCAACCTGCAGATCTGTAACCAGCTCCCCATAGCCATGTCCCACCTCCTGTCCTGGAAGGACACCGGTGCAGGGCAAACCTAGACCAGTAGCACCTATGGAAATGGAGCTACATTGACTTCACAATTTCAACTTTTCCCCAGTTTATTCCCTTCATTAGTGTTGGAAGCAGCCCCGAGAGGCTCTCCTGTCCTTGTGGATTCCTGCACTATTTGTCTCCTGAAAGCCCTGGGTTTACACACTTCCAAACCCTCTGTGCTACAACACCCAGGCTCAGCACCTGCCAGGCTGAATTTCACCCTAGTACCATGTTTTGGTTAGTCCTCAGCTCTCTGAAGGAATAAGGCAACAGAAAAGGATTTTACAAGGATGGAAAATACATTAACAGCCATTTATATGAGAAGCTCCTCAGTTTCCTAGTTTTGGAGAGACTAACAACTCATTAGGTGATGGGAAACACGCTGAATTTCAAAGGTCTGCCTGTATTCACAGACCTATAAACTGATGAAAAATTAGACACAGAGAGAGATGAGTTTTTCAGATGTCCAGAATGTGAGGATCGTGTGCTTCAACAACCTCAAACCAGCCCTGTCAGGCAGGAGAGGAGTCAGACTCACAAAGATGCCAGTGGGAAGCCCAAAACCTAACAAGAATTTTGCATTTTTCTCTGAAGCACATGAAACTTAGTAATGGTTTCTGACTTCCCAAGAGATGGCACCACAGGGCCATCCAGGTGGGAAGCCAGCTCTGGGGAACCTGGCATGGCCTAAGCTGGGGCTCCTCTCCAACCCCGTGTTCAGGGCAGGGCTGGCACAGGGATTCCCAGGCACGCTGGAGCTTCTCAAAAGGAAGCTGCACAGTGGCTTGCTACCCCTCCCCAGGACCAATGCCACTGCTTGGGGATGCTGGTTGGTGAAATCTGGGGAATTGAAATAGGTTAAAAATAGCTCTGTGATGTGACACAGAGAGTTGTGTCACTACAACTGGGGGACAATGAAGAGCGAGAGGTCAGAAATGGAAAAAAGCAGCTAAGAGGCAACAGCAGGAGAAATTCTTCACTCAGATTCACTGCCAAAGCCCACACTTCAGTGAGTAACCTCTCCTCTATTTTTCTTCCACTGCCCCTGCCCCTGCACTTGGCAGGACGATCACTTTGGTGTGATTCTGCAAGGATGCAGTAACAGGGGCAGGAGCTGAAGGGCTGAAAGCATGATCCCATTGTGGAATGGAAAACATGATCTCATAGTCAAAAAGACCTCGAGTTACCTCTGGTTTCTATTCTCATG
Source organism: Chloebia gouldiae (assembly GCA_003676055.1). Taxonomy (NCBI): domain Eukaryota; kingdom Metazoa; phylum Chordata; class Aves; order Passeriformes; family Passeridae; genus Chloebia; species Chloebia gouldiae. The sequence continues at coordinate 1,400,041 of QUSF01000015.1, forward strand.
GGGCAATGGATAGTTTCTCAAATGGCCACTTTCACAGATGCCCATGACATTTGGGTTCCTCTTCTGGTGGATTACCAGCCAGAGACAGCAGGCTCTGATTTGCAGAAGCTTCAAACTTTCGTAACTTGTGAATCAAAGCCACAAACCCCTCCCCTGAGAGTAGAAAATAGTATAAAACAGGAAGCCTTCTAGAAAAATTAGATGCAGGTTGGGCCCCTTGAGCCATTGAGCACTGGTGGCTTTTGTCCTTCTGCCTGTACATGCAAGGGAAGTGATGACATCTGTTAAGAGACAGCATCACTGAGGCTTGGAAAAAAAATGAAATGTAACAGGAAAACCCACAATGAATCATTCACTCCTTAAATCCTCCAACTTTTGAGGTCTTGGTGAGTACCTGAATTACCACTAAGTGCTCCCCATGCTATATAAACCACAAAGACTTGTGTTCAAATCAAAAAAGGTGAGTTTCACATCACCTGAGCAACTTCTCCAACCTCTCCTGGACTGAATCTCTCCTCCTGAACAGGAAAATCAACAGTTTGCCCAGAGAAAGAAAGGGATGTTTTATTCTGAGTTCTTCCCACATTGCATGAGTCAGAACTGCTCGTCACAGAAAAATTTCTGAGTACCAAATTAAAAAGGGGAAGCTCCAAGCAGTGCTAATAATGCAGGAAATGTCAGCACGAGGCTGAATAAAGGCGTCACTCGGTATTCTTAGTATTCCACTCACAATTTTCTGTTTGCGTTGCATTTCCAATGTAATTTTTTTTTATCTGGGACTTTTTAGGATGCTCAAAATAACATCCTCGGGGATTCCTCACTTGCCTGAGGGTGGAATAATTAGATCATTTAGAGGATGTTTCAGGGCCTTCAAAAATCCTATGCAGCTTTTCTAAGATGAGATCTGAAGGAAAAGCAGCCTGATAATCCACTACCTCCATACAGTGAATTGGACAAACCTTTGGATCATGGAATCATTAGGGTTAGAAAAGATCTCCAAGATCATCAGTCCACCCTTGGACTGAACCTCACCATGCCCACTAAACCATATCATGCAGTGCCACATCCACTTGTTTTTTGAACACTTCAGGATCCAGGCCTGGGAGCTGTACTGGCATGGTCTGGAGATGTGGAAGAAAGTCTCACAAAAGCCTACAGTTCCTGGAGGGACAGGTACAGAGACCAAAAAGCCCAACTGCCCTCGTCAGCACAGACCATACAACAAGGGGCAATGAGCACCAGCCCATGGAGGTTCATGTTCACCAGTCAGTCCTCTCCTCCTCCTGTGTGTCTATCCAAAGCTCTCCTGAGCTCAGCTCTGGTTGCTACACAGGAGGTGGCACCTCCAGGTGCCTCAAGCACGGATGCTGGGATGCCACAGGAGCGCGTCCAACACGCACATGGGTGTACAGGACTGGCTGTCACAGGCACCTCTGGGGGCTTTAACAGGCTGCCTGAGCTGTTCCTGTTGTCCCACCACAACTGGGGCACTCAGCAGGCAGTCTGACCCAATGTCCCACCATCCCATTAAGATTCCAGTGAATGTGGCAAGAATCCTGGACTCAATCACTGCTGGATCCAGCCCACACTGGGGTTCACTGTCTTCAAAGAATAGCACACCACTCAGCCTGGAGAGCTGTTAAGAAAACCTCAACCTCAGCAGACATTGCCTCACAAACACTCAACTCAGCTGTTGATGTTTTTCCTGACAGCACACAAAATCAATTTTGCCAGGAAGGATCAGAGGCCACGAATGCAGAGAAGCTGTAAAGTTTAAATAAGGCATGACAGTATGAAAGGTTTGCTGTTTCCAAGCATTTTTTAATCTCCAGTGTTTAGGAAGGGCCATGGATGAAATGCCTTTTGGTCCTCATGTGCCATTGATAGAGGGTAAGAATGACAGCTAGGATGACTCTGGCCTGGGAGAGGTAAAGCCTAGGATACAAGGAGATTTCAGAGAGCAACAAGAATAGGAAGCTGCAAGTGAAGCCATGGGAATGTGCTGCCATAGGTGATATGCTCAGAAGGAGCATGGCCCTTCTCACCAGCTCAGCTCCCCAGATGAGTCAGTGCTTCCCAGAACAAGGTGGTTGTTCAGCATTTACCTCATGGCCAGGTCCACATCCTTTACACAACCTCCCAACCTCATGCTGAATGCCAGCCTGGAATCAGCCCACACTGACTTTCACTGCCTGGGTGCCACTCAGCTGGCATGTAAGCCTCACACTGTGGTTTGGAAGCAAAGAAAACCACCTGCAAGGTGTTTTCAGGATATCTGTCATGCTGTAAGAATCTCAGGGACCCCAAAGATGCTACTTTCACCACCAAATCTGAACACCTGCTTTAAGATCCACAAGAACTGCTGATTTGGTTTGTGGCAGAGGAACACTTCCTTACTAAGCACAGTGCACAATTAAGCACAAAGCCCAACCTCAAAACCACCTGCAGCTGGGAATGGTCTTCTACAAAAGGGTTGTCAGGGGCCCTAATCAGACTTTCAGGAAAGAGAAACAAGGAAATCATGACCAGATGCAACAGTCGGGGCCCAAAAGGAACTCCCCTCCTCACATATGAGTGGTGGGGAGGGGCAATCAGTCAGTTTCCTCAATTCTTTTATTCAAGAAAAACTCAAGACCAGCTTTCCCATTCACTATTGGAAGCACTGGCTCCCCAAAAACTCACTGTGAGCCCATGCTGCTGGGACTGGAGGTGAGCCACATGTTGGGGAAACATCCACTTTGCCTCACTATAACCTGCCAAAACTAAACTACACTTATCCAAGGGCTCCTGCCAAGCCTGGTACTGATGGAGGTCTCCTTTGAGACAGCAGTGTTTGATTTCTTCTCTTTTAATTCAACAGCTGCTCAGAGAATTGCCCAATCCCGACTCAGCACGGGCAGGTGGCTGAGCTGGCTTGGCCTTACCATAGACTCCCTTCCCCAGGAGCTGCAGGAACTGACTGACAGCCGTCGCCATCTCAGCCTTGTTCAGATCCAGCAGGGAGACAACCTGGAAGCCCAAATGCTCCAGAAGACGCCTCAGCTCGAACACGTCCCTCACAGGAGCCATGAGGTTGGGATGGTGCTGGTAGCGGTTGTTGCCCACTAGAAGTGCTATTTTGCCTGTAGCTGAAACAAACACCGAGTGAAAAAGCTGTAAATGCTCAGCAGGAGGCACGATCTCACCTCCTCCTGCTGAAGTGAGGATATGGGCAATCTGAGGAAAGAGTTAGGCAATAAGGATAGACCCTAGGCTGCTGCAAGCCTGGAGCACCCTCCAGAAAACCCTCGGCTTTCTGAACACTTCGACAAAATACACTGTCATTTTGACAAAAGAGCTTGAAAAGTTTTCGACTGACAACCAAAATCCCAGGAATGCAAAGGTTCTGCTCTACCTGCCCTGGGGTCTGGTATGTCAGTGGTGTGTGGGAGGGGCATTCACTGACCCAGGCTGAAGGGTCCTTTGCCTCATGGGGTTGAAGGAGAGAAACCCATGGCTCCTGCTTTAATTTTAATCCCACCTCCTACCGTAAAAAAATGGGATTTATATTGTTCAGTGGTGGTGGGAGCAAGGAACTTTACCCTGCTCTGAGGAGGTATTTCAAGTAAGGATAAGTTGTCATTTGAATACTTTTAAAATCATTTGGCAGGCACAGAATTTAAGACTCAGTTACTCATTAGGAATAATCTTACTCCACTTGGTGAATAAGATCAGGGCTTGGCAGGGGATGGGACTCATTTTATGCTATACAGCTGTAATCCAAAAGTGCAGAGCCTGTGGCAATGTGGTCATAAAGGCTTGAAGCAGTCTTTGCAGAAAAAGCATTCCCATTCCTTGTCCTCCCATCCACCCTGGAGCCTGGCTTTTAATTAAGTGAGTAATTGCTCAGGAAGAAAAGATGACAGTACTCACCAAAAAACTTTCCAGAGCCACACGTACCTGAGAAAGAAAGAGGGAAATTATAAGCCTGGGTTCAGTAAGCCTGGGCCTAGAACTCAGTGCCAAGTCTGAATTCTGCTCCAATAGTCCTGACAATGCACAGATGGAACAAACACACAGAGGATCTGCACAAGCAACATTCCTCAGGCAACTCCTTCATAGCTTCACTGCTAACCTTAAAGACACTGGTGTGATGTTAGGAGGATTTATGAAATCCAGACTGATTTATGATATCCTGAGCAGCTGGGAAGCAAAGCCTGGAGAAGTGGCAGACCAGGGAAAGAGGGTAAACATGGAGAAGCTCATATCTGATGTGACTCACCTGCTACCTCAATGAAGCAAAGGTAAAGGAAACAGAATGACTCAAACTCAATACAAGCTCCAAAACAAGTTTCTCCCCAAAAATGTTCAGTGCAGAGGAAGTTGCCCTGTTTGCTTTTGATTGTAACAATATTCCCAGAGTTTTTCATCTCCCTGCTCTGCCTTTCCCTGTTGTTTTAGCAGTTCTGGCTTAGAAAAGCCACTCACTTTGGTCCACAAGCTCTCCTGCCAGAGCACCTCCAGTCTTTTAAAATCATCACTACCCTAACAGCTCCAGCTTTTCCTATTTCAATCAGAAATAAATTTTAAAATCCAGCCTAGGGGAAAATTCTAGAACCCTAAATGCTCTAGAAGAAGAAATTAGGGATAAATTTCATAAATCTCATGGGTCTTGAAGACTTTTGGCCCCTGAACCAATGTTGCTGATGCATGAGAGATGCCTGAAAAGCTGCAGGACAAAACCACACATCCTTTTCTACCTTTGACAGAGGCACCTGTTGCATGTAAAAGCTCCCCAGCAGTAATACATTGAACCCAAGGCAATCTGGTGTCCTATTCTCACTGTCTGTCCTCCCCCAGGATCTGTTTCACCAGCTGTGAGGAGGCAAGCAGAGTGCTCTCTGGCTACACAAGATCAATTTGCACTTTGGAGAAATTTTAAAGCCATCATAAAAGGCAGGATAAGAAGCTTATGGCATAGAAAAATCTCTAGGTGGAGTAAAGAGCCAGCAAAGTCAGCCTGAGCTATTCCTGCCTCACATAAGATAAAGGCAGAGGGCAAAAGCAGCCAGAAGTGGACCATGCCCGAGGCTCTGGGAACACATCCTCTCCCTGGGATCCATCACTCAGCATCAGCCCTGAGCTGCCAGCCCACGGGACCTGAACCTTCCCAAATAAACACCATCCTCTCCAGCCCTGTATCTGAGCACATCCCTTCACATCAGAGAGACTGCAAATGACTATGGCCACAGGAACCTGCTGTGATTTGGCCTGGAACTGTGAAAGCAGCACTTTGGCATGGTGTCTTGGCAGGTCTGCAGAGAGCAGCTGAGAGCACTGGGCCTGCCCTTACACAGCATCCCTGCCAGACAGCACATCACTGCATTTAGGGGCTTTTCCAGCCACTGCTCCCTTTGCTCCCTCAGAGCCCCAGCACCAAGGAATCCTGTTTATTATGGTCCTCATTCACCAGCTCAGCACCTCCAGAGAGCACCAAATTCCTTTGTCCCCTCTAATTATGTCTCACACAAAGTGATATGCAGCAAAGTGATGTGGGCTGGCTCTGCTCACCGATGTGAACGTCCACGGCGTTGGTCCAATGCTCTCCATGACTGTTGGAGACACAGCAGAGGTACGTGCCGGAGTCACTGATCTTGGTGTGGGTAATCTAGACAGATCAAAAGTTAAATCACATTATTTATGGTGAAAGTCTGAAGCTCCCTGCCAGGATCTGCCAAAAGCACTGGTGTTCATGGAATAAAAAGTATTTTTCCTGCTGTTTGCAGAGGCTTTACCTCCCAAAGAATCAGAACAGGGACAAGAACCAGAGCAGTACCAGCTGGCAAGGACTCTGGTTCTCCAGGATCCTGCTCAGAGAGGGACTAAAGCCACCACTGAGTCAGGGTGGCCACAGCTCTGTCTATTCAAGCCCTGAACACCTGCAAGTACATTGCTGCCTTTCTGGCTCCAACACAGCACCATCCACCTCCAAAAACAACCTCTCCTTAGTGCCCAGACTGAACTTTCCCATCAGAATTGCAATCTAAGGCCACCATGTAAAACCATCTAAGACCATCTGTAATACCATTGACCACTACTGAGAAGAGGCTGGATGTCTTGTCTTGTCTTTTGCCTTTCATGTGATGCCCTGGAAGTAAATCTCCTTTCCTGATTCAAGAAGACAGCACTGATTTACACTCAGCCAGAGACACAAAATAAAGCCAGCCCCTCTACTGCCTCCCTGACTTTCTTCTGTCAGGACCAACCACATTTCCTTCTAGGTCTCCAGCAGGCAGACAGGATTCCCACAGCTCCATCAATCCACAGTCCTCTCCACCTACAGACAGTAACTGTTCTCATGTCTCTGCATAAAAGGGCACAAGAGATGTGCTGAGAGCCCTTGACGCATCTACAGATTGGTTACCTCTTAGAGGAATATCCACAACTTTGAAAGAAGTCCATAAAACATATTCCCCCTTCATGCAGAGTCATCCAGACAGCCAGCAAAGCAGCAGGATGATACGTGGAGGGCTTTCTCACAACCCTGCAATCAGCTTCTCCCATTACCCAGCTCAGCACCCAAAGCTCCTGTACTATCCCCAGAAAACCTTACCCAGAGCTTTTTTCTCTTCTGCTGCTCCAGCAGGTTCCCATTGCGGTACCACTGGTAGCTGGGGGCTGGGACCCCCATGGCAGCACACTGCAGCTGCAGCGGCTGCCCCACCTCCACCCGCTGCTCCCTGGGGTTCAGGACAATGACTGGTTCTCCTTGCCACAGCCGAGGGGGCAGACCTGCAAGGCAGCAAGACAGAATTGGTCCTCCCTCTACAAGGACAGCAAACAATGCCATCTTTGACCCTCACAACTGCACCTTTCTCCTTGGGGAGCAGGGAACCCTTGGGAGCAATGCCTCTGATAGTAAATGCCACACCAAACCCTGCCTCTGGCTTCCCAAACCTGATCCTCGCCCTTTCCTGACAAAGGTACAGTCAACATTCTAAGGAAAACCACACCCCATTTTTGGTCAACTTTGAAGTAGCCAGATGGGTTCTTCCAGTTCCAATACCCAGAATAACTCTGGGAAACACATGGCAAGCGTGAGGTGCAGGTGCATATGGATGGGGCTTGGAGCAACATGGTCTAGTGAAAGGTGTCTTTGACCATGACAAGGGGTGGAACAAGATGAGCTTGAAGGTCCCTTCCACCCCAACCATTCTGTGACTCCATAATACATCAAGAAGGTAAAAGACAAGCTTGTACCTCTGGCAACACACTGATGGACCTCTACCTTCACCCAGTCGGAGAAGACAGCATTCCTGTGGAGGTCATTGACTCTGCAGGTGTAGAGCTGGGTCTGCTCTGCAATGATGGGCAAGTCTTGGTTGGTTCCTCCAGGAACCAGGCAGCAGTCAGACTAAAGGGAAAACATAGGCAGTGGGCAGCAATCCCCTCCTCACTGCCAGCAGCAGAAGGCACTAGGAAGCCCCTTGTAAGGGCAACAAAAGCAGAAACCCCTGGATTCCTCCCCTCCTTCAGCTCCTCCACTGTGTGCGGGGACCCAGCCTGGTGCCATACCCAGGACTGCCCCATTCTTACCTGGTACTGACAAAACCACTGGTACTGCAGTGAGGTACGTCCCTGGGCTCGGCACCGCAGCGTGAAGGAATATCCCACCGGGACAGAAACAGAGACTGGCTGCTCGGTTATGGTAATGGCTGTGGAGAAACAGCAGGTGGAGGTGGGAACAACACTGCAGACACAGCCCAGCGTCTCATTCTCACCCAGTGGCCAAGCATGGTGGGCTTCAAAAGGGACACCCATCCCAGCAAGAAGGGAAGGTTGGAAGAACAGGGATGCTCTTGTGGCCAGAGAATGGATGGATGGATGGATGGATGGATGGATGGATGGATGGATGGATGGATGGATGGATGGATGGATGGATG
>QUSF01000015.1:1408662-1459656 GCA_003676055.1 Chloebia gouldiae
AGCGGGCCCGCATGGCATGGACCGGATGGGCTCTGCATGGACCGGCCCCGCACGGACCGGCCCCGCATGTCTGGCCCGCTCCGACGGGGACGCTGCAGGACGCTCCCCTCGCCAGGATGCCAAGGCTCCATGCCCGCACCTCCATGCCCACGAGTGACCTCTCCCCCTCCGCAGGGGTGTCCTCACGCCCACCCCCCCTGGTGACCTCACCCCCCTCCCAACAGTCCCTCCTTCCCGTGGTGTCCCCCTCCCACACTCCTTACAGGTGGCCTCCCCACCGCCACTGTGACCTCACCCTCATTCACACGGGTGTCCTTCCCTCCTCCCTACAGTGTCGTCGTCCCGTCCCTACCACCTCACTCCTCCCCTTACAGGTGTACTTGTCTATATGCCACAAATATCCTCACCCCCTCCCTACGGGTGTTTTCACCCCCATCCCCACTGGTGATCTCACCCAATCCCCACAATCGTCCTTGCCCCTTCGCCACATGCATCCTTGTCCCCATTCTGACTGGTAACGTCAACTACTCACCAGGAGTGTCCTCCTCTCCTCCCCACAGTGCCCCCTCCACTCCTTACAGGTATACTTGCCCTTCCCCTCACAGATGTCCTCCCCTCCTCCCCACACTGTTCTCCACCCCCTGATGGGTATACTCGCCCCTATCCCCACAGGTGTCCTCACCTCCTGCCCCACCAGTGTCCTCCACCCCATCCCCACAGCTGTCTTCACCCACATCCCCACTAGTGTCCTCACCGTGTCCCCACAGGTGGCCTTGTCTGTCCCCCCATGATCCCCCACAGGTGGCCTTGTCTGTCCCCCCATGATCACCCATGCTGTCATCCCCACAGCCACTCTTGCCCCCTGCCCACACCCCCATGCCCACCAGCCTCACCCCCTCAGGCTCCATGACCGCATTCACGTCTCTTCTGGGGACTGCAGCCCGAAAGGTTCATGGTGGAGCCAGCACTCCCAGGGGTGGGTGTGTAGAACCCCCTTCCTCCCAGAAGTCCCCGCCAGCGGGCCGGGCATCACGAGCGCCGCAGGGGAAGTGGCGCTGGGCCAGCCCTCCGGAGGTTGCACAAGCCCCTCTGAGAAAGAAGGGATGGATGGAGGACCCGACAGCTTCACCGAGCCTTCCACTTGCAAGGTTAGGGCAAGGTCAGGATCATTAATCCAATTCTTATCACCTTTCCGGAGGCATCAGGACTACAAGGAAATTAGCTGGAAATGGTGACTAGAGAGGACAGAGGGTGGCCAGGGAGTGATTGATTATCATTCCCAAAGAACTTTAAAGTGACTGAGAAGAGAGTGTTGTGGACTTCTCCTCTCTCTCAAGCCTGAGGGTCACTGACATCAGGGTTACCCCAAGAGAGAGATCCTAAAAGTGTCTTTGCTCCCCTAGCCAGAATGCAGTTAAATGGGGAGTCTTGGAATGCTTCCAGTTGTGCTTTCAAGGTTATTTCTTATTATAATATTTTCTCTCTGACCTACCGAGCTCTAGCTAGCAAGGAGGCCATAACATTCTGCATGGCCTCTTGGGCGGTATTTACCTTTTATATCAAAAAGTTGCATATACTATGTTTACAATTTATTTCCAATACCTAACATTTATGTTGGACAGTGTGTCCTACCTTAAACCAATAGAAAAGTGTCACTATCACAGCAAGACATGGAGGACAAGAAGAAGGAGAAAAAGGCTAGGACACACCCAGATTCCTCCATCTTGTACCCCTGAATTACATTCTAAAAAAACCCCAAAATTCTATTTTTCCACTCTGTGTTAGTTCAAAGATCACACTACTAAAACCCTTGTGACTTATAATTCCTCATCCAGAGTTGAGAGCCTTCCACAGGCTAAAATTGAAGACACACAGATGTTTTTGACCTCCTGCCGTGCCCTCCGAGACCCCTGCCAGGGGCTTGAGCCATCCAGGGCAGCCAGAGGGATGTCCTGGATTCTGACAGAGTGTCACACAAAGCTTGGAGGAATGAACTCGGGGCAGACAAATTTGCATCTGGCTGGCTTCTCCCTAGGAAGAAGTCCTAGGAAGCAGGTTCCCATGGTGCCAGATGGGGACCAGGACTTCAGCATAAGGGGGACCATGGACCAGTTAGAGAGGAGGCTGTGAGAGACTCTCACTCTGCCGCTGTAATTTCTCTATCCTGTAGCTATGGGCTGACCAAGGAAAAGCGAGGCCATCAGGGATGTCTCTCCCAGGAGGCAGCACGGAAGGGCACAAACAGGGGCATCAGGATGGCAGAGAGAAGTGGTTGTGGCCAAGTGCTCGTGGATCCATGCCCTACGGAACTCAGGGCAGGGCTGAGCTGTGCCATAGGGTCAGAGGGACTAAGTAAGGCTGAAGGATGTACCTCTAACTGCTGCTTTTCTTTTATAACAGACGGGGAAGAAGGTGGTAGGAAAAAACCAAACCCAACACAACTGGTGGATCAAGGAAAGACTTTCTCCCTCCATGTCCTTTCCTTTGTGCAGAATGGGATAGTTACACTGCAAAGGCAGGAAAAACTGCTACACCCTGTCCACTCAATCTGACCCAGAGCAATCCCTGCTCCAACACGGACTGGTCCTCTCTTTCCATGGATACAGGAAAGGTGATGCATAGCATAGGACCTTCCTTTGTGCTCATCTCCTCAGCTGTCTGAGATCACACAGACCCTTCTTTTTCCTATTTTCTCCAGGGTCCAGCTAGGCACTTGGAAATATATCTGTATATGACTGAAAATGAAAGTTCTGGCTGAGTATGTGCCAGCAGCTCTGTGGCACGTGTATGCTGCAGTTATTACCTATGCGACATGCCTATCTACTAAAAATGATAATTAAATTAATCCCAGCACTTTCCCATAGCTAAAGATGACACTTCTGGCTGATGCAGAATCTTTTCAAACAGCTGGAGGCTGCTGTGTTCCTTGTAGACTGTTTCTCCAGGCTTGAGAGAAAGAATCATTCTCCAAATACCTCCTCAGAAAGCCCGTTGTGCTCATCCTCTGCCAGAGCCCTGCCCTGGCACCATCTGTTAATAGCTGGGGAAGAACCAGAGGTGAGAGATTGTTGTCAAAGTGGAGGAAGAAGCCTGTCATTTTGGAAAGGGAGGAACTTAAGGGTGCAGGATGGGAAAGGGAAGGATAAATTGTGCAAGAGGAGTGAGAAAACATCTGTGACTGTGTGAGTCGGTGCTGGATTTGCAGGCAGAGGAAGAAAGCTTTGCTAACGAGGGCTGAAGCCTCGTTTCTGGCTGGCTCAGGCTCCAGCAGCTGAACGTGTTTCCCCCGGAGCAAGGAGCAGAGGGCACTGTCACTCTCTGAGCAGAATGATGGGAGAGCAGATGCTGTGAGAGGAAGCTGTCTCAGCAGGCAACAGGCACAAGAACCATTCAGAGCTTGAAAGGGCAGAAAAGGAATATAAGCCCTGCGCGTCATGGGGAGGATCAAACACCACAGCAGGCTCTTTCTTGTCACATCTGAGTTAAACCTGAGCTAACCATCCTGGCTTCTCTCCACTGACAGGGTGCAGCACCGAACCATGATATGACCAGGACGGGAAGGGAGCTCTGGGGGTCTCTGGTCCAGCTCCCCAGTCTGAGCAGGATGTCAATCAGCTGCTCAGCACCCTGTCCCATTCACTCAACTGTCTCACCGAATGTCTCTTGGGTCCCTGTGGTACTGCTTGATTCCCTTCACAGGACAGGTAATTTTCCTAATATCTAATCAGAACTTTCCTCCTTGCCATTTGCATTTTGGCCTCTCATTCCATCAATCTGCACCTCTGAGTCTGTGCCCTCCTTTGAGGTAGTGAAGAAAACAAGGAGGTCTCCATTTAGCCTTTTCCCAAAGCCCAAACCCCAGTTTCTCTCATCCTCTTCTTCTGTGTCTGGTGTCTGAGCTCCTTCAGTCTTTTTAGTGGCCTTCACTGGACTTAATCCAGCATATTAGTGTCTTTCCTGTATTTGGAAATCTGAAACCAGACACAGTTCCAGGCCAAAAGCAGAAACCTACCTGTTCTGGACGCCCTTCCTAGCTAGTCTGGGCTCTGTTCTATTAGATCAATATGCCAAGAGGGCTCATGGTAAAATAATGTGTAATTCATGTGTTGGGACTTCAGGTTTCCTGAAGCTGTGGGACCTGAAAATCCTCTTTCTCATTCCAGAGAAAGGCATGGGATCAGTAGAATGCCAGCTTGGGTCTTTCCAGCCCAGCATCCTGTCTCCCACATTTGGGCACCAGCCCGAGCAGAGCAAAGGGTGTGACACCAGGGCACACACACACTGAATATTCTTATACAGCTCAAACGTTTCTTGAACTGAAGGTAGTATCTTCATACTACATAAATCTCAGGAGATTTTCTTTCCACAAATTTGTCCTGTGGATTTTATTAATCCCTGTTGACATTGAACAGCCACAGTCATGTGTGGGAGTAGCCTAAAGCCAAGGGGAGGGAGGAACCATCTCCCTTTCACTTATTTTACCTCCTGCTAATTTGACTTTTTCTCCTTGCTCCTCTCAGCTGTGTATACCTCAGTCATGGGCACCTCAGTAGTTTTTTCCAGGCTGAAGAGTCCCAGTTCACACAGTTACCCTTCATGCAGCAGCCAGCCTGGACCTTGGCTCATCCTTGCTGCCCTTCTCTGAGTTCTGTTTGGGTTTTTTCAGGTCTGCTGTTTTCTGTTTGAGATGGATTATTTCCAAGTTACATTAGCTCACACAGAGCTCACTGCCGCCTGTTGAAAATGAATAGTGTGGTTTCCCCAATGGATCATGTTACATTTGTTTGATGTGATTTCTTCTGCTATTTCACTGCCTGGTGAAGGTGAGGCCTTCAGTCAGCCCTCTGGGACCACCCTTCTCCATATTTCCTAGGACCACATCCAAATGTCTTAGGAGGTCCATCTCCTTTGCATTTGCCAAGATCAAATATCCTCTCTGGTATTACAAATCCTGCAATTTACATGCCTGATAATGTGATCACCTGCCACTGTTGTGTCATCTGTATAGGTGATGCACACACTGTGTGTGTGTCTGTGCATACCCTGGTGCCAGTCCCTATCCAAAGTCACATTCCACAGTATTTGCTGAGGAAAAGGAATCAGGAATGTCGTGCACCAACTGATCCATCACCTGTCCTCTGCTTGGTGCCCCATCTGCTGCCTCTCCTGCCCCAGGAGGATCAGCTGTAATTATGTTGTATTTCCTGGAATTGAGCAATTTGCCATAATTTCCCTGCTCCTGTTGCAATCACTGCTGTGCAGCCATGGGCAGGCAGCTAATCCACAGTGAATCTGTTCCATCCATCATTCCAGTGCTGGAGGGATGCGGTGCCACCAGTGACGTGTCTGCAGCACATGATGCAACAACTTGACAGGCAAGAGAAAGGTAAAACAAGAAAACAAATCCATTTTATTACTCATCATATTTTCATTTGGTATTAAATCACTGCTAATAATTGTTTGTGACATGTATCCACTTTTTACATCTCTCTTTTGTGCTGTCTTTTTTTTACAGAGACTGAATAAATACCATCATAGACTTTCTCTTGGGCATTCTGGGGTAAAAAACAGTCTGCCAAGTCATGAGACCCTGATGTGAGGATTGGATTGCCATGCCCAGGCTGAGTGGTGCAGCCAGCCAGGGTGGGAGCCTTGTGCCTAGAAGGAAGTGGGGGATGTTGGAGCTGATCCTGAGAGATCACATAATAACCTGAGCTGGAAGGGACCCACAAGGACCATTGAGTCCAACTTCTGGCCCCACAGAGGACAGCCCAACAATCCCACACTGTGCCTGAGAGCGTTGTCCAAAAGCTCCTGGAGCTCTGGCAGCCTTGGGGCCATGGCCATTCCCTGGAGTGTGTTCAGTGCCCGACCATCCTCCGGGGAAGAAACTTTATCCAGCGTAAACCTGACACAACTTCAGTGTTGTACCACCGGCTTCTGTCAGTGGTCACCAGACAGATACGTGAGGTGTGAGAAATCCCCCGTGGTGGGGAGCCTATTATAAGGAAAAGTTCACTTCTTCCTCAAAAGCTGGGCACGAGCTGGCAGCGAGGGCAAGAGGAGGAGGAGAAGGAGGAGGAGGCCGGGCAGTGGCCGCTGCGTCACGATTGACAGCGGCATGTGCGGAGGGTCTATAAACGGCGGCGGTGAGTGACAGGGAGGGCAGCGACGGCCGCGGGGCAGGGCAGCCGCACTCCGGCCATGAGCTCGACCCGCAGGGCCCTCGCGGGCCTCTACGGGCGGGGAACGAGCCACATCGACGGGGCGGAGGAGGCCGAGAGCGCGGCCTGGGCCTCGCGGCCGGACCGCCGGAGCTACCTGCTGGGCATCCGGCCCCAGAACAGGTGAGCGTGCCCCGGGGCAGGCGCTGCCGTGGCCGCGGTCCCCGGGCCGGCCGCTGCCGTGGGTGCGGGTGCCAGCGGGCGCGGCGCTGAGCGGGACAGGCCGGCCGCAGGCGGGGCCGGGGCGGCCGTGGGCGCAGCGGGGAGGGCGGGCCGGCCCGAGCCCGAGCCGCCGGGCCTCGGAGGCAGCGAGGCCGGCCGGGTGAAGCGCTGTAGCCAGCGGGCCTGGCCGGCCGCGGGGAGCTGCTCCAGGGAGGAAAGCCGAGCGATGGCTCGGGCTCTGCGCAGGAGCTGCTGTGCTGTAGGCCAGTCCCTCGCCTCCCCAAAGAGCGCTGGAGGCATCGCAGCTACTGCCGGGCAGGGCCTGTCGACATGGCACACTGTGTGTGGCTGAGCGGGTGTGTGAAGTGGTGGAGTCATAGAATAGAATCATGGAACATGCTGTCCACAGGGATCATCGAGACCAGCTCCTGGCCATGCACAGGACACCCCAACAATCCCGTGCTGTGCCTGAGCCGGTTGTCCAAACACTCCCGGAGCTCTGGCAACCCTGGGGGCCTGACTACTGCTCCATGGAGCCTGTTCTGGTGACCCACCACCTTCTGGGTGAAGAACCCTTCCTGAATATCCAATAATCTAATCTATTTTAAGCCCCCTTGTACAGCTTCATGCTGGCCCCTCAGGTCCTGTTGCTGGTCACCAGAGACTAGAGATTGATCGGTGCTGCTTCTCGTCTTCCCCTCATGGGAAAGTTGCAGACCCCAGTGAAGTCTCAGTGTAAGCTGTCCTTGTGAAATCTTGACAAACATGAGTGTCTCCAGTTAAACTCAGGGAACAGCACTGACCTTCCTGCCTTCATTGTAGTGAAGTGGCTCACCAGACAGAGCGAGGGGCCCGCTGGGCTCTGTGCTCGGGTGCCTTATCTTATTGTCAAAAAGGCATTTCTACGCTGTAGATAGGGGCTAGGCAGCAGTGAGATCAGCATTCCTGGGTCAGGAATGGCCTCCGGCACAGGGTCTGGGGTAGGAATAAGGCTTTGTTCGCAGGGGGAAGGTATGATAAACATGCTGTCAGCTGAGCCTGACTGAGGTTAGCAAACACAAAATTACAGGGTGATGTGCCAGCAGCGCCCAAGGTGTCGGTGATTGTGTGAGGCACTCAAAAAAGCCTTGAAATTGCTTTGAATTCAGTGGGAATGCTCTTCAGTCTATGAGCTTTCCAAATGAGTGTGCCTCTTCCCTGCTGATGGTTTATAAATAATCCATTTCCAGCATGTCAAGCATTGATGCCTCAAGGAGTCAGACATTCATAAAAATAAATGCAGGACCAAAAGAGATTAAAAAGCGCTGTGTGGAAGTCAGGTGTTAAAACTGGGGTAATGCCAAGGTGAAGTTGCCTAAATTCAGTTCCTTTGTGGTGGTATCATGTCATGCTGGGGTGTGAGCTAATCACAGACTGGCTGCACACAGTGACATCTTCAGCACCACCAAATGTCCATACAGGGTCCACAGCCAGCAGCCTCTGATCATACCATGAACTGGAAATGTCTTAACTGAGCCCAGTGGCTCTATTCTGCAGATTACAAGCAGAGAGAGGTTAATAAAGATGTTGAGGTGTCTGGGTTGCCTACAGCTTAACTTTTATTTTCTTTTACCATGCTCAAATTGCAGCTTTAGTCAGTTTAACCATTAAGGAGAGTTCATCTGTCCAGCAAGAAATACCTTCAGTGCTCCCAGCTGGATTCCCGAAGTTTCCTCTGTTGGGGAAGGCAAGGAGCAATGTAGCACCCGTGCAGGCAGTGCTCCTGGTGTCTTCCAGCTGCACCACCCCTTGAGGCTGTGGCTCAGCCATGGTAAATCTGGCCCATGGCTGCAGAGCTCTGAGCCCCGAACCTTTTGAACTTTTCAGCCTAATGCTGCTGTGGCTGCACCCCAATTTCCATCCCTGGGAGCCCAGTACTGGCAAAGGGACTCTGCTGCCCCAGTTAAATCAGCAGCACATTCAATTTCCACAAATTCTCCAATCATTTTTCCAACCACTTATGTATATGATTTTCAAAGCCTGTGGCAAGGCAATTTAATTTTGTCTCTTAAATGCACTGTCTGCCCCTTCTGTTGTAAGAAGCAGTGACTAAATAATTGCTAAATGGCAAAATTGACCTTTCCCTGAGTTCATGGCAACTTCTAGGTTCCCTAATGAGTTAGGGAAGAGGCATATAAAAGTCTGGTTCCCTGCAGAGCCCTACAAGTGCTGAAGACTTGAGCTAGGATTTTTGGAAACTGTTGTCTAAAATCCAGGGCAAGGGCTGGAATGAAGTGTGGCTTTTTATGTTGTAATTAAAAATGGTATCATAACAATTCTGGGAAGCAAATGAGTAGAATAGTGTAGCAAGGAGACTTTCAGAAAGCAATTATGACTTTAATTAAATACAGGAACATCTGGAGAGCTTACCTGGGAGAACTTGAAAATCATGATGAGCAACATGCAGAACAGCAGATAACACTAAGCAGCTCTCTAACACAGAAGGGATTTGGATTTGCTGGGTTTGAAGCTAACAAAGGCAATGGGACAAATGATGCAGACTCAGGATTACTGTTGGAGACTACGGTAGTGGTTAGGAAACAGAAGTGGATATTCTGATCCAAAGAAAACAGGTTTTTTTTCAGGTTTCTCTGTTCCTGACTTTATATATAGAGTATGTTTAACTAAAATATTTTCCTGTTCACTGCTTCTTAAAGCAGTAGAAAGTGCAGTAATGTGGTAGAGGTACACAAAGACGTGGAAAGATCTTTAAGAAAAGAAACTGAGGTTGGAAATCCTTGCTTCCAGGGTGACTTAAGAGCATGCTCTGCTCTGCGGTTCCCAGCACAGAAATGGAGCTGTTGGAAAGAGTCCAGAGGAGGCAGCAAGATTATCAGAGGGATGAAACACCTCTGCTATGAGAAAAAGCTGGGATGGTTTATCCTGGAGAAGCTTTTGGATAACCTGATTGTGGCCTTCCAGTACCTGAAGGCAGCATAAAGGAAGGATGGAGAGAGACTTGTTACAAGGGCCTGGAGTGACAGGACAAGGAGGAATGGCTTCAAACTGCCAAAGGGCAGGACTAGTTGGGCTGTTAGGATTAAATTCTTCCTGTGAGGGTGGTGAGGCCCTGGCACAAGTTGCCTAGAGAGGCTGTGGCTGCCCTAAGTGTTCCAGGCCAGGTTAGATGGGGCTTAGAGCAACCTGGTCTAGGTCACCTGCTCATGGCAGGTGATTGAACAAGATGAGCTTTAGGGTCCCATTCAACCCAAACCATTCTGTGATTCTATGTTGAGGGCAGTTTGGATGTCTTGTTTGGTCTCCCTAATCCTGTTGGAGGAAAGGGATATAATGTAAATTGAAAAATATTAATTAGGTAACCAGAATATGATTTTTCTGGGTTTTAACTTGTAGAATTTTCCAGAGGTGGTGCTAAGAAAGCCAGAAGAATAGAGGTGTTGAAAATGGCCATAGATAGAACATCATCCTTTTATTAAACAGAGTATTCAGGGTATTTACTCTTTGTGCCCTTGGGAACCAGTCTTTTATAAGGATTTTCCCTGTGAGCAAACAGCTCAATGTCTTTCCTTTGCTGGTCTTTTAACATACCTGATATTGGACAGTGTCAGGAGCAGCTTATGACCACAGTGACTCACCCTCTGCTCTGGCTGCTGACAGGATTTTTTTTTATCTTGGTGTTGTTTTTTTTTAAACAAACCTGTTACGTCTCAAAGCAATTATTTAAAGCAAGTAATTTCACAAAGTGAGATTAGGAGCTGTCAGTCCTGTTCAGGGTCTACCTTAGCTGCATTCGTGGGCCAAGACATCTTTTTAGGTGTCCTTTTTGTAAGATCTAGTGAGTCTGGAGAGCATATTGTGCAGAGAGATGCAATTTTATATAAAACCTTCATCTGAGTGCTAGGCAAACCTCTGCTGGAAGTGATCTGCACCTCTTACCTAATGCAGCTGTCTGCTCCTCAGTCTCATTAGAGCATTGCTTCCTTGCTTGAATGTCTTTCTACTGTCATAGCTACATAATATACAGATATTTATAGAGTGTAGTGACATTGCCTCTGATCTTTTCTTGGATAACTGTTCGGGGTGGCAGTTGGGCTCAGGAGAGGGCCTTGCCACCTGGCTCTTCTGGCTGGAAACCATCCCCAGTCTTGTCCCTCTTGCTTTGCACATAATATCAAATGAAGGAGAAAGATCTGTTGCTATAATAAAGTGTGCTGGAAACTGAGGAGCACTTGATTCCTGAAAAGCAGGTTTAGTTCAGTCGCGTTCCCTGTTTAACAGCTGGGTACCTGTAATGTCCAACGGGACTTTGCTTTTGGCGAGGAGTGGTGTAACCCCCTGGTCAGATGCCCGCTGAGGCAGCTGAGAGCACTCAGTCAGTTTGATTTGTAGGATGGAAGTGTCTCAAACTCTGGAAGGAGGGACAGCCAGTACCTACTGGAAAGGCAAAGTTTAAGGCGTCAATGACTCATGTCCACACCCTGTGACCTGTAGGACAGAGGCATCTGTTTCCCAGTGCTGTAACTACCTGCACTGAGGTGTCTGCTTTGAGTGGGGCTCCTCAGCAGTTGTGCACTCCAAATAGCAATCCTCAACAATTCCAAAGGGAGATTTTTCAGCTCCATTCCTATAGCCTCCTGTCCATATGTCCATATCCCTTAGAAAGCCAAGAGGAGCCGAGTGTGCAGGCTGATGAGCTGAGGCCCCTCAGGGCCACTATAAAGATACAGAGTATATCACATGTGAGAACTGCGCTCTTCTCAGGAAACCTCATAAAAGGAGATGATTCCCAGGCCAGGGATACAATTGTGTGGAGGGCAGAGTGTGGTCATCTCCAAACAAGGCACCTCTCATGCCACAGCAGAGGCAGTTCCCAGAAGGTGGAATTAAAACTTGCTCTTTCCTTGCTCTCTTGGGATAAGGGGAGGAAGATCTTGAGTAAATGAGGTTGTTATCTCACACTGACTGAGTCTCATACTTCACAGCATCTCCTGGTCCAAGAAGAGGAAGATGGAAGGGCTGTTGCAGGCAAATTTATTTTCTTTTTTTTCTTTTCTTTGCATAGTGAGCTGCCAGAAGGATGTCATCTTCTCTGGGCATCTCATTTTCCAGTATTTTGCTCTTTTTTGGCCATTTCTCATTACTTGTTGTGTTTCTAAATTTAGTTTGGGCCATAGAGGCAGCAACAATTCAGAGTTAAAATAGACAAATCTGAGCCATCTTCAGAGCATTACAGAGGCTGCTACAGGAATGTGTAACTTAATTTTTATCGTTTTCCACCTTCTCTGCTAATGAAATCTAGCCTGAATTGTTACACACAAGTCCATGTTCATCTCAGCAAAAAGTAAATTACCTGCAGAAAAAAATTACCACATTTCTGCATCTCTGACATCGATTTGGTCTGTGACCTTGACAAGCAAAGACTCAATACGTCTGTTTTCCAGTCTGTGAAATAACAATGTGTCTTGTACAGCAACACAGCACTCAGAGCTGCTTTATCTCGGGCCTGCTGATAGCTCCTGCCATGGTATATGAACACCAGCGTGCTCGTTCTGTGTGTGCAGGGAGTGCTTGATAAGGAGCAGGACACGTGGCAGGAAAGCAGCTGAGAGCACAACCATGCCTACATGAAAGCCTCAGTATTTGCTTTTAAATGTTGAAAAGGGTTCACTGCTGACAGCTGAGGCGGGATTCCGAGTGGCTTGCATTTGTCTCAAGTAGTATTAACCTTGAAGGCAGGCAAGTGCATAGGAAACCTTATACTTGGAAGTCTGGATGTGCAAAACATGCCAAATAATTTCAGGGATCAGAGAGCCAGCGAGGGTGAGTGTCTGTAGGAAATTGCCAGTCCCTCTGTCCAGCTCCTGGGATGTACAGGCTGCCTGGCTCTCCATGGGCTTCCCGAGGAGCTTTGGTGCAATGCTGATTCCCAACATGACTTGGACGTGTCAGCTTTGCTGTCATGGACACGTTTTGCTCTTTTTTTCCTTCAGTGGACAGCTTGTGAGGGTCAATTTTCATGCTGTGGAAGAGCACTGAAAAATATTGATCACTGCTGCAGCTCAAGCAGCTTGAGTCCAGGTGCTTGTCCATATGAGGATGGAACCACTGTTAAGCCTATTTCAGGGTCTCCTGTGTTCACTTCCATGTGAGGAATGTGCTGGAAGGAGAAAGATTTCTTTATCTCAATGATAAGAAATACAGAAAGAGAGTAATTTCATGGATAATTGCATGAGAGGGTTGAAAAAGGTGCCAGACTAAAAAATCTATGTTTTTCAAGCAGATAACTTTTTGATGCCAGTGGATGCCAGCCCCGACCATCAACTTGAATGGTTAAAAACAGTGAGTGGTGTTGACAGTTCTGCTTCCTGCCCTTGCAAGACTGAAATTTGGCAAGTGCATGAAAAATGAGGAAGGCTGTCTTCACTTCCAAAGAAAATTAGGAGTAGTTGAAGGGCTAAAATGTTTAAGAGGATGATAAATGGCCAAAGGAATTTGAAAGCTTATGATAAAATGAAATTTAACAAAGAACTGAGCCTGTTGGAAGGGATGTGGTAGAGAGGTATAGTGCTATGGGCCAGCACTTGAGAACAGTTGTGTATTTTCAGAATTAGCTTATAAAAAGCTGAGCTTCTCTTCTTCAGTGGGAGGTGCCTGAGGAGGCTTCATCCCACCAGTGCTGGACATGCCTGGGGCAGATGTTTTTGAAGTCTGCTTCTCCAATAGAAGGAGGGGTTATACTTGAGGCCTTGATTCACTGCTTTAGATGTGTTCCTCAGGATAACAAAAGCATTTGCCTTTGCCTTCCAGTAACTGGAATGGCCTCAAGCTTGCTCGAGGGAGACATATCCACTGCTGAGGCTGCACTTCATTAGCAGAGCCCTGTGCTGTGTGTGTTAGTAAGTCCTTGGGGAGCCCGGGGCACAGACAGCCCAGTGGCAGAGAGGATCAGACCAAGCACGCTGGTGTATCTGCTGCCCTGCTCAGGAGCCCCATGTTTCCAGCAGGGTAGATTGAGTTCTGATGTAGCTGTGCTGTCACAGCTCTACGTGGATACGCTGGAACGTAATTGAAGTGAAGCACCGGCTGCCTGCAGGCAGGGCTCTGCTGGCTGCAGGATCCACAATTTGATTGTGCTCTCTGGGGCTTAAATCTCTAGTCTGAAAAGCAAATTTAGCATATTGAGGTTAAACTTCAATTAATACATGATGGCCTTTTTCTTCTGATGATATCGAGAGACCCTCAAGAGACCCTCAGTTCAGTGTTCAGCACTGTCTCAGGATGTGCAGTGAATAAAGCCCATGTTGTCTTAATACTGGGGATTAAAAAAAAAAACTACTGTCAGTGCTTACTGTTTGATCACATCCATGAGCACAATGGGTTCATGGCACAAGCAGCCTTTGTTCTGACTCTCGCTATTTTCTTTACATCCAAGCCAAGACACATCCCTATTTGTCTTATGCAAGAAATCATTATTAAAACCACACTACTGCCTACACTAGCATTCTAGCTAGCAAGGATTTGGAGAACTTCCTTTTAAGAAGGTCTTCAGTATTCCTGGTGGGTAAAAAGATGTTTTTCCCTTGCAGAGGTAAGCAAAATGTTCTGAGACAAGTTAAACCAGTGAGTTGTGTTTCCAGACAAACAGAGGTGCCTGGGGACAGCCCAGAGCACAGGGATACAGCTGCCCCTGGGATCACTTGGGGTGGTTGTGCTTGGGAGGAGTGTGAGAGGAAGAACCTGGATTCCTCAGGAGGTCAGGATGGGGTGAGAGCGGCACAAGGTGCCATTTGAGCTCTAGGAGCTCTGAGGGTGTCTGTGAGTGTTGAGGACAAGGTGAGGTGCTGGTCAGTAAGGTAGGTAATGCAAAGCTGTGCCTGGCAGTGCCAGAAAGGGCATGGAGCTCACAGGGATGTTGCAAGAGGTGGAAGGAAGGATACAGCTCAAAGGACACAGCTCCTCTGTCTGGCTTCTCCCATGGACCAGCACAGCACATAAAAGATGGATCAGGTGAGTGAGTGATCCTCAGCCTGTTAGTGTGAGCACTTGATTTCCCCAGCTGGATCATGCCCAACCTGCACATCCTTTAGCTGCATGACCAGCAGTTGGCACTGGGAATGGACCAGGATTGTGAAGAGGGTGTAGTTGCTGCCAAAAGGCCAAGTACCACCCATGTTTGTTGAGTTAAAGCTGCTCCTGAGCAGCAGTCCAAAACTTCTACTGTCTTTGCTGTCCTGAAGGAGAAAAGTCAGTGAGCCCTTCAGATTTTTCTTCTCAAAGGAAATATGGAATTACTTGTGTAAAGTGTCAGGACTTCAAGCTGAACTACTACTTTTCCTAGTGTTCACAGGGAGGTTGTGCCTCCACAGGTGGAATGTACAGTTGGCAGGACCAGTTTTCAGAGTCTCTCTATGGTCATTTTTAGGGCAAGACTTAGAGTCCTGCTGGTTTCCACATGGCTGAGACTCACACATTTGGGTAGGAGACCTGAAGAGATACACCTGCAGGTGGCCCTCTATGTGGTTCTTTCTGCTGTCTTCTGTAGCACCATCCTAGAGCACTGAAGTTTGGTGGTTCACAGGTCTTGAGAGCAGAGGCTGAAAAGGTTTGATCTCTCTGCATGTAGGGATGTGGCCTGGCACATCCCAGAGGGATGCCCACGCTGCAGTCATTTCCAAGGCTGTATGGTGAGGTTGTTGCATAGGCGTAACATGTACCTCAGTGCAATTAAATCACTGAGCATACATGCTGCTGACTAGCTTGTCCTTGTTAGTTTTAGACTTTTGATTGCCATGTGGGTGAGTCAAGGCTTGAGGAACTGTTCCTGACTGCTGCAGGTCAATGCACAGAGGTTGTTTCCTACAGCCTGCAAGGGACTGCTGCCACAGTCCAGCAATGTTGTCCTTTGGCTAGGACATGAGTCCCTGAGGACACTCCTTTGGGAGAGCTGGTGACCACTGGTAAGTAGCTCATCAAGATGTCTGGTGCAGGACCTGCGTGTTTGATTTTGTTCCCTGAATTGGTTAATGCTCCTACATCTTTCCCAAAGAAAGCAAAAGGTGTAGATTCTTTTAAAGTCTACTTCTGTTATTTTATTTTAATGTTTTGCCAGACCTTAGTAATTTGATTGGTAAGCTGGAAAACAATGTGATCAGAGAGTTTTCAGCTTCTCCCAGGAACTGTCCTTGGAAGCACAGAGGACACCCAGCTCAGGCCAGCTGCTTGCCAGCAGAGAATTGGGCTGGTCTCATCCATACTCTGGCCTGCATTTAACTGGACCTCTCCTGTGGTGGAGTTGCCTGCTTTGAGCACAGTGCTGCGGATGGTGCATGGAAGGCTCAAGGTGCTGCTTCTTGGAAACCTACTTGTATAAATGTCCTGACACTGATTCTCTGTGGTTAACGACCATTTCATTTTTACAGCCTTTGATTTCAATTGACAATGTGGCTTGCTCGTCCTGGCAGGCAGCCTAAGGCAGCTGTACCTTCTTTTAATAGGAACTCTGACCTCTGCAAAATGACTCATCATTAATATGTCTCTGTAACCGTTTGTTTATTTCAGCTCCTTTCCATGCTTCTCTCTCTAATGGTTTTTATGCTGTTTTTTGCTTAGCTTATCAAGCAGCAGATTCTCTCCCTCCAGTTTAGGAAGGTAAAACTACATTGCATTAAACTGCTCTGACCAAACACTTTTCTGAATCTGTCTGCACGTGATTAACCTGTAATGCTTTGATACTAATTAATTAATCAGTCGAGAGCCCTGAAGTGATCTAACAGCCTCATCCTGCACAATTTGACCTCTAATACTTGCTTGAACTGCAGAAAGAAAAGTGAATGTTCATCATTAATTCCTGTGTTAAGGTGCAAGAAATATTCCTCTCTCTTAGCCGAAGGATGGGTGTTCAGCTACTTCTTTATATTAAAGTGAGACTTCCATACAGAGACATTAAAAATTGGATGTGACTGCACTGAGACATCCAGAGAAAAAATTTTCTTCCCCCTGCCATCTTCACTGTTGTGAGGATCCTCATTGACTTGGACTTAATCCCAAAATGCACTTGTACAGCTGTACTTTGTCTTTGGCAAAAGAACACATTTGGAAATCAGTTGGCATTTCTGGTTTGCTGGAGTGGCAGGTAGAAGAATGACCATGGAGGGAAAGGCCTCTCCAGAACACCTCTACAGCTCTGGGATTTCTAACCAAAAAGTCAGAAAAAGAAAATCATAACAAGAGCAATACGCTTCTCAAATTTCCTTTTCCAGCAGGCTTTTGTATGGAAATCCCTCTTTAATTGAAAAGGCTACTGAATTGCCAGGGGTCTCTTCTAGGCTCCAGGAATTTTTCTGCCCCAAAGATGCAGCTCAAGGAAGGCCCAAAGAAAAAACGGCTAGTGCTTTGTGTCCAGTTCCTCGAATACCCTGAATTACTGGTTTAGAAAGCAATTTGAATTGGACAAGCCTCCTTGCAGCTGGAGTGAGTCAGCTGAGAGCCCCACAGTGCCAGAGCCTTGAAATCCTGCTGTGACCACCACAATGGTTTCTTTGAAAGACTCAATAGACCTTCCAGGCTTCCTGCCAAGTGTCATTGGGCAAGTCTCTGATTCATCTGCTGAGCCTGTGGAGCCCCCAGCTTCCAACCACAGCTGCTTTCCAAAGCCATTCAGTAGCCTTTGCTGTCTGTATTTCACCTGGTTGTGGGATTGGCACTGAGTGGACCAGATTTATTCCTGGTGCTGCCTGCTGGTGCTGGTGGCATGGTGCTGGGATTAAACTGGGTCCCAAGAGCCACTGTGTGTGTGCATCACTTGATTATAAGATGCTGATCCAGTTGCCCTCCTGCTGGGGTATGAAATGTTGGTTGATGCTTGGGAAACTGTTTCATATGGCTCTGAAAGGCATTTACTGGTATGGGGAGGGGGATCTGTACTGAAGGGAGCATCAAAACCCTACCAGTAAGTGCCTTGTACTGGATTGTCTGCCTTGCTCTGTGGAAATTGCCATTTTTTTTTCCTGAGATTGGAATTTGGGAAGGTTGCTCTGGTTTGAAACAGCTTTTGACTCCCACAGCCCATTCCTGGCCCCACAGTTGACTGAAGAGTTGCTTGCTAGGACCAGTGTCCTAGTAACCATTGATTTCCACAGAAAAGAGTCTGAGCTTGACTCAGATGTGTTTGGATACAGACTATGCTTATAACCCTCCTTCAGTAGAATAATCAGGTTTGCAACATCCCAGGCTTCCCCTGTCCTGACCCTCATCCAGCACAAGGTACCTGAGAGCTGGGTGAGATTCCTGCTGAGCCCCAGTGGCTTGTTACTCAGGGATTCATCTCTCTGCATCTCTTACAAACCCACTATTGCAGGAAGGCAGAGGGAAAATAATGACATTGCAGTCTCCAGGTAAGTTTTCAGGGTGGATTAAACAGGCAGTTGCTATGGCTGTAGCTCTCCTGACACCTTCAACCATGAGTGCTTAGTCCCTGTCAGTGCACCTGCCTCTGCTGGGTCATGGTAAATGTGGGGTTTCATGGTTTGCCCTGAACCAGTTTGCTTCCTTAGCAAGTGGAGCATTATTGGCAGCAGCACCAGCATCCTGCCTGCAAGCTGGGGCTGCTTGTGAGGCTGGGGTCCTCCTCATGAAACCTTCACCACACTCTGAGCCCTTCTGCTCATGGTGGAGCTGTGTCAGGAGTGGTTTGGGCATTTGTTCACCCCTTGCATGTTTCTGGAAGCTGATCACTTGTTTAAGGAATGTCTTTCACTGCTGAAAATTGTATAAATAGAGCTGCCAGCTACCAGTTCTCTTACAATATTAGCTGTTTCTCCCAGCGTCTTTGCACTTGAGACCTTGGGGCCCCCTCTGATACTGTAAATGTGTAGAGTTTTAATTGCAGAAGGAAAAATTAAATAAGAAGCTCTTCCCTTCCAAGAACCTCAGCATTATCTGAATGAAAACCTAGTTTGTAATTAAATCATTTCCCTTTATTTAAGAAAGCCCAGATTTTCTGGGACCTCTCTCAGTAATGCTGCAGCAGGGTTGGCAGTGCTGGATGAATATGGTGATTTATTGCACTCATTGAACAGTGCTGAAATACCTGGAGAATCCATGGTCTGCTCTTAAGCATTATAGATTGCACTGTTATGGTAGTTCTGGCTATGAGGTCAGAGCCTGAGCTCCTGGAGCAGGCAGTGTGAGTGCCTACCTGCAGCAGTAAGGGCTTAAACAGGGAGTTCCTGCCCAGTTAAATCCTGGGTTCAGAAAGCTGCTAGCCAGACTCAGATCTTCCTCAGTGAGCTGTCCCACAGCTAGCAGCTTTTCTTCATTCTAAGAGGGCTGCTGTGTTCAGGAGACATGTTCAATTCACACTTGGCCTAAAATGACCCAAAAGAAAATCCCCATGAACAGAACAACTCTTGAAACATTTATGGTTCAGAACTGGGAATTGACTTTGTTAGGCAGAGCTCTAAGTTTGCTGGCTGGCCAAGGAGATGTCTTGGTATAATCAAGAGCTAAAATGGGTCTTCATTAGTCCTGTGGGTCACCATTCATTGCCCTGGTAGCCCTAAGACCTACGACAAAGAGAATGGCCCCTGAATGTCACTTTAAATTGACAGTCATATTAGGAAGGAGAAATCAGTCAAATGCCCTGGCACTGGACTGGACTTGTGAGCAAGTGTAGGGATGATGGGAGGGAAGAGGGCATGGACAATGAGAACACAGGCTGCTGAGGTGAGACACAAGGTGGACCCTTTGATTTTTCTGGTGCTTTTATCTCTAAGAAATGCTTCTTGAATCTTCCAGGAGCACCTTCTGCGCAATCATTTCTCAGCTGACGGAGGAAACACAGCCACTATTTGAAACCACTATCAAATCCCGTGCTGTGTCCGAGGACTCTGATGCTAAATTCACGTGCATAGTGACAGGTAACAGTGTCTTCAGTGAATAACCTGGTCCTGCCTCACCTGCTGGACTTGTGCCAGTTAAACTCTGCAGCAAGTGATAACAAGGATAACAAGCCCACCACAAGCAGAGATTCAGCAATTGCATGGTGATGTTGGCTTCAATTTAAGGGAGGTGGGAAACACCTGAAACTGTAAAGAGGCAAAGGCATAAGCTAACATCTCAAATATGGCAAATGAAAGACCAGAAAATTAAATATGCTGGTTACTGCTTGGACCAGCTATATTTTATTGTCCTAATCTCTGCTTCTCTAATCCTGGCCTCCTTAACTCAGGAATGTGCAGTTTTGAAGACTAAGGCTCTCCTGCTGGAGCCAATACTGCTGGCTGTAGATGGTTAGAGCACAGCTACATTTGTATCAGTGATAAACTTCTGTGTCTGTCAGCATCTGATATAAAAGCTGGTCACTGCCCAATGAGCTAAAATCTCCCCTTGGGCAGGAATGTGTTAAGTCAAGGAGATGAGGAGGAGGGAGAGGCCAAAAAAGAGGGCTGGTGCTAAGGCCTTGTGGCATGGCAGCACATTGGTGTAGAGGCAAGTAGTTTCTTTGCTGTTGAGATTTTGTTCTTTAAATATGGAGACTCTAAAACCTCTTCTCTCTATGTACTTTTTAACAACTCCATGATCCTTCCTGACCTCACTAGTATTAATTACTCCAAGAGGTTACTCAGTGAGAGACACTTACAAACAAGTTTGTAAGGTCTGGAAGGAGGAGAGTATATCCAGTGAGCCTCTTAGGCACAAGGACCAAAGCTTCCCTAAGGAAATCTGGTTTGCTGTTAGAAACAGGCTGGAAATAAGGAAGCACAGTCTCAGTCCTTCCGAGGACTGCCAGCTATGAATTCTTGGCTTTTCTCTTATGGATTCCTTTGTTCTGAAGGCTGACATTCTCAACTTGCAGGGGTAAAACTGATGTATTGATTTTATTGAGACTTAACTTCAGCAGTCCCCTTCTTGCTGCTTCTAGAGAAAAGGAGACGCCTCCCTTCTAGAGCTAAAGGGAGATGCTGCTAGGAGATGCCTACAAATCACTTTATTTGGGGAGTCCTTAGAAGGCCTCTTCCCGATTTCAGTTTTTTGAAAGCAAAAGTTTGACATATTGTGCAGTACCATGGAGCATGCCATTCTGCACGTGTCAGAGGTGAGAAAATGTTTAGGTGTGTTGGGAAATCCAGAGTAAAAGTCTTGGCTTCTCTCACTGGCTTAGATCTCCAGCAGCTGCACCTTTAAGGTTGATAGTTCCTTCTAACAAATTCCATCTCTTCGTGGTGTGTTGCACCAGGCAGAAAACTTGACCTGATACTGGCCTCATTTCCTGCTTAAGTGTAGGAAATTGTCAGTGAGTCTCTTTCAGCATGTGTCACAATATTTTTGTGCTTGAGAAACTAAATTGGGGGAATGTCTCTAAGCACTTAGAAATTTTCGTGGAAATGTTTTTAAAATCATTCTTGGACCATCTTTGCCAGATGGGCATCTCCTGTATGTGGTCCTATGGACTGCTTTAGGAGCTCAGGATCTCTTTGGGAGACAGGGACAGGAGGTGGAAAGCCTACTCTGACAGCAGAGTCTGCTCGATAGTTCAGGTATCTTGCCCTGCCGTGATGTTTGTGTTCAACTGGGAGGCGTTGCTGGGAGCAAGGAAATGGCAGTGACATCCCTGGCCAGTGACCAGAGTGGAACCAGTTCAGTCCCAGCACTGTGGCTGGAGTCCAGGGACACTTTGATGGAGGCAAAGGGCAGACAGTCACCTGCTCCTGTTTTGACGGTCAAGCCACAAATACGGATATGTGACCTACAATAGCATCTTCCTTTTTTTTTTTTTTTTTGCTGCTTCTTGACCAATAATGAGAGTTACAGGCTAGTCCCACACCTGTCTAGGAACACTTGGACTAGGACTTGCTGGGCCTGTCCTAGGAGCACAGAAAGATGCAAGTGTTTGAAGAACCGATCTCCAGAATGTAGTGAGTGGTGCAGGCAGGAACAAAGCAGGTCAGGCAGATTCCTGTGTGTGGAGGCACAAACCTTCCTTTCCTCCTGATGCCTAGTTCCGCCTGCTACTGGTGTCCCTGCTATGTCTGATTGGATTTTTTGGGTCAGATCCTGCATCAGTTATGAGATGTTTTCTCTTTTCAGACAAAATTAGTTTAATCCTTTGTTCTCTAAGAGATGTGAAAAAGGAAACAAGAAAATTTTCATTTACTGTACAGCTTCACCCCATATCTCTGCACCAAGTGCTTTCCTTGGTGGGTCTGTCTGGACTTCAGGGTCTCAAGGGTCATCACAGCTCATTTGCAGTGAGTGGATATTGGGCTTCTCTCTTCAGAGGGGCCCTTCATGGAGGTGCTGTCACAAGGATTTTCCAGCTTTTTAGGTTTTTTTGCGTAGCATTGTCTGGGAAGGAGAGATGTCAGCTGATTAAATGTGGGGAGTCAGATGAAGAGGCCTAGGTCTCTGGCTGCTTGTTAGGGAATGACTCCAGCCAGGACAGGTGATGGCTGGAGCTAGGCAAGACCACTGTATGTCAGCATCAGCCCACTGTTGTACAGTCTCTTCAGTGACATTTGAGCACTCCTTAGCCAAGGTTCAACCCCTCTGATCTGGCTTTCCAAATCATCGTCTCAGGGGCTTGATCCCATCCCTGCCCCCATGGTTTTATTGCAGAGTACAGACAGGAGAGGGCTCGGCCCATGGCTTGGGGAAGAGAGTTGGGGTAGGGTGAGTAGACAGTCACATGCTGATGGATGCAGCTTTTAATCAGGTTAAAGGAGTTTCACTTGCTGCATTTGTGGTGACCCCCTGAGGGAAGTGTTTGAAGGTTGAGACTGAAGTGCTTGGATGAAGAATGTCTGGAGACATGCAGGGGCTGTGAGAGGGATAGGGGGATGGGATAGTGACTACAAGAGCAGGGAGTAGGCTGCTGGGAGATGTGGAGATTTGGCTTTGGGGGCCAAGGACAAGGGAAGGATGCTGAATGAGCACTGCTCACAGTGGAATGGGGAGCTACTTAGTATCTGTCCCTCCTGTCAGCATTGCTAGAAGCTTCCTTGCATGCTGGAGGGGTTTAAATCCATCTTACCATGAATTGTATTCCCAAGACTATTGAAGCCCCTACTCTATGTAGCTTATGTAGAGCAGAAACTGTGGATATTGTTTAATGGTTCTAAGCTCTTAGCACCTTCCCAAGTTTCAGAAGATTAACTCCCCCTCCTTTCCTGCCCCACAAAAAATTAAACAAAAAAAAAGCAAGCAACTTGAAACAGAGTTTCACAGGGTGATTGAGGATAGATATATTCAGAACTGTTTTGGATAGATATTTTAAGAACTGTTTTGGTTGCAGTCACTAAGCTTTGAAGACTTCTCAGATTTTGACAGTTTTCAGAAAAAGAATGTTTGATCTAAACCTGGCAATCTCCATGAAAAAAATACTCTTGCTCTGAAAAGTCTCCAGGATCCTGTGGTGGCTGGCCATCCCGCTGCTGAGCAATGCTTCTGGCAGACGCACATCCTGAAGATGTGGAGCGGATGCCTGCTCTTCCCAGGAGCGCCTGGCACCGCTCTGTCTGCAGCTGCAGCTGCGGGGCTCTGCCTGGGGGCTGCAGGGGCCCAGCTGCCGGCACATCCCTCTCGGCACCAGCTGCACGGGGCGGGGCTGCGGCAGGGGAGGTTTGGGAAGGATGAGTGCGGATCTGTGAGTGGCTGCTCACCGTGTCTCACGCTAAGGGTGGGCACCTGCTGCCTGCAGCCCGGCCGTGCCCACGGATGGAACCCTCAGTTCCGCCTCATCCCACTGGGCAAGCTGCAGATGCTGTGCCTGCAGGGGGTGCGCCATGCCGGGAATGATGCCTGACTCCTCTTCCCCCCCACCCTGCACCGGGGGAATTTATTCACTCAGCAGCCCAAAGATGGATGTCAGCAGCATCAGCAGCAGCTCCCCTCCCTGTGCCAGGGAGTCTCATCCCTGCCCAGGCACCTTTCCATCTTGGCTCTGATTACAGCCCCTGGGAAGGGATGGATGGTATTTGGACAGGCAGCTGGGGCCACTGTACCTGCGTGGGAGGTAGGAAGCCTTTCAGCATCCGCCTGCCTGCAGACTGGAATTCCAGCCAGAACTTGCCTGCAGCTCTCTTGGGCTGCAGGCGAGAGCGTTCTGTGTGAGCTGGTCCTGGCACTGTGCTGTCATGGCCATGGCTCCTCAGAGGGAGCAGGCAGCCTCAAGGACGCAAGTGCTACCAGTGAAAAGGAGTTTAAGCTTAGCAGGAGGAAAAGCCTTTCCTAGAGACACGGCATAACTATGGAAATTGCAGCTCTTTCCGGCAGATGTCAGCTGGGAATGGAAATCAGCTGTGGAGGCCACAGCAGAGGAGGGGACAGGACATCACAGAGTTTCTCGGAAACTATCTGCTGGCAGTTCCCAGAATGAAGGGCTGTGATTGCTGTTTCTTAAGGTGTCAGGAAAATCTACCGGCCAGCTCCCTGCAGGATGGACTGTGGGGGCCTTCTGAAGATCTTGCTTGCAGCACCGCCCTTGGGAAGGGTTGGATTGCTCTGGGCATAGTATGAGCTTGTGTATGGAAATTATTTTGGTCATCATCTCTGGAGCAGAAAGCATTCACCACAGGCTCTTTCATCCCAGGCTTCTGCTGCCAATTATTAGTATTTTATAAAAAATATAAGCAGCAGCATCAATCCCTGATGATCTCATCAGTGGAAGGCTCTCTTAGCTTTCTCCAGTTCCCAGTTCAGGGTTCATTTTCTTTAGCCACAAGTACCTGAGGGCTTTGCATGTCTCTAGAAACTGGTTTGGGGTGTCAGGGCAGCAGCAAGGAACGGGCTGTGACAGGAGTGGGGCAGAGGGGGAGGACAGAGAGCCTTGCAGGAAGGGTGTTGGGAGAAAGTCATGACTTGGCTTCCTGTAGAAGAGGAGAAATGAGGCACTACTAAAGAGAAAGCCAAAGCTGCTTCTGGCAGCAGTGGGAGGGAATTGAGGTAGTGTGTGGGAGATGTACAGACAGCAAGGATGGAGAGGGGAGATGCTGGGGTAGTGCAGAGTAAGAGACCTTAGAGAAGGAGGAACAATTGGGTAAAATCCAGTCTGTGAGGTGTCTGGGCTATGGGGGTGGATGCTTCTCATACAGAAAAGAAAAGCTGCTGAGAGTTATCTTCCAGCCCTGGCTGGTCCCAGTGGACTAAATCCTTCAAGGAGCCAGTGGATGCTGAGGAGCCACCACAAGCAAGGGTTGGGAACAGGGGAGCCAAAGCAGTACAGGAGGAGATTTGGCATATGCTGCTTTTCTGGGCAAAGGCATATTGCATTGGCCAAAGCCTGGGTGAATTCCTGCTGATGAGTCTCTGCTTCTGGATTCTCAGTCCTGTTCTAGGACCTTCATGAGAACAGGAGTAAGCTGGGTTCAGGCATTGCTGAGGGCTAACAACATCTTTGGCTGGTGCAAGGAGGACAGTTGAGGTCCTGGTTAGCCTTTAAATCTGTGGCTTGGTAGCTGGGAAGTACCCAGAGAACACCTTGTCCCTGCTTTCTCATTACTCCAAAGCCGTTGGGTTGGGACACTTTGGATATTCCTGGATAGCCCTCATTGGTGCCATGCCTAGGATGTTCACGGGAGCTGACCCTTGCCACATTCTGTTTGGGTGTGCTGTGGGTGATCCTTGGGGTCTGATGGAGTTGAGGAGCTGCTGGACTCCTTCCTTTGGCCCCACAGAAAGCCTGCAGGGACATTTGCAGCAGATAAGCTCCTGAGCCATTTGCTATAGAGGCAGATGTGATCATTGAAACTTTCATCCCATGCCCTGGGGGTCTGCTTGGCTGGGTGGTGAGCCCTGAGTGAAGTGCAGGAACCCCTGCTGGCTGCTGGCTTGAGCAGTCTTTGCATGAAAACTGCACTCAATGTGAACTAGAGCTGCTGTCAGTGAGTAGTGAAGTCTGTGGCTAGCAGTGGTCCATGGGGGACTCACATGCTGATCCAACACCTCTGCAAGTGGTGGAGAACGTGGCTGTGTGCCCAGCCTGCCAGCCAGCCAGTCACACACATCATGATGTCATTCTACTGAAAAGGCAGGTGACATCTGTTGTCAAGTGACATTTGTAGGACACTGAGCTGACTGTGATGCAATCAAGGTTGTTTCTGTTCAGTGGAAAGTTTTGGATCAGCTTACAGGCTGTGACACTGTGCAAAGTGCTGAGAGCTCTATGGAGGGGCGAATGCCTGTTCTCCAGCCATAGCCTTGGCCTCATCAAAACATCCCCCTTCACATAAAAGTGACGGCATGCTCACCTTCTCCCAGCCAGTGTTACAGGAGACGAGCGTGTGATCCACTCCCCTCTGTTCAGGAATGAAGTGCTGGGATTTTTTTCTCAAAAATAGCTCTATTCCTAGGAGTGATAAAAGTCTGAGATAAGCCCATTAAGTTTCCACTGTTTCTGTTGTGCCATTTAGGAATGTGGTGAGCCCAAAATAGCATCTGTCCTGGTGTGCTGTTGCTGATACCATGCTGTCTCTGCTTCTATGTGGAATGTTTCACTCACTGATGTACCTTCCATGTCCTCCCCAGGGTATCCACAGCCAGAGGTGACGTGGTACAAGGATGATGAGGAGATGGATCGCTATTGTGGCTTACCCAAGTATGAGATATTCCGTCATGGAAACCGCCACACCCTGCAGCTCTACAAGTGAGTAAAGGAGCTGGAGAGTGGCTGGGTTTGCTGATGGGAGCTCTGAGTGTGTTCTCAGTGGCTGGATAAGCTGTCAACAGTGATATGCCCCCCCACCACTTGGCTGGCCCCTTCTGCTCCCCACTGTGAATTCACAGCTGGCCCTTCCCCTCCAGATGTGGCTTCCCAGTCACACCAATATGAGATCCATTACTGCATCCAGGGATAGCTGCCATGCTGGAAGCAAGAGGAAGGGAAGAAGAAGTCCCTCTCCTCTCTCTGGGGCCTTCCAGTGCTGATCATTAGGGATGACAAAGGTGAGCAAGGGGAAAGCATTATCTGCCTCCAAGATGATGGTCTGGGGAATCAAGTTTCTGGACAGCCAGGCACACCTTGTCCCCAGCAGGCATAGACCTGCCACACCTTGAGTCCTGGGTTTGGGATGTCAGACAGGTGTGAAAATGCAGAATACCAGGGTTGCTGATAGTTCTGCCATCCTTGTGCTTCTGTCCTCAGCTTTTCTGCTCTCCCAGCTGTGCTCCAGGTGTCCATCAAAGGCTGGATCACCTCTTCCAGGAGCAGGCATCTCTGTGGGTCAGGTGTCCTCAAGGGGTGACAACAGGGATGCAGGCAGGTGCTTGTGCTGGTGCCTGTGACATGGGGTGGGAAGACTTCGGTAATACGGTAGGAAGAACAGGAATGTCTTGTGGGCTGTGTAGAGCTGAGAGGAAAACATCCTGCAGAGGACTCTGACCAAGAACAGTTGGGAAGCCTGATGCTGCCTGTTCCTCCTCCATCACAGCCCTCATACCATACCACCAGCCCAGGGTGGAGCTAGAACAAATTTATCATCAAATTTGCTTGTCTGTTAGTGTGGAGAGCAGGCAGAGCCAGGGAGAGAGGCCAGCCCAAGGCCTCCAGATGTCCTGTGGGCACCTCATGGGCCACATCTTCTGGACTTTGTGGAGCAAGAAGTAGGAGAACATGCATGCCTGTGCACCCAGTGGGCATCCTGAGGAGGATGGGTAGGTCTCACACACAGCTTTTGATTTCTAGGTGCCGAGAAGAGGATGCAGGCATTTACCAGGCCTCAGCTAGAAATAACAAAGGCATCGTGTCCTGCTCTGGTGTGCTGGAAGTGGGAACCATGACGGAGTTCAAAATCCATCAGAAGTGGTTTGACAAAATCAAGAGAAAGGCTGAAGAAAAGATGCAAGAAATAGAACAAGGCAAGAAACGAGGAAAAGAAAATGTGGAAGTGGAGAAGTTGCAAGGAATGAGCCCGGAACGGCTCCAGAGGAAGCGGAGGCTGGCTAGAGATCAGAATCTCCGGTCAGGAGACTCTTCATGGGAGAAGGAAGACGCAGCAAAAGTGCACGTCGCAGATTCACCGTCCAGGTTACACAAGGATATTGCTGAGACAAAGGAGCAGCCCCTCAGTGCGCTGCCAGGCTTCCCAAACAAACTGGTGGCGCCTCTGAAGGCAGAGGTGACCACCAATGGAGACGCCACTTTGGAAAGTGGGGAGGAGAATGGGAACAACTTTCTCACGTACATCTATGAGACAGTGGAAGACTTGGCGACCAAGCCAGGGGCAAAAGACTCTGCAGCTAAAAAGAAAAAGAAGGTGGAGGCTCCTTCAGCACCAAGACAGGAAGCTTCTAAGAGAGAAGAAAGTGGGAGAGACAGGGCCAATCCATCTGCAAATCCCAGGTTTGCTCCTCCTGTCCCCTTACGGAGGAATGCACGTTTGCGAGCAGCAAGTGATCAAGAAGTGGAAACCAGTCCAAAACTCAAAGAGCCTGGGAAAGCTGTGAAACAGGACATTGAACCTAATGATGACATGTACTTCTCTTTAAAGGACATGTATTTTGATAAGCAAGTGAAGTCAGCAGCAGGGAAGGAGGAGATGAGAGCCAAGGAGGAGGCTGGGAGTGAGGCTGCCCTGCAGCCTGTGGCAGCCAGCAGACAGACAGAGGATGCTCCACTGGCCTCTGAGGCATTGGAGGCAGGACCTGTGGTGTCTGAGGGCCAGAGAGGCCAGCAGCAAGAACAGAAGTTGGAGGGAAGCAAAGAGGTAACTAGGAAAGACAACAGCCAACGCAGGGGTGGCAACAAGAAAATATCTGTGCTGCGCATTTGTATTGTGGCACTGGGCCTGGGAGGCTGCGTGTACACCATGGGATCTGCTGCCGAGGCTCTGCAGGTCTCCACTGGTGAAAGCACCCAGAAGGGCTTTTTGGATTTTGTGAGCCCAGACAGCAGAGCTTCCACCCCATCTCCAAGCAAATGTCAGCTGAGGTGGTGAGAGATGTAAGTCGGGGCCATTCGAGCAGCTGGTCTCGGTGGCCTGGGGCTCTCCGGTTTAATCAGCAGGCTGACCTCATGCGGAATGTTTTCAGATCAGGTCGGCAGGGAGCACTGAATGGGTATTTATAGCTAGGAGTGGGTGCCTTGTGATGGCATCTGTTCAGTTTAACAAGGGAGCTTTAGTTAAGGAGCCCCCCATGCAGATGAGGTACCAAGTGAGCTGCACCTTCAGGGCCTCGAGTTTTGTTTACAGTGCAACATGTATACAGTAGGTCTGAACTATTTTTTTCACCCGTCCCTTTTGGAAAAACTGTTGGGAGACTCATTGTGGTGGTGATGAAGCGCTAGGGCACAGCACCTGCTTCTGACCCTCAGAGCATCTCTTAGTCAGCTGCTATTTTTGTCATGTAACCTGAAGTATTTGCCATGAAAATATTAGACTGGAAGCTACTGGACTATTTTCTCCCTGTTTTTCTTTAATTACCCCTTCTGTCATAAAGGGTTCTCTGAGTCCAGTTTGCAGGTGAGGTGATGTCAGGATTTGCAGTTTGGGCTGTGGTAGGTGCACACTTGCAGCAAAGACAAGGCTGTGGGTGCAGCACCCCTCACTTGGTAGTAATTCACATATTTCAGAATGTGGAAAAATCCACAATGTATAAAAGACTGATGGGTATTCCAGTGGAAAAAAAAATCCGTTTTTCCTCTTTAAATTTTGTTAGCTATTGGTGGGTGCAGCTTTGCTGGTAAGAACTTGCTGTGTTATGCAGTACACACCTGGTTTCTGGCCTTGCTGCTTCGCAGTGCTGTGAACGTGTCTTCAACCTGACCCACCAGTATCACATACTGCTGCAGAAATTACTGCTGTTCAGGCCAGCCTGTGGCAAAGCTATTTGTTTATCTCCTCTCTGCTCATTTTAACACCTCTCACTCTCAAAAACGATGGGAAAATGCTTGCTTTATCCCTGCGCCTTTAACATGCATCAAGGTTTTTTTCTCTTAAAAGCCTCACTCACAGAGGGAAACCTGTGACTTGTCAGCTGGTGTGCCTTTGAGGAGACAATAGGGAATGCTTCTGATTTGAATTTGAATGCTTCAGCTTGTTGGTGCTACTGACTAAAGTCATCAAGCTTTTGTGACAGCAAATAAGCTGGTTGAAAGCCTTTAAGTTGGATTCCAGGCAGGTTTCAGGATATTTTCTTCCCCCAGGACAGGGGTTACTTTATATCTCTTGAATTTTAGGGGTAGGAATGGCCTCTAATGATGCTTCCCCCCATCCCAGCCCTTCAATACTCATGTTGCCCTAACAATTAGAGAAGGACTTCAAAAAAGGGCATGGAGTAACAGGACAAGGAGGAATAGCTTTCCACTGTCAGAGGGGAGGGTCAGATGGGATATGGAGAAGAAATTCTTGACTGTGAGGGTTGTGAGGCCCTGGCACCGATTGCTCAGAGCAGCTGTGGTACCTCATCCTTGGAAGTGTTCCAGGCCAGGTTGGATGGGTCTTGGAGCATCCTGGTCTAGTGGAAGGTGTCCCTGCCCACAGCAGGGATTGAAATGAGATGGGCTTTAAGGTCCCATCCAACACAAACCATTCTATTTCTTTGCTTGGGAAAGGGATTGCTGAGAATGGTGCTACCTTTCCTCTTTTCCCCAAGCTATGAACCAAAAGCAGCACAAAATAGAGTGCCACAGCCCTCCTTTCCCATGGCATTCATTTTGGGGGCCTTAATGCTCAAGTCAGGGACCTCAGGAGAAAATCCTTAGCAGCAGATCCTGCAGGATGGAAGGGGAACCTGCTGTGTGCCATTGTCCCTGTGCCCTGTCTCTATGCCATTGTCCTGGTGATGCTCACAGAGCATCAGCCGGGCAGAGCGTGCACCACGGTGTCGCTGCCTCCCCTACAAAAATAGGCCGTGCTCCTTGGCTGGAGGATTTCAGCAGTTCTCCTCAGGATAAAGCTTGGCCATCGCAGCAGCAGCTTGCTGACACGTCTGCTGGGTGCAGCTGCGGTTGGAAACATTTGAGCTTCCCAAACGTCAGAGAAGCAGAATGGTTGAATAGTGCTGATAACGTCAGGGTGTACGGTTTCGCTATAAATCATTTGGGCAGCCTCATCCTGAGAGAGTGTGACATGCCGACTGCCCCATCTCACAGTGGAGATAGGGGAGCACTCAGTCTTTAGAAACATGGAGGGAATTATACAAGGTGTCAGAAATGTAAAAATGGGAAAGTTTTGCTGTTTGGGAAGGCGCTGAGTCAGAGGAGATTGGATTAAAAGCCACTGAATGATTTAGAAAGGCAGATCTCTTGCCTCTGTGCGCAACAAGGGTGTTGAAAGGCAGAAGGACTGAAACTGATTAAAAGAAGAAACATTTTGTACAGCCTGACAGGTGGGACCCACTCCTGTGGGATGATGGTGAAACCAGAAGACCCTGGATGACAGAGTAACACTGGTATCAGGGTAATTCCCATGATTCAAGAAGTTGGGCAGTGCCATATGGTACAGGTGGCCCACAAGTACGACTGCACAGACCCAAGCAGTAACATGATACTAATTTCCTTTTTTTTTTTTTTAACTAGGTTGCAGCAAGAGTTGGACAGTCTCCTGGTGACCTAAAGCATCCAGTGTCC
Organism: Chloebia gouldiae; assembly: GCA_003676055.1. Classification (NCBI taxonomy): domain Eukaryota; kingdom Metazoa; phylum Chordata; class Aves; order Passeriformes; family Passeridae; genus Chloebia; species Chloebia gouldiae. The sequence continues at coordinate 1,439,611 of QUSF01000015.1, forward strand.
AGTCCAACCAAAGAGACCAGTCAGCAAGCCAGTAAGCTAGAGGAGGTCAGGAAAGAGGTGCCTGTTTGCCAGGAAACCAGGGGGGCTGTGAAAAGGACAAACCCTCGGTTTAGGCCTCAGGAGCCACCAAAGCCACCAGCACATTCTCCAGACCATGTACAATCTGGCAAGGAGCACCCACCCCCCAGGAAACAGGCAGAAAGACATTCCCGTGCTCTTGTGGACAGAGAGACTCAGCAAGGACTGTTAAATCAAGAGAACAAAAGCCAAGGTGGGGAAGAGTCATTGCTAAAAAATTTGACTCCTCCAGAACCTGGAGAAAACACTCCTCTTGAACAAATCCCAGGTCAGACAGTCAAGGATGGGAAGAACAAAGCAGCAGGAGCAGAGTTGTCTGAGAGCCATCCTGGTGTGAGGACAGGAGGGAGTGATGCAGCAGAGCCATGTCTTGGTGCTGTGCACTTGGAGGCAGGAGGAACATCTCTGGGCCATCAGAACACCCAAAATGAAATGGCACCTCCTGCTTCAGTTCCTCTTGCCAAGGAAGAGCCACTTCCTGCTCCTGCTCTGAGACCATCAGTGGCTCAGGAGGCACTGCTGGCATCTAATAGAAGCCCAGGGATGGAGGCCACTGCAGGAGAGGTCCTGTCTGGAGCCCAGCTGCTGCCTCCTGTGAGTGGAGAAAGGGAAATCATGACAGATGAATCTGCCCCACAAGAGATGTTTTCAGCCATCACTTTAGAGGAGAAGAATGCTAAGCCAGTGCCCATGGGACCTCAAGGGAAGGAGGCAGGACTCCTGACAGCCACAGCTCCATGCCAGGAACCAACAGCATCTTCAGGGACTTGGCAGGGAGTCTCTGAGGTTCAGCCACAGGTACCGCTGGTTCTGCCCGGCTCCGAGAGATCTCAGGAGATGTCTGTGGAGGAGAAAATGCAGCACAAAAACCTGGTTTCCTCCTTAAAGAACTACCTGCTGCTTCTTCTAAAAATGTCAGATAGCAGTAAGGGGGACACTGACTCTGGGGACAAGGAGCAGCCGAATGCAGGGGAAGGCATGATCCCAGAGATAGGCATTGCTGGCCTTAGCCCTCGCACCTCAAGGAAAGTTTTGGAAAAAGTACAAAACAACCAGCTCTTCCAGACAGCAGAGAACTTGCCTCTGACCCCCAGGACATCCAGACGGATCACAGGAATGATTAATGAGGAATTTCTTACCAGCAAGGAGATGCTGGCTTGCAGGCCTGTGCCACCAAGGAGACGCACCTGGGGGGCTCCTGAAGCTGAGGGGCCACCCCCACTCTCAGTACCCTCCATCGTGGTGGGCAGCATGCCCCCAGCAGGAGTGACTCCTCATCTTTCTGATTTGCCTCCAGTGAGCTCTGAAGAGAGCCATGCTGACCCTCTGGCAGTGCTACCTTGTGCCACACCAGAAGAGCTCGCTTTAGGGGCCCGGCGCAAAATCTACCTGCCAAAACCCAAACAGGTGGGGGTGGAAGAGGAGGCGACCCCAGAGAGCCTGGGGCACACAAGAAGTCCGACTGTTTCACCACGGCAATCCAGGAAGAATGCATCCCTGTTGAATTCTCCTGCCTCAGCTCCATCCTCTCCCTCAGAGCAGTGCTCTCCAACACTCATGAGGAAAATGGCCACGTTGGAGGTTCCTAAGCTGTATGAGGAGCCTGCAGGTAACACCAGTGGTGATGAAGAGCTTCCTGGAGATGCTAAGCCAGAAGCACAGCCAGCAGAGTCCCAGAGTACAAATAACCCATTTAAAGGTGAGGGAAGAGAGAATCCCCATGAAGCTCATTCCCTTGTTGCCTTCAAAGGCAGCCAGTAATAGTCAGCTAAGGCCACATGAGTTTTGCACATTTGTAGGGTTTTCAGCATCAGCCTTTGGTGTGAAAGCCAAAAGTCTCCCCCAAGACTTCTATTCCAGTGCAGGGTGGGATGAGGAATGCAAGAGGCAGCAGTTCTGACACTGGCTGTCTCTGCAGCCTGGGCTTCCCCAGCCCCAGGGATCATAGAATCCTCTTGGTTTTGGTGTTCTGGGTCTCATCAAGCCTGATGCTGCTTGGGGATCCTGAGCTATCTGGTCGAGTGGAAAGTATCCCTTCTCATGGCAAGAGTGTTGGAACAAGGTGGTTCTTTAAAGTCCCTTCAAACCCAATCTGTGATTCCATGATTCAGTGGGCATCACAGGCCACACACTCCTCTTCCACATCTATGGTCAATGCTGATTTGATTCCTTGTGGCATCGAATTAAAAAAGGCATAATCCTGGGGTTGAAGGGACCAGGTGATACTTTCACAGGCATCGGCACTCTTGCAAAGTGAGGGCAACCGTGATAAATCCCTACTTCAGTTGATAAATGTTTTCCCCCAGTATTCCATAGTGGTTTTCTGCCTTTCCTCTGGCCAAGCCTCACTGGGTATTGCAGTGCTGCACTGTTAAACAAATTTGTACCACTTGTATCCCATCTCTTTATCCCAGTGGAGCTCTGAGATCTTCCCTGGGAAGGCAACGTTACACATGCTGACATACATGTGATACCCAAAGCCCTGAGCAGCAGCATGGGCGTAGGCTGGTCTGTCCAGAGCTGTGGCCAGCACTCTGTGTCTCACCACCCATATTTTTGCACTCTCAGCTCCACAGGTGGTCCGAAAGATCAGGGCAGAACAATTTTCTGATGCATCAGGAAACCTGAAACTTTGGTGCCAGTTCTTCAATATATTGAGTGATTCCAAGCTGACATGGTACAAGGACGAGATCCCTGTAGCTGAAGCCCAAAGGAGGTAACCTGTCGGTTCCACGTTGTCACCTGTCACATCCTGCTCCTTGCCTTGACTGGGGTGAAGCTGCTCCCCTTGCTAAGGCAGCATGGGAAGCTCAGGGCATGTCACAGTACATTGTGAACTTCATCATATCAGTGCCCACAGAGGGAAGGATTGCCCAGATGGGGAGCTGCTGACATATTTATCTTATTGAATGCTCCATCTACTTTGTGTACCCAGACCTTGGGGAGGGCAGAAAAGGTGTTATGCCCATCACAGAAATCAAGAGCTGGATGTGAACTGTAAAACTGGGACCCCAAAGAATCCATATGAGGTTGGCAGTCTCCTAGCAGTGCTGGGAGTGTCTTCCATTCAACCACTGCTGGGAAAAATATTGAGACAGCTGGATGGCTGGTTGTATCCTTTGGGTCTACTATGAAGAGCAATTTGTTCTCAGGCCCAGAGGATTTGTGTAGGAGCATCATCCACATCAGTTAGGATTTGCCTGATGCCGTTGGTGTTCCCTGAGCTCCTTTTATAATGAGTAGACAGTAAGCTAGGTGATTCTGGGGCAGAATTTGTCTCCTGGGGCAGATATTTGACCTGGGGGAGACGGGCAGGAGTGCCCATTGCCTTCCAGCAAACCAGAGCAAAGCCTGCTCAGCCAGTGGGTCTCAGGATTAGAGTCCCACATCTTCTCTCTGTGAAGCCCTGACCCAGCCTCACTCAGGGACAAGTACCTTTATCAGTCTGTAGCCCAATCCTGGCCAGATTTAGCACGGCTTGTCTGGAGGATAAGCATCTCTCTTAGCACAAACCACAGGGCAGGACTCCTGTGCTGTGACATGCTGGGGGAGCAGCTGGGCTGCCCTTGGGATGGCTTTGTTTGTAGCCTTCTTCTATCCCTCCAAGGGCAGTATGTTGCCCACCCACAGTGCCTATCACAGGGCTCCTGTGAGGCCCTCCCCACCACATGGGGATGTGGCCATGCTCCATTTTTTTCCAGTGCTGGCGATGAGGGCCAGGCAGCTTTGGCTGTTGTGCAGGCATCCCAGAAGGATTGCGGGGTCTATCGGTGTGTGATCAGCAACGAGTATGGCACCGACTCCACAGATTTCCTGCTCAGCCCAGAAGGTAAGGAGCCCTCAGCAGCCTCTCACAGCTTCGTGGGAGTGCCATGGGGTGGTATGGCCAACTGCAGAGAAGGCTTGGTGCCAGGCTGTAGTGGGGGAGCCTTGGCACATTCTGTAACATCATCTCTGTGAGGTGCTTCTGCCTCTGTGTGCCAATTGATTCCCACCATCCTACCTGCCGTCCCTAGTTGTGCAAGTGCATGGGGCAAGGTGGGATCCTGTCAGGATGGGATCATGGCAGGACCTTGACACCTTTTTGCTTTCTGTCTCCTCTAGTGTTGTCAGGATTTATCCTGCGGGAAGAGATTGAAGGTAAGGACCACGTGATGAGCTGTGCCTGCCCCTTGCCGAGTGGGGCAGGCAGCTCTGGGGCAGAAGCAGGATGTGCCCGTGTTGTCCCCCCCTCACCAGCTCTTCCTCCCACCAGTTGGAGAGGAGATCGAGATGACACCCATGGTGTTTGCCAAGGGTTTGGCTGATGCAGGCTATTGGGGGGATAAGCTCTTCGGGCGCGTGGTGAGCGAGGACATGGAAGTGGGTGCTGGCTTCCTGCGCAAAGCCTGCCGTGCCAGAGCCATCTACGGCCTGGAGCCTGTCTTCGAGTCCGGCCACACCTGCGTCATCAAGGTGCACAATTTCATCGTCTTTGGGACCAAGAATGAGAACAGCCTTATCGAGAAGAACTATGATATCACCATTCAGGTGGGCATCCTTGTGGGGCACCATCCACCTTTCTCCCTCCCACCCTCCCCACCTGTGTGTGCATTGGTCCCCGGACAGTCCTCAGCTCTGTGCCCACTTTTGCTATTTTCTTCCACTTTTGAAATGCTCTGGGGTGGTCTAGCTAGGGGGGCTGGACATGTCCTTGCCATTCTTGGCTTCAGCTCTTCCATCTGAGCAACGAGGAGCTGCTCAGTACTTTCCCATCACCCTTTGACCACCAGGACAGGGCAACAATTGGCAGTGGTCCCAGGGAGGCAGTGGTGCACGATGGGACAGGTTCTTGACTCTTGTGTTTGAACTTCCAGGAATGTAAAGTCCAAAACTCCAGCCGTGAGTACTGCAAGATCTTTGCTGCTGAGGCACGAGCAGTCCCTGATTTTGGAGCGGTGCCTGAGTAAGTGATGTGCTGCAACTCCACTGGCTTGATGCCCTGGCAGAGCATTGCAGAGGATGGTGGGAAGATTCCCTGTGGGTGTTGGGGCATCCCAAAGGCAGTGCACGCTACTCCCACAAATAGAAGGGATACTGGGAGGAAGGCAAAAGCCAGGGTTGCAGACCGTGGTGTGAATCTCCACTTGCAGAGGAGGGAGAGCTCACCATGCTGACATTGTCTGTGAACTCCCACACACAGGATAATTCCTCTCTACCTGATTTATCGTCCGGCCAACAACATCCCTTATGCCACAATGGAGGAGGACCTTGGCAGGCCCTGCGAGCAGTACTGTGTCACTGAGAGAGATGGCAGCTTGGTGGCACGAGGCACCTCGGAGATTGTGCTCAAATGCTGCACCTTCCAGCATTGGGTTTACCAGTGGACAAATGGAAACATCCTTGTGACTGACATGGAAGGTAAGGGGATCTCCTGTTTGGTGCCCATGGCCCATCACCACCCTCCAGCCTGAGAAGGAAAGAAAAGCCCAGGCTTACCCTTCTGCCTCTCTCCCACCCCATGTCATGGAACCCTGTACCCAGGGCAATAACCTGCCCTTGGTACTTGTGGCTGCCCTTCTCTAGACAGAGACTGGTTGTCCTCTTAAATTACAGGAGTGGGCTGGAAGTTGACCAACGTGCGGATTGCTACCAACCTGAAAGGGTGAGTGACTTCCAGCTCTGGAGCAGGGTGGCCCTGGCGGTCCCCAGATCTGCCACTTACCTGGCAGGGGCCATGGTGGTAACCGTGGTCAGGCTCCATCCTCACCTCCCTGCTCTGGTGGGACATCTGATGCAAAGCAGGAGTTGAGGATAATTATGTTGACAGGTACCAGGGGCTGAAGGAGAGCTGCTTCCCCTCCCTGCTGGAGCAGTTCCCGGCTGCTCACAGGTGCAATCACTACTGCAGCATCCTGGGCCTGAAGATGCTGGAGCCAGCCAAGCCCAAGGGCTCCAGGAGTCCCTGCCTGGGCAGGAAGTCTGCCCAGTCCAGCCCCCAGCTCCAGAAGAAGGTGCTCACAAGTCCTCAGGGCACCCGCAAGGCTTCTGTGAGCCCCAAGAGCTCCCGGAGAGCTGCAGAAACAGGGGAGGTCCCAACAGCCTGCAAACCCAGGTCAGGAGAGAGCAACAGAGCTGGCTGCCCGCAGTAGTCAGAGCTGCTGCAGCTGAGATTCCTGCTCTGGCCCCCAGCCTGGGCCCAGCTATGTGACCGGTGTGGGAAGGGGAGACCCTGGCCTTCTCCGTGGGGCTCCTGCCCGGCCCGCAGCGCTTGCATTGTGTGGTGTGTGCTAATTGTGAGTGGCTGGGCGGGGCCGCAGGGGCCACCTCCCCGGTACCTCTCGACAGGAGCTGCTGCTGGAGCCTGCGGGGCCGTGTGCCTCTCCACGCTCGGACTCGCTTTCCTCTCTCAACTTTCCATATGCCTTCCTTAAGGGACGGGCAGAGCTTCTCCCTCGGGCTTTGCAGGCACCATGTCCTTGCCTGGCTCCCCAGCAAACTGGGAGTCCTGGACACCTTCCTGGTTCCCAGCACCTCATGTCCCTCTCTGCATCCCCATAAAGTGACCGGGCCAAGCCTTGCCAGTGCTGTCAAGGATGAGAACTCCACCACTGCCCAGGCAGTCCCCTGTGCCCTGGCACAGTCTTTCTTCTGCAGAAGGTTCCAGCAGTTGCTGCAGGGCTCCTCTGCTATGGTGTGGGGCCCTGGGGTGTTGGCTGGTTCCAGGGCAGGGTGTTTGCACTGGTACCAGCAGCTGCATAGGGATGGGATTTTGCACCCTGCCCTCCCCTGCTTCCCAGGGAAGTCTCCCACCCCGTTGCTGGGTGGCTGCTGGGGGCGGCCATGCTGCTCTGGATGGTGGCTGGTGCTACGGTAAGGATGCTCTACCTCACATGGGATACCAGGGAGCAGGGCAAAGGGGTGACTTCCCCTCCATATCAGGCTCTGCCTTGGTACGTGGGAGTGTCTAGCCCACAGGACTCGCTCCTCCTTGCCCCCCCTGCCATACACAGACCCTGTATGCCCTAGCCCCACAGCACAGTCTGGTGCTCAGCACTGCCCCTGCTTGGCACATGCTGGACTCCAGCGACAGCTGGCAGTGGCCACTCCAAATCCTGCTACCCCTGGCTCGAGGCAGTGATGGACAGGCACAGGAGCTGTCTGCTCCATCACCCTGCAGAGCATCTCCTTCCTCAGGCTCTTGCAAGAGGGTGCTGGGTGCCAGTGACACCACCCTGCACCCTTGGGACCTTGGTGGGGTCCCAAGCAGTGGCTCAGTGCAGCCTGTGGAGGGAAGGGGCCGGGCTGGGAGCATGGCATGCTCTGGGCTCCTGGTCCTTTGTCGTTGGGTGACTGTAAAATACCAGTGTACATAACGGTGGCTGTGCTGGGACTGGGTGCTCTCGAGTGCAATAAAGCGAGAAGGACTGGCCTGTTCCCTGGCACTGTGGTCCCTCTGGGAGAGGTGCACCCAAGTACAGTGGGATGTGTTGGCTTTGTGTTTGGGGGAAGGAAACATCTTCAAGCACTGGCTTTACCTCATCCATGTCCTGTGGGGGAGAAGAGGGGGGCTGGGGCCAGAGACTAAGGCTGGCAGCAGACAGCTCAGTTTGCAAGGTCTGCAGTGGGCATGGGGTGCAGCCCCAGCAAAGGACCTTGTGCTGTGTGGGACAGCCATAGTCAGGGGCCAGAAGGGGTCTGAGGGCAAGCACACAAGGGTTGCCATAATTTATTTGGGAGCTGCTCCCTTGTGTCCACAGGGCCAGCACATCAGGGTAAAGGTTGCAAAGCACATGCAGCTGTCCATCAGTACTGGAGCGGAGAAGACCAGATGCTCAGGTTTCTGTTGGAGTTTTTCCTACTTTTGGGGATAGGCCTTGTAGGCCCTGGTATTCCCCCAGTTCTAGATTGTCCCTGCACAGGACGTGTGGTTGTAGTACACGCAGCACTCCTTGAGCCACAGCACACTCTCTGCCTGCTCAGCCCAGGATCCCGTGAAGGACAGAGTCCCATTCTGGAGCACCGAGCTGGAAGGAGAGACACAGGGTCAGGAGAAGCTGTTGCAGCAGCCCCTGTCCTTGGGCAGGACCAGATGGCTCTGAGGCCCTCCGATGGCTCCCACACCCACCTGGCAAAGAGCTGCTTACAGCAGGTATACATAGTATAGCTGGTCGAGCTGAAGTTGGTGGTGCTGAAGAACATTCCGCAGTCACCCACCTCTGTTGGCACATAGAGGAGACCTGGGGAACAAGGTTTTCTGTTGGAACTTAAGAGGGACCATGGATCCAAATTCCATACCGCAAGCAAACGTTGAGTCCTGTACCCATGCCTGCTCACAAGTCCCACACCCTGACTATACTTGATTGCAAATCTGGTACCTGGGACTGTGCAGGTCCCACCTCACACCCCATGACTTCAGGGAGCTCCTTGCCATACTCCAAAAGTTGCCCATGAAATTTTCCAGCCCAGAGGAAGATGAGGGGCTCCAGGAGAGCTGCTGGGCTTGGGCTGCCCTTGGCAGAGCTATGATGGGAGAGCAGGGTTTGAAGGCTCTGGCAGAGCCATGGGGAGACAGGCCAGCTACCTCCATCCCTGAATGCTGCATTTATGGGTGTCTTCAGCCCTGTGCCTGTCCCTCCCTGGATCTCTCTGGCCCTGCTGCCAGTGGGCAGAGACCTACCTGCCAGGCAGGCATTGAGCATGGAGACACACATGCCAGTGAGCAGGGAGCGCAGCACCACAGTGGCAAAGTCACCCTTGCGCTCAGGCACCATGGAAGCTGTGGGGGCAAAACAGACAGTGGGGCGAGTCAGATCCTTGCTCCAGCTCTGTGGGGGGACAGATAGGAACACCATGATAGCCTCCTCAGTCCTGAGCTGGCTCTGCCACATAGTGCCCTGCTGTCTGGAGGATGTAGTGATCCCAGCTAGCACCCAGTGTGCTGTTGTCCATCCTGGCAGAGCACTGTGCCCACCCTGCACCCATGGGTGATCCACCAGAGCCCAGAGCACTCCCAGCACAGGAGTCTCTCTGCTCTTTCCCCTGTGGCTGGGTGACACCCAGGCTTGATGTGCTCTTGCCCATGGGTGCAGTGCAAAATCATCCTGGTCATCTCATGTAAATGTTTTTTAATCTGGCAGAGACTGAAAATGGAGGCTTGAGGACAGCAAATTCCTCCTGCCTCAGCTGAGCTCTTGCTCCCTGACCCAGGACCCCACTCCCTGAGTGCCCAGGCACTCAGGACATCAGTTACACTCACACATGCCTCCCAGAGTGATGCCGATGGTGCCGAGGTTGGCGAATCCGCAGAGGGCAAAGGTGGTGATACTCTCAGCTCTCTCCTGGAGGGCACAGCAGCAGAGGATAGTCACATCTGCCCAGAAGCAGCCCCAGTGCACCCGGAGCTGAGCACCACATTGGAGCTCCCAGACAGACATAACAGAGAGAAGTCCCCCATCCCAACCCCTTCTCTGTCAGCTACTTTTGGGAGCAAGGATGAAGGCTTTCCCTGGAAGAGGCTGGGCTGGGGGACAAGGGGCCCTGTAGCACCATGTTCTATCCAGCAAGGATCAGGATAAATGGGAAAGGGCTTCACTGACTCCTTCCTCCCACACCCAGCTGTGAGTAAACATCCAAGTCTAACTGGAATAGGTGCCCTCCCCCTCCCAGCACCATCATCCTGGTTCCATCTTAGAGGACTTTTCCAAACTAAATGGTTCTGTGATCCTCTGCCTGCCCACCACCCGGCTGCCGAGCCGAGTCCCGTGCCCCGTTCCAGCTGGCTGTATCCCTGCCCTGTGCCTGGCAGGGTGGCAGGTGCCCCTCACAGATATCCACTGCTTCCGATTCCCGTCCCACTCCTCCAGGCCCATCAGGCGGTTCTTCTTGTATACGGCCAGCTGCTGGTACGCCACAAACTCATTCAGGAAGATCTTGATCCCCAGGAGCTCAGCCACCAGCGGTGAGTCTGCCCAGTCTGCCCCCATGAGAAAGGCCACAGGCATGAGCACATAGGAGCAGATCACCTGGGAAAAGCATCCCCGAAGGGAACGAGTCAGAGCTGACCTGCGCAGCCGCCAGACTGGACATCCGCTGCTGGCATTTGCCAAGAGCCCAGCAAGGGTCTCAGCAGCCCACTGAGGCAGCAGGCAAAGGTGGGGATGGGTGGGGGATGCAGGATCTGTCAGCTCAAACCATGGGCCTGCTCTTGGGGATACCTGGAAGGTAAGACCCTCAATGTCTACCATCTCCCCGAACCAGCGGAGGGCAGCGTTGATGAACTCCAGCACGGCCAAGAAGGCGATGAGGTTGGCTGCGATGTTGGCCACGAGCCCCACGGAGGTGGCAGCCCCATTGCTAGCAGCTTCCAGGATATTCTGCTCTTCCCTGCATGGAAAAAGACCCCAATGTACTCACCTGTCCGGGCATCCCCCATGCCAGGTCAACACTCACTCCATGGATGTGTGCACACCACAGGCTCTGCCAGCCTTGGGCCACCCACAGCGTCCACTTGTGCCCCAAAGTGCCACCACAGCTTCCCTGCAGCAGGGACATGTGCAGCCCACTCCACTGCCCCTCTCTGCAGACTCACCCACAGGAGAGGCGGACGCTTGCTTTGCCCTTGAACTTGGACTCCTCCACTTCAGGGTAGACAAGTTTGGCCATGGCGAGGGCACAGGGCGCAGCCATCACAGAAGCTGCAATCAGTGACGCTGCATCAATCTGCAACGTGCAGACCAGAGGCATAGGCACCTCTGTGCAAGGCTGCACCCCATGACCTGCCACCCCAGGGCATTCCAGCGCGTGGCTGGCATCAGCCAGTGACTCAGAGCAATTCAGGGCTCTCCACTTGCTGAAGGTGGGAAAATTGGCTGTTTTCCCATCTAAGCAGCCGTGCACATGGGGCAGCTCGCCTGCATGGAGGTGACTGCTGGAGCTGCAGAGATTGTAGCCTTGGTGATGTTAATCTCTCTTGCTGTTTGACTTAACCATAATGGTTCTTGTCTCTTCCTTGTCCCTTTTTGTTGATATCAGAGCATAGGTTGAATAACACTGTTACCCTCTACCTGCTGACGAAGGGCCAAGCTCCCAGCCTCACCCCTCCCCTGGCAACATCTAATTTCTCTGACCTTCCACCTTTGGTTCCTCATTTAAGGAGATTAATGTTTAAATTGCAGGATTTCAGGCATCAGGTTAAGGGAAACGTTTGTTCAGAGCACTGATGAACTGGAGAGGGCATCCCTGGGGGCTTGGTACCAGAAGTGCCCAGGCAATGCTGGAAGAGCAGGGATTCTTCCCTTCAGAGAAGAGGAAGGGGGTGGGTGTTGCTGTTTCTGTTTAAAAGGGGGTTGGAGGGGGGACACTGCACAGTGATAGCCAGTGAAAAAGTGAGACTCACGGGCACAGTTTCAGTTGAATATAAGGAAACATTTTCTTGTGTCTGAGGCACTTGTGGGGGAAACCAGAGAGGCTGGGAGACATCTCCATCCATAGGATGTTCACCACCAACCTGGACAAGGTCCTGGGCATCCCCTCAATTGCCATAACCTCAGTTGGCAAGAGGGTGGATCAGAGACCAGAGATCAGAGGGTCTTTCCAGGCTATATTATCCCATGATTCTGTGGGATTTACTCTGGTTGCTGTGCAGGGACACACGGTAAGGGTCCCATAGCACTGCTTTCTACCTGGCAGGGCTCTAGAGTTCTGGCCAGGCCAGCAAAGGTGGGACTGGATGAGATGTCTTTGGGACAAGGGGAGTCTGGACACTCTGCTCTCATCCTGCTTATAGAAGGGGACCATGAGGCACCTGCCTGGGGTCTTCCCTCATCCCCAGGTCCAGGGCAGTTCTTACATGTCAGTACCCTGTAGCAGGGAGCATGTGGATCCAGCTGCTCGTGCACTCACCCCAAAGGATATGTAGGCACCCATCACACTGCCTGCAATGGTGGAAAAGCCACCAGTCATCACAGCATGGATTTCTGACATGGTCATGTCTGTGAGGTATGGGCGGATGAGCAGCGGGGCTTCGGTCTGTGGAAGAGAAAACCTTGCAGTCCTTGGGATGGGGCCATACAGGGCCACAGGTCTCACAGGGAGGGAGAAGACCCTTTCTCCAGGGCAGGCTCAGCTACAAGCACTGAGGAGCTGGATCTGCTGCCCAGGACCTTACCTGTCCTACAAAAATGTTGCCTGCCACACTGAGAGTCTCAGTGGCAGTGGTGCCCATTGAGATTTGAAGCAGCCAGGAGATCTGGGGAAAGATAAGGCCACTGTGTTAACAGAGACTCCAGGGACCCTGCCACCATACCCATGAAGCCAGGCAGTGTTTGGCCCCTGCATGGAGGTGATCCTGGGAAGCTCCCCCAGACCAGGTGGAAACATCAGTTCTAGTGTTCAGTATTTTCAGCCTTCTGAGAAGGACATGTTAGAAAGACAGGAGTTGTGTCTATCCTTTTAAGCAGGACAAATCACCCCAAATTAGTACCATGGCAATTTTCCTGGGACATCTTTCAGCTGACAGTAGTAGACCGAGAACCCAACAGGTTCTTCTTCTTTCCACTGCCATCCCAGATCAAGGAGTGAGGCCCTACCTTGAGAATAACCCACTGCATGACACCGAGGTAGTAGAGGATGGACATCACACAGCTGAGGAAAACAATGATGGGCAGGGCCTGCAGGCAAGGCACAGGGTTAAAGGAGAGCTGAGCCACACATCCCAGCACCCGTGGGCACCAGGCTGGGTATGATATGGTACTGCACAGCCAGCCCACACTGGCACTGCCACTGGCACTGGGGTACCACAACACTTGGCCAGGCTGGCAGGAGGGACAGGGACCAGTGCAAATCCTCCATGACACTGAGGAAGTCCACAGCTGGGTACACAGCTGAGGGAGATCCATCTCTGAGATGGTTGAGCTCTACCACAGCAGATCTGGCTGCATTTAGCTTTGCTCTCCAGGACCCAGCAAAGAAGCAGACCAGAAGAAAACCTCCCCATACCCCATTCCTTGACTGACCTGGAAGGCAAAGACTTCTTCAATGAGTGTGTTGCCAAAGACAAAGCTGGAGCCTGCTTTGGTGTAGCTCAGAAAGTACTGCAAGGGAAGAAGTTACACAGTAGGACAGAGATCTCCATCAGGTCCTTCCCTGATATCTCATTCTGCCTAGTGAGGTGCTGTGCCTCCAGTCCCACAGCTCACTTCACTGCACACCAGAGAATGACTCTCTGAGACCTAAGATGGGGATACTGGTGGGCTCTCCCAAAGCCACAGGGCTCTGCTATAGCCTGGAAGGGAGAGCACACTGAGGGCTCTGAGCTGCTGAAGAAAACAAGGGAAGAGTTGGCTTCCCTCCAGTCCCAAATATGCAATCACTGCCGTGTCCCCTCCCCGTGCCACACTCTGCTTTTCCTGTAAATCTCAGGGTACAAGCACAGGATGGGATGAGTAGATGCAGTACCTGGACCTGGTCTCCCAGCCACTGGAAAGCTTGGCTGCCAGGAGTCGTTCGGAGGACAAAGAGTCCGAGTAAGAACTCCAAACCAAGCCCCCAGAAAACGGCTCTCCAGGACACCTGGGGACAAAAAGCAGAACAGGAGCTGAAATGTTTTCGAGGCCTACAGGCTTCCCCCTCTGGTTTCCAGAAGCTGCAACAGCAGCACATGACAAACTGCGCCAGGGTGAAGATCATGGGGAGACCAATAAAGTGTCACAGAAACCGACAAACGTGTTGGTGACAGAGCCAGAAATGAGTTGGTGAGACTCTGGAACTGGCTGGAACATAACTTGCCAGGCTGACCTGGGATACAAGCACAAAGACCTTTTGATGATTGGTAGCACAGACCTGCTAGACTGAAACTGTTCAATAACCCTTTGGAGGAGCAGGATGGAGGGACTGCCCAAAGCATTTACAGCAGTTTGGGCTGGAAGCCACCAGGACTTCAATCACTTCTGACCAAAGCTCCCAAGGCACCTGAAGCCCAGGTGTGGGTCTGGTGCTGGGTTTCTGGGTCTGACCCACTGTGAGGGGCATGGCAGAAAACAATGACAGAGGCAATGCAGGGGAGCCCTGGGTTGGGAAGCAGGAAGGAGAGCAATGAGAAGAAGAGCAGTGAGGTGGCTTTGGGTTCTATCCACCCAACCAGTTCAGCTCCCCAGTCTGCACCCAGCTCTGCTGGCCTTCTGCTTCCTCCAGAGAAGGGGATGCCAGGGGGAATGAAGCACTTGTTCTCCAGTGCTGGGTGGCCACCTCCTGTGGGGGGACTGATGGTCAAGTCACACCTGGAACACGTACCGCACCATGGTGCTTCGAGCAGGCAAACAGGAACAGCACCAAAAAGCAGAAGCCACCTAATGAGATGAGCTGCTCTGGGTTTCTGCCAGTGTCCAAAACCAGCCACACAATCAGGCCTGCCAGGAGGGCCACCCACAGGAGCCTGCAGACGAAACCCCAGACTGTCAGCAAGATGATGTCCCCATAGGGAGAGAAGCTGATGAAGGGCAGGAGCCGATTGCGATGGAATTGCCACTGTAAGGTCCATGTATCTGAAGAAGCCTGGGGCTCAGGCACAAGCAAGGGATGTGAACAGCCATCACACTACTGAGGCAGAGCAGCAAGACATTTCTGCAATGGCTTTTAAGTGGTCCCCAGGCTGGGCCAGGCTCGCCATTTGTGAGGTGCCAGTATGGCACATGCAGAGCCATGGGAGGGAACCCAGGTACTGGGAAGGATCTGGCCCTTCCTTCTCTTGACTCACCATTTCAGCCACTGCCAGGACTTTTGGAAGCACCTCCCAATGGGGCGGAGGAGCAGCAGAACCTTTGCCCCATAGTGCTTCTGGAAGACTTCCCAGCAGATGTAGAAGACAACCACGGCAGTTATGACCACCAAGGCAAGGGCTCGCTGGAAGTTGAGGTAACAGGCCGCAATGAAGTAGCACAGGTAGGCTGGAGAAGGCACATTGGGAGTCAGAAACATCAGGGCTGTAGGATCACAGGTTCATAACTCACTGGGGCCAACCATGAGGTTCATTTCCTTCCAATGTCCTTCCCTGGCCACTCTTGAGGATCCCACTTTGCATGAGGAGATCTTAAGAGCACCACTCCAGCAGGGAGCAGGGCACATTAAACCCTTTGGGCAGGCAGAGAAAGAGCAGGACAGTGAGGTGAAGATAGAACAGAGCAGCAGTGGTGCAGTGAGGAGGGGGCAATGAGGCTGCTGGGAGTGGAAACAACCTCCACACACTTGACAGCGTTCAATCAGTGGAGTCTGGAGGCACAGCCAGCCAAAGGGGTGGGGGCATGGAGTCTCAGTGACAGCAAGTCCTCACCTACTCCAAGGAGTCCCAGGAAAACTCTTCTCAACACCTTGGCATGAGCCTTGCAGAAATGCTTTGCCTTGGATGCCGGCTGCAGGGCCTTCCTGGGGAGAGTCACATGCCAGAGACATGAGAGACGCAGAAGATGGACATGGAAGATGAGCCCAAGCCAAGCCAAACCACCCCAACTGCAGCTAACCCACCACAGCCAGGCCATGAGCTTGGCTCCTGCTGGGCCACTTCCAGCAGCAGGAGGTGGGCCATGGTGAGAAACCCCAGCACGCTGGTAAGAAACCATCACCTGCTGTGGGGACAGAGACCTGCCAGTGGCACCCTACAAGGCCACACGGAGCCATCACTCACTGTCCCCACCTCAATACCACCCTACTCTGCTCCCAAATCAGGTTTGTCTCTGGCAGAGGTCACACATCTGTGCAGATTATCCCACCTGCAGCAGGAGGAGAATCTCCCTTTCCCTTTTCTTATGTCCTCTTGGCTCTCACTGCGTGGACCACCACATTCCTCAAAGTGTCTGCTGTTCTCCCCCTGGAAAACATCATTAACTGGAGCACCCTGTACTCCAGTGGGAAGGGAAGGGAAGGGAAGGGAAGGGAAGGGAAGGGAAGGGAAGGGGAACTTACCTTGAAGCTGAAAGCTGGGTTATCTGTGCCCTTGTCAAGGCTATCCAGGGTTATCTGGTTTCCTTCCATCTCCAGAAGCTCCTTTGCTTCAGTGTATATGGGAAACAGCACTGGGAGGGTCCAATGCTGGCTGGGGAAAGCAAAATGGGATCACCTCTGGGAAGCTCAAATGTCCCACTCTGCATTTCAGTTTTGGGTCTCTGAGAGGAGAATGCCCCTTGCAGTCAGCATTCAGAGCAGGTCCTGCCCCAGCACACTGAGGGACCATCCTATGGGGTCCTCAGGCCATGGTGCTGGTGTGCTGAATTCCTTGTTCTCCTGGAACTCTAGAGAGGTCTTTACTCTGCCGTGCTTCCAAGTATGCAGCAGGGAGTGCTGGTATTCCTCCTGCAAGTTGGTGACAGTGTCCACCAGCCTCTCTGAGCCCCTTTGCAAGAGGGATTTTTCAAAAAGTATCCTTCATCCTCAGAAGGTCTTGGTACAACCAAGTAAGATGAGGAAGAAGATCCTTTCATGATGATAATTAGCTGATAATTAGTGAAGGAACAAGGGGTAGGAATGACTCATAGTTTGCATAGGGACTGGTCCTAAAAGAGAATCATACTGGGAGAACTGGTCCAGCAAACCCAGAAGAACCAGTGTTATACCAAGGCAGGAATCCTTGGAGCATCCCATTTGGACACTCTCCTGGTTTCCCTACCTGGAGAAGGATGAGGGAAGAGCAGAGAGTTGCAGGCAAGGCTGTGATCAACTGCAGAAGCACTTCTGTGTGAGGACAGAGGCAGTAAGATATTGTCTTTGCTTTGAGGAGAATTGTAGAGGTCTGTGCAGAGAAGGAGGAGATTACAGGGTCATCACCAGTTTCCTGTAGTGTCCACTGAAGGGAAAGACAGCTCCAAATGCAATAGGTGAAGGTGGGGAGTTTTGGAGAACATCCCCCTCATCGTGGGACCTCATGGCAGCTGAAGGTGGTGTGCCCAGGGCTCCACAGGCCGGCAGAGCCACCATGGGGAACCACTGGGGTGTCTTGGCCCCATGTGTCCCTGGGTTCATGGCTCCTCAGCAGCAGGGCAGGACCCAGGGCCATGGTGGGAACCCAGGAGCTCACATCCCCCTCAAGGGCATCCAGCAATGCTGGTGCTCCTGGTGCTCAGCAATGTCTCTCCAGAACCCTGCAGGGATCAGGAAGACCACCCCCCCCCCAAGTCCACCACCACTTCAAGAACATTCCCCAGAACCCATCTGGTCTCAGTGGCCCCTCCAGGATCTCATGGAGTTCCAGGAGCACCCCAGGTTCCTGGCTGTGCCGCCGTCTCAGGCTTAGCGTCTCCCAGGGTTGATGCCACCTCCTTGTCCCCCACCCTGCCAGCCCCAAAATCTCAGTTTCCGTGCAGTGCCCATGGCTGCCGTCCCCCCAGGAGCAGGACCATATGGCCGGGCAGATGAGGAGGCAGGGAGCGGAGAGGAGCCCCCAGCGCCCCCTGCAGTGGCCCCGCGCGCTCCTGTCCCTTGTGTCCCCCGCAGCCCCTGCAGGAGCGTGGCCACGGGACCCTTTGCCCTGTGTCCCTGCACCCCACGCTCTCACACCCCCGGTGGCCTCGTGCCCTCCCTGTCCTCACGGCTCCCCCGCCCTGGCACCCGCCGTCCCCCGGCACTCACCCGCCAGCCCTGCCGGCCCCGCAGCTCCCGGTCCCGTGTCCCGGTTACCCATTAACAGCTCGGTCCAAAGACCTGGGCTGGGCGCTGCGGCGCCGGGGCCAGCCTGGCTCCTCCCGGGGCTCACACCCGGCTGCCGGGAAGGGCGTGCAGGGGAGCCCGGCGGCGTGTCCGCGCAGGCCACCGGGCCATCATCCGAAGAAAGGTCAGCCGCGGGACTTTCGCCCTTGGCAAAACGAGCCTTGAGGAGAGATACTGAAAGTAGAAATCAAACTTTTACCCCCACCCCGGGAAATGCTTCCCAAAGAAAAAGAGTTGGGCACACGTAGCCTCCAAAGCGTCAGTGACATGAAGTCATGTCCCCTGGTCTCCCGAGAAGGACGGAGTGGAAGCCAACAGACACGTCCCCTTGCACTGTGTGTCCAAAACCACCTTTTCAAGTGGAATGATGGAACCATGTGCCCAGGTTTGTGCACTCTACTGGTACCTCCCGCTCTTTGCACAGGGAGCGGTGATGTGGCTCCGAGGGTGCCAAATCGGGGTTGGCAGGAATCACTTCAAACACTGGTGATTAATGATACCGCGGGGCGCCCAGGGCACCACGTGCCACACGCTGCCCGTAAACAAACCCTGTGTGCCAGCTCCGCGCCTTCTCCCCGTGGATTCGGCCAATCCCGTCGCTAAAGCTGCCCAGGGCTGGGGAGGGGCGAGGGCGCGATGGCGCAGGGCAGTGTGCGGGTGACAAAGGATGAAATCGCGAAAGCTGCGGGTGCGACGCTGCTCTAAGGTCCCTCGTCGCGCCTGGGCGAGGTCCCGCAGCCCCGCGTGTGACACTCGCAGCACACCCGGGGCCAGCCCCGCGTGTTGTGACACTCACAATTCACCCGGGGCCAGCCGCGCGTGTTGTGACACTCACAATTCACCCGGGGCCAGCCCCCCGTGTTGTGACACTCGCAATTCACCCGGGGCCAGCCACGCGTGTTGTGACACTCACAATTCACCCAGAGCCGGCCCCACCCCGCCGCACGTCAGCGCCCACAGCGCCGAGAGCCGCCGCGCCGCGCCGCCCGCACAGAGCCCCGGTAGCGCGCCGTGATCGTATAGTGGTTAGTACTCTGCGTTGTGGCCGCAGCAACCTCGGTTCGAATCCGAGTCACGGCATCGCCCGGCGGTACCACGGCACACGGGCTCTGCTTTTGCTGGCGTTGGTTTATTTCATCATTTAATTTCGTCGTTCTCTTATTATTTTGTACTTAATTTTATTATTTTTATTTTAATTTTTTTATTTAGTTTATTTATTTTCATTTAATTCTGTTTCATTTCATTTCATTTCATTAAATTTCATTTTCGTTTTTTTCTGTTTTATTCTTATACTTAATAACATTTTCTTTCATTTTCTTTATCCTACTATATTTTTAATTTTTATTTTTATTTCAATTTTACTCTTACTTTGTACCTCATTCTCTCCTCTCCTCTCCTCTCATTTTGGTCTATTTTAAATTTTAATTTTATTATTTTATTTATTACTTCTACTTTTATATTATTTTTTTTCATCTTATGATATTTTCTTGTTTTCTATCCCTCCACTCCTTCTCTCCCCGGCGCCCGCGGACTCCCCGCGCCGGGCGAGCCCAGCTCGGCCTAGCCCCGCAGCCCCGCCGGCAACCGATAGAAAAAAAAGAAAGAAAAATGAAATATCGGCGCGACGTGCCAAAAAACCAGAGCGTGCGGTGGTTGAGGGAAAAAATCGCAAAAAGCAGAGCCCGTGTGCCGTGGTACCGCCGGGCGATGCCGTGACTCGGATTCGAACCGAGGTTGCTGCGGCCACAACGCAGAGTACTAACCACTATACGATCACGGCGCGCTACCGGGGCTCTGTGCGGGCGGCGCGGCGCGGCGGCTCTCGGCGCTGTGGGCGCTGACGTGCGGCGGGGTGGGGCCGATTCTGGGTGAATTGTGAGTGTCACAACACGCGGGGCTGGTCCTGGGTGAATTGTGAGTGTCACAACACGCGCGGCTGGCTCTGGGTGAATTGTGAGTGTCACAACACGCGCGGCTGGCCCTGGGTGAATTGTGAGTGTCACAACACGCGCGGCTGGCCCCGGGTGAATTGTGAGTGTCACAACACGGGGGGCTGGCCCTGGGTGAATTGTGAGTGTCACAACACGCGCAGCTGGCCCTGGGTGAATTGTGAGTGGCACAACACGAGGGGCTGGCTCTGAGTGAATTGTGAGTGACTGGCTGTGGGTCTGCCGTGAGTGGCACACGCGGGGCTGGCTCTGGGTGAATTGTGAGTGTCACAACACGCGTGGCTGGCCCTGGGTGAATTGTGAGTGGCTGGCTGTGGGTGTGCCGTGAGTGGCACACGCGGGGCTG
>QUSF01000015.1:1459666-1469966 GCA_003676055.1 Chloebia gouldiae
GTGAGTGGCTGGCTGTGGGTGTGCCGTGAGTGGCACACGCGGGGCTGGCTGTGGGTGTGCCGTGAGTGGCACACGCGTGGCTGGCTCTGGGCGCTCCCGCACCGCTCCCCGCGGCATTCCCAGGGCGCAGCGCCGGAGCTCGTCCCGTGTTCCCCGCGCGCGGCCGGGGCGGTGGCGATGGGCGCCGGGCTGGGACCTCGCCCTGCTCCCGCCCGGTCATCCCAGGCCGGGCCGTGGCCGGGGTGCTCTCACGGCCCCCACCCACTCCCTGGCCCAGCCCCGAGTCTCGCTCCGTGTCTCACCCCAGCTGCGGCGTTCACCTCCTCACTTTTTTCTTCTGCCCTCGGCCCAGCTCGCTGCTCGGACCCTAATCCTGACCCTTCCCCTCATCCCAGCCCCCTGTATCCTCTGGCAACACTGTTCCCCGAGATGTAACCTCACCTCTCGCTCCCCTGCGTATTTCTCAGAGAGTAAAGTTTCTCCCAACCACAGGATTAACGAACGACTGGGCACAGAGAGATCAGAGAAGAGAGGGACTAAGGATTTTATGCCCCATAAACAGCAACAGGCATCAGTCTGTGCTGGACTCCTGGTTTCTCCTGCTCAAGCACATATCGATTCCTAATGGCTCTCCTCACCACTGCTGCTGCTTTCCTGCTCCCAGTATTAAAGGTTTTTTTTTTCATTTTCGCAGATATGCAAAGAATTCCAAACACCTGGGATCAAAGAGATTTCTTCACATCAAATATTTTAGAGTGATTGCAGCATGACTCATTCTTTCTGAAGAGCTGGAGCTGGTCATAGAAACATCAGCTCCTTCATATGGGATGAACTCATCACTCGTCATACATATGCACCTCCCATGGGAGGGGTACAGGGAGTGGCAGGGGACTCCTACAACCATGCTGACCATGTCCCTGCACCCCATCCATCCTGGTGTATCTGCTGCAGCTGGAAAATCCTAAATCTAAAACTGTCTTCCTGTGGCTCAGGGCAAACTGGAGAAATATCCTGTGTGCCTTGATTACTCTGTGAAGTAATTGCTCCTGCCACTCTGAGCTCATCTTGCTCATGACCAGCCCAAAAGATCTCAGAGTGGTGGAGGAAGACAGAATGGGTTTTTTGTGTCCTCCCTTTGTCTATGCCCACCTCATCCTGTCCTCAGCAATTTGCTGCTGTGCACCACTGGTCCCTCAGCAATGATGGGATCCTTTGGAGTGGGAGATGCTCTCCCATGTCAAACTGGCTGACCAGGAGATGCTGAAGGGGTATCTGAATGACCTGGGTGTCCACATGCTACTGTCCTGCTCCAGTCCCACCTTTCTCCCTCTCTTGACCATATGCCAAGATCCCAGTCCACGTTTTAATGGGGCTGCAGGGATCCTGCTTTTGTTCCTGAGTGTCCAACCCTGTCAGCATCTGTGTCCTTATGCTGGAACAAAGGGGATACGTGGTTCTCCTCCCATGCCCAAGGAGTTTGACATCATCATCCCCTTCACCACACCAAGCATAAAAATCCAACCAACAGATACCTAAAGGACAGGTGTAGCTGAGCTGTAGCGGTGGGATCACTGCAATCTCTGAATCCCAGCTCATGAGCGTGTGAAGGGAAAAAGTCCATGTGCTGCCCTGTGCCTGGTCTCTTATGCCTTCCTCCACAGTGGCACAATGCCATGAGCTGGGCCGTGTCCCTGATGAAGGGATAAGCCCAGATCCATGTTAATCTGGACAAGTGTGTTGGGCAGGACAGTGTGGTGGGACCTACAGGAGATAGTGAGGCATGCTCTGGCAGGACATGCTGTCCATGGCTGGCAGGGACCTACAGGGGCACACAAGATGACCAGGAGATTTCTCCTTGGGGATTTGCAGGGGCAGGCACAGTGGGACCCCTGAGGCTGGTGTCACCATGGCCTTTATCCCAACTCCTGGCCTGGCAGGATGCAGGGCCCATGTTTGGGTGAGTGGGTGGATGCTGGGCACTGCTCACACAGGGCACACAGTGTGGCATGGAGGAGACAGCAGAGCCTGTGATTTGGCTTCTTGGCAGATGTTTCTTTCCAGAATGTGGAAGTTGACAGAATTACAATGACCTCAGCTGCTGGAACAGGCATGGTTGAGATAACACTGCAGCCATACAGGAGAGTCAGCCAAACATGGAAGTAAGCAGGGAGGTGGAAAGGACCCAGAGATAAGGTACCGGGTGTGGATGAGAAGGAGGAGGTAAGAAACTGCTGCCACCCATCGCTGGCAGTGGTGGCCTGTCACAGCAACTTTCTGCCGTAGGCTGCCCTCCCCAACAGAACTGGGATGAGAGCACTCCTGAAGAAACCTTGTGTGGTTATCAGGGCCCCAACCACCCTTTGCCATGTGCTTTTTAGTCCAGATGGTTTGGACCTACCAGGATGAAGGGAAAGAGATGAGTTTGTGGGAGCATTGAGAGCCCCATCTGTCTGCTGGGTAACCTGATCCCATTAGGATGCTTTAGGTTACTCCGGGCAGGATGGCTGCTCCAGGCAGGCTCCTCTGCTCGTCCCACCCTGCTCTGTCCCTCAATGTCTTTTCTCTGAGCCCTCTGATGTCTGTGAGTTGCTTTCAGTGGGATTTTAAAAGTGCCTGGAATGTCAAAACACCAGTGAAGCCAGACAGAGAGTGCTGCTGCACCCAGATGTTGCCACTCTGTGACACAAATATAAATCTTGCAGCTGGCAGAAGGACAAGCACAATTCATCCATCACAGGCTATCTCACCTGCTCTGCCCCTCGAGCAGCCTCTTCAGCTGTTCCCTCGCTGGGGCAGCCCCTGGTTTCCTTTCCCAGTCTCAGGAAGGCAGATGGGAGGCAGAGGAATCCCCACCACATCCTCTTTTTCTTGCAGATTGCTAAAGCAGCCACAGGAGCAGTGCTGGTGCTGGGGAGGCAGGATGGATGCCAGCGCTGTGAGGAGGTGCTCTATGTTTTACTGGAGTGGTGCAGGCCAATGCTCTCCTCTCTGGCTATTCAGAGGCCATTAACCCAACATGGAAACTGCTCTGCTGTGGAAATCCCACCTTCCTTCCTAAGGAAATCAGAGCAACTCTACCATCATGCCCAGCATCCCCTATTCCCATCCCCATAGGCACTGCTGGGGCAGAGCTGGATGCTGGAGAAAAACCAAGGAAAGCTTCTGGGACTGGGACAATTTGAAGGTGAAGGTTTGTGGAGGTTTTAGGAGTGAAGGACAAAACACCTGAACTGGGAGACAAATGCCATCAACCTGACTTCATACTGTCCCCACCATCCTCTTCTAGGGCCACAAAGGCAGGCTGAGGGCTGGAGCCTCTCTGCTCTGGAGCCAAGCTGGGAGAAGTGGGGGGAAGAGAAGGCTCCAGTGAGACCTCAAAGCCCCTTGCAGTGCCTGAGGGGGCTCCAGGACAACTGGAGAGGGACTTAAAACAAGGGCCTGGAGTAACAAGACAAGGGAGAAGGGCTTCCCACTGCCAGAGGGCAGGGTTAGATGGGATAGTGGGAAGGAATTCTTGGCTGAGAGGGTGTTGAGATCCCTGCACAGGCTGCCCAGAGCAGCTGTGGCTGGCCCATCCCAGGAAGTGTTCCAGGCCAGGCTGGACAGGTCTTGGAGCAGCCTGGTCTAGTGGAAGTTGTCCCTGCCTTGCCTGGCTCCAACACTCAGAAATCAAAAAAAAATTATTGGAGCAGGGATTTATCAAAGCTGTCTTGTCCAAAACCCAGGGAGCACAGCCCAGAGCAACCTCTTGAGCTCTTTCCTTGTGTGTCCAGCATCCAGCTGAAGATGGAATGTGAGGAAAGTGTCCCAGGGGAGAATCCATCCTGCAGCCCTAAATAAATGCTGCCACATGCCTGTGTGTGCCCTGCCTGATTCCAGCTGCCAGCCCCAGCTCTCTGCCTTTGTCTGTGCATAGCAGGAGCCTCCTCCTGCTGCAGGGATTTATGGCCTCCACACAGCCACCTCTTAACCCAGGTTTATGCTGCTGAATGGGCAGAAAACAGGCCACCATGAGCTGCCAGGCAGCCTGCCAGCCCTTACCTCTCCACTTCTTGCACTCATCTCTGAATTCACCTTCATTTTCTGCCTCTCAGCCTTTTCAGAGAAATTGGGCTGGTGGCAATTGCAATTGATCCCCTCTCTGTGGGAGCAATGGCCACTGTTTTGCTCTTGTGCACTGAGCCCATCTTCCTGACAGCTGATGACAGCCCTATTAAGAGATATAAGGGGATTCCAGGGTGGGTGTTGCCCACAGGCAATATAAAGCTGTCTGGAGAAGGACCCAGCTGTGTGAGCATGGCTGTTGCAGCTGGATTAATCAAACCCACCATTAACCCCTTCCCGGGGCACTCAGGTCCCCTGCCAGCCCCACAGCACAGGCCCCCACCAGCACACTGCTCTGATTGAGCTGCAAATGCTCCAGCTCCTTAGTTTGCTCAGCCTCAGATCAATAAGGGCAGGCAGCTCCAATCAATTCCACTTTCCCACTTGCTATTGAGTTCAGATTCATGCTCTCACAGCTGGTCCCGGTTCCTTCATTCATTCAGAAGAGGGATTCAGGCATTTTATCCCAGCTGGATGCTGTTTTGCCCTTGCAGGATCAAACCCTTTGGTAGGAGCAAATAAAACCCAAAATTGGAGGGCCAGCAATACAGGGACTGAATCTGTGCTACGGTTGAAGCCCCAAGAGCATCCACCTGGCTGTCAGAGTGTGGAAGTGGGTGGCTGGATGAAGCCATGCAATTTGCATTATATAATAGAGCTGTTGCCACCAAGCCAGCATCTGCCACGAGGTTTTCCTGTCATGATCCTGGATTTGTTACAGAAAAACTCTCGTGTCTTGGTTCCCCTGTCCCCAAGGGAGCTGTGTGGGGAGAATTCAGCTCTCTGGGACTTGAACTCACACAAAATGATTTTGCAAAAAAAAAAAACCCAAAAAACCCAAAATAAAAAAAAATCAAAGAGTTTATATAACAGCTGCGTTTGGAAATTTCCGTCAAACCTTGCATTTGTCAGTGAAAGAAGTGTTTCTCGCCCTCTGGGTGTCAGTCCTGCAGTCATTTTTCTCTCCTCTCTTGTCACCCAGCTCTCTAAGTGGCCTGTCTCCAGGATGCTGCACCTGAACCTGTGGAAATGAAGTTCCCCAGTGCTCTCCACACCTCGTCAAAGTGTTAATGAGCTGATGGACCACATACAGAACAGTTGTGACACTGGGGGTCCTGATGTGCAGAGGCTGTCAGTGCAGAGAGCAGAGGCAGAGACCAGGCTCGGCATGGCTGAGGTGGTGGCTGATGGATCTGGCTCCAAGCTGGCAGATGTCTTTTAGCAAGTTGTCATCTCTTCTTTTGGTCAATTAGCATTGCCTCAGTTATACTATCAACTGTATAACATTTTTTTTCCAGAAAGTCTGGAGAGCTGCAAAAAGTGTCTGCAGAAATTTGCTCCGTTTGGTAAAGACACATGCTTTGTGCATATCCTGCCCAGGCTTTATGGCCTCCTGGTGCTAATGTGTAGCAGAACATCCCCTGGACACAATCCCTGCCTCTAAAAACTCACAAGTCTCTTTTGTGCTAGTCTTTGTATTTAATATGTATTTATGGATTTTTTTCTGTGGATTTTTGTGGTCTTGTTCCTAAACCACATAGCATTTGCAGCAGCCCCTGGCAGGGAGGGCTACTGTATGCTGAGTCTCCTCCTTGTGTTATCACTGTTATTTCAGCCTCTCCCACCTCCCCCCCACCCCGTGCAGATCTCTGCTCTGTGATTCCAGCTCTCCTTCCTGTGCCAAAGAGCCCTGGTCCTTCAGGGACCCCATGTGCAGAGCCCTTGCATCCTCCTGTTGCCCTTCTGTGCACATTTTCCAGCTCTGCGGTATCACTGGAATAGGGGGATCAAAAATGCATGTAGACTGGGACTGGCTAGGGAATAGTGATATCTTTGATTTCATCTCTCCTTTTTCCTGACCTTTCCTATCAGCTTGACAGAGAGTCTTTGAGGTTTTGACTTCTGCTGAGTGCTGAGGGGACAGTTTCACAGACTGTCAGATCTCCCAGTCTCAGAACCCATCACTTCGGACAAGAGCCTGGGCTTCATTTCCCCATGTTGTCACTTCCCTAACACTGGTTTTTGTCTCATTTTATTGTCAACTTCCTAAGCCTCTCAAAGTCCTCCTGCAAGGCTTAGCATGCATCCACAATTTCCAGAATAATTCAATATTATTGCAGATTTTGCCGTTAACCTCATCTTGTCAAAAGATCTGCGTGTGGAAATGCAGGGACTTCTGCTGGATCACCTCAGGGGCCTGCAGGCTTTTTCCAAGAAAGCACTAGCTATGGAAAAGAGAAATTCACTCTGCAAGAGAGCTGTATCGACTCTTCCCCAATATGTCATATTTATCCATCTGTTCCCTAACGATGCCAGTTTCCTCCTCCGTATGCCAATTTTTGTTCATTTGCAGAGAACAGATGTGTCATTTATCAGCCTGGGACTCCCTGGCTGCCTCCCAGGAAGCAATTCTGGTGTCACAGTTGCCACCTTCCAGTCCTCACGCCCCCTGTCGTAGGCAGTCCCCGGAGTTGGTTCGGCTGTCACCCAGCAGATGTGACATCCTCTCGGTCCCTGCTGTGCCGCACAGTGGGGTGTGTGTGGGTTGCTCCCGGGCAGGAAAGGAGCAGGCACACAAGCACTCCAAAGCTCCTGCAAAAGGCTTTTCTTTGAAGCTGTGCAAGAAGTACCTGGAGATTCAAGGAGCTGCAGGCTTCCCTGCAAGGCAGGGTCGGTGCTGGCATCAGGGGAAAGAGTCGACCCAGCACCTGACTCGAGCGACACGGGGGCAAGTGTCGGATTCAGCCCCCGCACAGTGTCGGATTCAGCCCCCGCACAGTGTCGGATTCAGCCCCCGCACAGTGTCGGATTCAGCCCCCGCACAGCCTGGGCTGTCAGCGGAGGGTGCAGGGGCAGAGCCTTCTCCTCTGAGTCACCGGAAGCTGCTGCCTGCGGGCCGCTGCGCTGTGCCCGCACCACCCAAGGTTAAACTGGAGAGAAAGGTTTGCCATGAAGGCGTGACATGATCCCTCCGCAGCTCAGGGAAAGTGCCGTGTGCTCTTCTTGGCCCAGCTGCCACACAGGGCTCTTGTCCCCAGCTGGGGGTGAGCACCAGGACCACTTCAGGCAGCTGAGGCAGCTCCTCAGGCCCCGGAGGATGGATGAGGGCTGAGGATGCACACAGCTCTCCGCTGGGCTGGCAGGAGCCCCGAAGACATTACCTGGATTTTTCTTCCTGGTGCATGCTCTGACCTGTCTGGATTTACCCAGGCAAGCAGCTCCTTTGGTAAGAGGAAGGGCAATGCTGTGAGGACCAGCCTGGAGATATCAGCAAAAGAGTTCCTGGACCCTTCAGAGGTGAAGAGGGTGGGAGCAGAGATTCCAGTGCAGAGGACCAGCCCTGAATCCTTGCACACAACTGCAGAAAGCCCTTCTGCCTCCCCTGTTCCCATGGTCCCTCAGAGTGAACCACAAATCACTTCTGCAAGCCATGGGTTGTCATCTTCCTATCTGAGGACTGTGCAAATGGCTTCACAGCCATCCTTCCCTCCTTCCTGGGGGCTCCATGGGCTGTGGGCAGTGCCAGCAGCAGGCAGCCCCCAGGGCTGCACATCCCACGTGGGGATGCTTCCCGCTGTAGCTGCAGGAGAGAGAAGCCAAAATGTGGAGTCTGGCACGCAAGTGGTGCAGCCTGTGCTCCTTCATCCTCTCCCGTCTGCCAGTCCCACCCCGCCTCCCCTGCCAGCCCCTACACCCGCAACACTCCATGACAGCCATCTGTCACGGTGAGCCGCGGTGACTCGCAGGCAGAGTGGTATCACAGCCACCCTTGTGGTGTCGGGGTCAGTCTCTACAGTGCAGGCATCAAACCTGGGTCCCAACAGAATAAGGTATGGAGTGTGTAAACAGTTGGGATCAGAGCAGCACCAGCTGCAGCACGAGCTGCAGACAGATTCTGGCTTTGGCAGTGGGAAGGTAGAAATCTGCCACTGCTCCTCCAAACCTGAAGTGAGCCACTGTCAACAGAATGATGTCACCAGCCTCTCATCATGACTGCAGAAGAGAATATGAGCAGCCTGTGCCAAGCCATGCAGGTGGTAAGATCATTTGGTCTCCTTCTGGAGGCCCCTTAAAGCTCCCCAAGCACAAAGAAGTCTCCCAGGGGGGCTCTCACCTCAGTTGTGTTCTCTTCACCTGCTGCCTGTGCTGCTGCCTAGGTGGTTTGGCCAAGGGGAAGCTAATATCCAGGGGAAGCTCCAATCTGAGGGCTCAGGTGAGTCCAGGGACTTTGATTCCTCTCTAAGCTCTGCTGAAGCCTGAGGTGAGAAGGTGATTCCTCAGAGGCACAGATCAGAGAACAGGGCTACATTGGGCCAATCTGGAAGAGAAACAAGCCCAACATATGGTGCAGAGGTGCTGGGGTCCTACATGGGCACGGACCACAGACCTTTGTCAAATCCCAGCATGGCCCCGGCACAGCTGCATCTCCAAGAGGGAGAGATGTGGGGGATGTGCCAGGACTGGATAAGAAGGAAGAACCTTTGCAATTCCTCTAATATGGTAGTATTTAAAAACCCAAACACCAGCACAAAGCTAGATCCCTCCTCGGTCCCCTCTCTGGAGACACTGAGCGTGTGTTTTCCAGGCCTGAGGATTTAACAAGAGCCATCTCCTACAGCTGTTGCTGAACATCCTCCTTGGTTACTAATAGAGGGTGGAAATGCTTTCATTCTCAAGTGCCATTAGCCCTGCTTCCTTCCAAATGCTGGACAGGCAAATTTATTGAGAATCTCTGCCTTTTCTGCATGTTAATAAGTCTCTTCATCTCCATCTGAGAGCCTGGGAATGAGGTCTGCTGCTAGACTGCTGCAAACAGAGCCTGATGATCACTTTGTTCCTCACAGATGCTTTTTCTCCGGCTGCCTTTTGCATCTTGCAATCCCCATGCTTTGAAATTTCCAGTGCTGTTTTCTGGGTTTCATGGCTTTCTTCTCCCTTTGGAGGAAGCTCCCTTGGTGTCCAGTTGGACCTGGCAAATTTGGATGGGTTTCTCAAGCAGGAATGTGCTCAAGGAAGCAGGAAATCTGTGACTTAGTGGGCTCCCTGAGCACATGCTGGGCACGTACTGTACCAGGCTAGCACAGGAAGCTCAGTTCCTTGGCAGCCCCATCCTCACTCTCCCTCCTGCACAGGGCTGGTAGGGAGGACATCACCATGAGAAACTTCTCTCCCCAGCTAGGCACCCTGACAGCAAGATCCCAGCATCTGTCCCCACACTGTGCAGGACTATGGCTCCTGGTGTGAGGACAGGCAGGGACACACTGTGGCATCTGTCCCTGCTCGCTGCATGCCTTTGCATGCTTCACAGTTTGCAGCGGGACCTCTGCAGGAGTCCTGCTCTTGGAGCATCTGGCCCTTTTCTTTCTTCATGGCCTTCAGGGGATTCAGCCTGTAAGCAGGTTTGGGTGACGGTGTGTATTGAGAAAGGGATGTGAAGCATTTGGGAGCATAGGTCTGGAAGCAGCTGGAGCATCAGAGAACATGGGGAGATGGTCTCGGTGATGGGTGAGCAGAGAAGGCTGCCGGCTGGTGATGGCTGTGTGTCCAGGGGGAAGCAGTCCGAATGTGTTTTTTGTTGCTTCCGTGGCCTCAGGCTCTGCTGCCATGCCCCAACAGACTGCTCCCAGTGCCACATTCCCGCTGCATCCCAGGGGATGTCCTCGAGCCCCTGTGCTGGGGATCAGCCCTGCAGGCTCACTCCAATGTCTCTGCACATTCAGCTTGAACTCAGCGTTCTTCCCAAGCACTTCCCTGCCTTGTCCGTGCTCACCCCTTCCCGCAGTGTTTCTTGTGGCGGTGCACAGCGCCAGCCTTGTGTTTCAGTGTCTCCTTGGAGCGAACAGCTGCGGGGGTCCCGCACGGGGCTGCTCCCACCAAACACCTCCCAGGCAGCGGGTTTGCACCGAGCAGTTCGGATGAGCTCGTGGGCTCCTTCCAGCTCAGGACACTCTGTGATCCCATGAGGGACCCTTTACCGCCCTGCCTCGCCGGCTGTCTCCTCGGTGGCCTTTCCCCTGGTACCCACGGACGCTCCGGGGTGGCAGCGCCGGGGCCGGATGGGGCCCGAGGCCGCCGTGAACGAGGCGCCAGCCCGCGGCAGCCCGAGCGCGGGGGGCGGCCCGGAGCGCCGAGGAGCGCCGGGCGCGGCGGAAGGCGGCGGGGAGCGGGGCGGGCCCCGGGGGGAGGCGGGCCGGGG